>QNQO01000446.1:0-562500 GCA_003290165.1 Berberis thunbergii | reverse complement strand
ATAGGCTCTCCAACATTGCCTTACAACTCACAAGTGGTTGGACATTGCTTTACAACTCACAAGTGGTTGGATGACTCAACCACCATGCCTCCTTTCACCGTCCATCCACTAGTGCATCCTTTCATTGCCACTAGTTGTTGATTAACAAATGTGTGCTTTCGGTGGGTGGGTTTGTTGGTGACTAAAGGGTGGGTCCTTGGTGATTAACATACCTCCCCTTTAATGTCCTTAATTTCATAGTTGTTCCATGCCAATTTTTTTATGACAAGGTCCACAGGAGTGGATGAACAGTACTGCGGATCAATCACAGCAACTTGGTTAGGATCAGTAGTCATGTAGTTCATCCCTTGTTTTAAGAGATCGACACCTTGGCAAAAATTGGGCAGAGGAACCATAGGCACAGAGAAATTGCTTAGAACATTCATGGTCGTTGATAATGAAATTGAAGTAGTTTGTAGGTATGAAGAATGGACACACTACTGGACTTGGTTTGAGCAATGGTTGTGTGTTTGAGGAATGTATTTATAGAAAATGCATGCTTGATGATTGTCGAACCATGGTTTGGTTGCTTATTCTTCCAGCCATAAACTGATGGTTATGTTTGAGCAATGGTTTGATGGAATGGAATCAATTTCGAACACCAATAATTTGTAAGCCGATTCTTTTTGTTGGAATTACACAGTGGTGTAAATGATCTGGACTCAAATTAAATATATAATTACAATGTACATATAGCGAGTGTATGTTGTATATTTCAGGTTAATTAGTTTATGAACTTGTGGCAAACAAGATACCACTTACGGAGTTCCCAGAATATAGCATGTGGATAAGTTTGATACTTTTGTCACAACATTCGTATAAAACGTGGCTTTAACAAAAGGAGATTAATGGATGAAGATGCTAGCTTATCCTTGACTCGATCAATCTCTTGTTACTATGACCGAATCTGGATGATCGTCATTTTCATGGCATATGCAGGAGGAGCGAAAAACTGGAAACTCATTTAAATAAATTGAAATGAATAAATAAATAATCATGCAAACCTCTTTGTTATGGTAGTTAATTTCATTAGTTAAATAATTAATTGTCAGTGTACGTTTGGTTCCCCGTTTTCCTTGGGATCCTTATTATGTAGATTTTCGATGTTTGGTTGTCTATTTACTACACAAAATCAATTTTTCATAAGATTTTTTTTCCCACTACTCATGAGAATACAAGTTTGAGGAAAATGCATCGAAATCGAATTCACAAAAATAGTTTGAATTTTCATATCTATTTTCCGTGCAATCAAATATGTTCTTAGTTTCTTCCAAAAACAGGGTATATGTAAACGTTTAACCAAATCTACAATGGAATTTTCGGTAAATATATGAGGATGCTAGTGTTATCTTGCCTGCTAAAATTGATTTTCCTTGGTCCCCTGCTAAAATTCTTTTGGGCTATAAAGATGATGTTGGCCATGGAATCTGATTATGTCATAGTCGTGACATAATTTAACACCAGAGGGTATTGTAATAGGCAACGCGTATTTAACACCAAAGGTTCCTCTCCCCACACTATCAATTTTTTTTACATGCTAATCGACACCACCCATTTAAATCACTATTCATCTTTCACATTTTCTTCTCAAAAACAACAACATGGAAGGGGGTAGCGAGGAAGGGTGACAATCGATTGTGATCAAAGACGGTGAGAGATGCCGACGACAACGAGAGATAGAGGAGATGGAGCCATAGCCACAACTACCACCTTTGCTTCTTTTCCATCACCTCTCCCAGTTCTCCAATCATTGTTCATCCGTCATCATTCTACTCTCTCTTCTTCTCCCACACAGCCACAACAGCAGTCATCGCATGTTTCCCTTTAATTCTTCTTAGCCCCTCTCCCCTCTGTTTTTTATTTTTTTGTCCTTCCCTCATGGCGGCCTATCCGATGATGGGTTCCCCACTCGCTACGGGCTCTGCAAGCACAAAAAAATTTGACTCTCATGGAGGCACCTGCAGGTTGAAAACTCTTGGTCGCGGAGTCGCAAGTAGGGAACCCATCATCGCAGAGGCCGTTGTGAGGACGAAGAAAAATAGAAAACAGAAAAAGAGAAGGGGAGATGGGCAACTGGGAGGGAAGAAGAGGAATCGAGTGTGGAAGGAAAAAGAGGGAGTCGATTGTGGATGGAAAAAGAGGAAGTTGGGAGGGGAAAGGGTGTTTGTGGAGCGAAGAAGAGGAAGTTGGAAGGGGAGATGGAGACTGTGGAGTGAAGAAGAGGAAGTTGGGAGGGGAAAGGGAGCTTGAATTTGGAAAGGGAGGAAGAGGGGGTTGGGGAGAGAGTGTGTGTAGAGGGAAGAATAGGAAGTTGGAAGGGGAGAGGGAGTTTTTGCAGGTTTGAATTTGGAAGGGAGAAGATGAATTTAGGTTTTGCCTTTTATGGATGGTGTGAAAGAGAAGTGGTGGTGTGAAACAGAAAGGGAGTGGTGTGGGATAGAAAATATTAAATTGGTGGGGTGGGAGAAAATAATATGTAGTGTTAAATAGTCGTTGTCATTGTAATAAGGTTCTCCAAGCTATTGTATTATTATTTATATATAAAAAATAGACAAATAAGGTAGTTTGGTACTGATTAGTAGGACTGGTTTTTTTTTCCACTAACCTTGTAATTTTTCCAAATCGCTACATATACAATTGGCTCCGACATTTTGATACCACCACAACTCCTCTGTGACATCACCTACTATGGGACATCACCAATAGTTTTTTTTCTCTATTCTCTCATTCTCCCTCTACAATCTCTTTCCAACAAGCAAGAACTCCAGCATCACCGTCGTCACTACCTCACTCTTGACTGACTCCTCATTTTTCCCCTTATTTCTTCCCTATTTTTTCTTCTCAACAACAGGTTGTTGTAGCCTTATCTTTTCTTCTCTGCAACAACCAACAAGAGTAGCAACAGCGATGGCGGATCCTTATTAATTAATTAATTAATAATCATGCCAACCTCTTTGTTATGGTAGTTAATTTCATTAGTTAATTAATTAATTGTTAGGGTACGTTTGGTTGGATGTTTTCCTTGGGATCCTTATTATGCAGATTTTCGCTATTTGGTTGTACATTTACTGACATGAAATCAATTTTTCATATAACTATTTTTCGTAGGAGAAGTTATCTGAATAAAATTCACAGAAATTGTTTAAATTTCCATATCTATTTTTCATGCAACCAAATAGACTCTTATACTGTTATACTTTCTTCCATAAACAGAGTAGATGTTAAATGTTTAACCAAATCTGCAATGGAATTTCCTTATTTTTGCCGCATTAGATGCTAAATCTTATAAAAAAGTTCTGTCACAAATAAAATCTTTAGAAAAAAAAAAGTAAATATATAAGGATACTAAAATTCTTTTTCTTGGTCCCCCAGCAAAAAAATTGTTTGGGCTATAAAGATGATGTTGGCTATGGAATTCGTTTATGTTATGGTCATGACACAATTTAACACCAAAGGAATTGTAATAAGATTCTGCAAGCTGTGTATTGTTATTCAAAAAAGAAATAATAATAATAAAAGCCAGTCCAATAAGATAAGTTTGATGCTGATTAGTAGGACTGTTTTTTTTTTCACTAACCTTATAATTCTCCCGGATCGCTAGACATATAATTGGCTTTTGTTCTTCCTTACCAATCTATCAATTTTTTTCTCGACTTTTTGAAACCATTATATCTCCTATTTGATATCACTACATTTTTTTAACCTATTAAATGACATCACCAATAAAAAATCAATTTTTTCCTCTTTTCTTTTTTTTGTCCTTTTGCGATCTCTTTCCAACATCAAACAGGAGTAGAAGTGTCATTGTTTCTACTGCCCCGCCCTCGATTGCCCTTCCCTTTTTTTCCTATTTCTTTCCTTTTCTTTTCTTCTCAACAGCAGTTTCTTTTAAACAATCCATGTTATTTGTGGTTGAGTTTCTGATATTTATTTGGTTCTCATTTGAGTTTTGGATAGTTAACATAACATAGATGTGTTGGATTCATTTTTCAAAATCTAAAGACTTAAACCCAATTTCAGTTAGGTTGGGCCCGAACTGGCTCTTCCCCCAGAAAAAGAAGAGAAGCCTATTTTATAGGAAAAGTCGGCCTATGAAACACCACATATCCAACCCAATACATTTCGATCTCCTATCCTTTCTGTACGCGAACGCTACACGCTTTGTTGGAAATTAATTTTCACTTCATTTCTTCTGCTTCTTTTCTTCGTTCTTTCGAGTAAGATTCGAAGTAAGCAACTCACTTGTGTTAGCTTAAATTAATTATACGCTTCCCATTTCAACAATGAGTTGATAGATAGAAAGCAAAACATTTGATCGAATTAAATCCAAATTAGAGACTTAAAAAGTATAGAGATGGCTGGTGATCCGTTAACATTCATCTTCCCAGTGGAGACTTCAATCCCGGTGGATCTTTTCATTACCAAAGAGCGTCATCGGGGAGGACTTATTGCTTGTGGTGGTGGTGGTGATAGTGATCGCACCGAGCTCAAGTTCTCGGATCCTAGTGGCAATCTCGTGTTTGAAGTAGTTGGCGATGATCATCGATCATCTTCTAAATCATCTGCTAATCGAGTGCTAGCTAATTTGCTTAATAAAAGTGGAGATCTCCTCATTTCCATCTCCCGCAATCAAGTAAGCAATCTCTCCGTTTTTGCACATTTAACTACTCACAATAAGTTATCTTACTGCATGTGTTTGCTCATTGTTGTTAGTGGAGTGTAAAATAAAAGGCGTATAGGAACGCACTGTCTGAAATAGAGAAAATGATGAGAGAAGAGACAATGTTGGCATGAATTTGAACTGTCTCACTTTCCAGTGATATATGAGATGTCGCAGAAATACTATGTGTCAAACTGTTGATGCCTATGTGGATGCTCGTAGTAATACTAGAAATGGATATAAGAGACCGTAAAAATAGTGTTGTTTGGTTTTGTGAAATGTTTTGTCTAATAATTGATGAGTGTCTATAACTTGTGAACATCGATCATAGTTTTTAGCGATTCAAGGTAGAATTTGATGTAACAAGGACGACGTCTTGCAGGATGAATGGCAAGGACATAGAGCGATAAATGGGGAAGGGAGGGAGTTGATGTTCAAGATGGTGAGAATGAATAGGGAGCTAAAGGTGTTCATGACCGACCCAAATTCGGAAAACTATGAACCTGATTTTGTAATTAGAGGTTCTCCCTATCATAGATCCTGCACCATTTATCAAGGCAATTCCATTGTAGCTCAGGTAACTAATGGTGCAAAAATGATCTTTTGAAAATTTTCTGTTCAGTTTATTAATGTTGGAGGAAAATCATGGACTGTTTGAGTGAACTTAGGATATAGTTGAAGTCCCTTTTGTGAACATTTTATTGACGTTTTATTATTGTGGGTGAAACTTGTTGCAGACAAGTCTCATGTACAAACTTCGAACAACATTCGTTGGGAGGCACAGATTTCGGCTAACAATATTTCCAGGGTTTTATGATCATGCTCTGGTAACAGCCCTCATTGTATCATTTTTTCATGGGCACATTTAAGCACAGAAACGGAGAATCAACCAGATTGCGGCATTCCTGTTGTGTTAATATTTTGTTTAAAAATAAAAATAAAAAAAACCAATGTTCCTCCATGCTTTCCTTATTGGTCTTTTGCTTCTATCTTGATCCTTCATTATCACCATGTAAAATTCTCTCCACACTGCTGTAATCTGCACACTTAGGGTGTGTTTGGTTGCATGGAATTTTATGTCATGGGAATTCATGAGGGGACCACTATATTTTAGACTAAATTGATATATCACTCCACATCCACCATTTGATTTTGTGATCAATGGTGGGAGTGAAAATTCCATGAACATGGGAATCACATGCCTTGGGGGGCCAAGGAGTGGGATTCCCATGTTCATGGGACTTTCATTCCCACCATTGATCACAAAATCAAATGGTAGTCAAATGGTAAATGTGGAGTGATATATCAATTTAGCCTAAAATGTAGTGGTCCCCTCATGGATTCCCATGACATAGGATTCCATGCAACCAAACACACCCTTAAATGGCATTAATCGATCCCGTCAAAGCGTGTGTGAATTGTCTTCACTGGAGGTGCAGATCCGGCCAGCTTCAACTACTTACTATACTGAGGTTGATACCTTCCCAGTTCCCTCACTCTCATGTTGTTCTGCTCTGATTGGGTCCATTGTAGTACATGTATTTCTGTTGCTTCTTGGCAGAACCTGTCCATGAATTTCAACAATTGGTAACCTCATTTGCATGCACTTTCAGTTGCTAAGGGAGGGTGTTATTGTAGCACCCCTTATTTTTTTTTAATGCTTGTTAAATTTTATAATATGTCTTTGTGTGGTTGTGTTATTGGACATGCATGAACTATTTGTCTGTTCATGTAATGTGTGATTTGTTTCTTAAGAAGGATTGGCAGAAAATTTATTCTGGAATAGTTTATTATTTGGACTCTAGTATTGTTTCATTTGGTAAGTTGCTGACTTATTGTAGAATTAATTACCTAGTTACCTCCTTTACTGAAACTCGGGAAGAGATTATTTTGAGGTGTATGTAATGTAACACCTGTACCTTTTCACTGTCCTTAATAAATTGATGCAGTTGTTTTTCGCTCATTGCTTAGACATAGTCCTACTGACCTGCACAAGTAACACACGTGAGCCATGGACCACTGTTGTGGTGGTCAATGACACTCCGATGCTAAAGTCAGATAAAGATCTGATGAATGTGTAATATTGTAAATAGGAAATTTGTAACATACCTTAGCTTACCAACCTCATGTCTTATTTATAGCGCAGGAGTCGTGGTTCAAACATGTCATCGATAGCGTAATTTCAGAAGGAAGTCTTTGTGGAGATCTTTATCTAATTATGAGTCATAATGTAAGAGAAAAGTTCCATGTTAGTCATGTGCTCCTAGATATGCAAGAGATAGTTCCTTATCTGAGGGTATTCCATACGATAAAGTTTTCCTGTGCGATATGTACTCTGGTATTTGCTTCCTAGTTGGAAACAGAGAGCTATTGTAGTTGTCTGTTCGAAGTTGATCCTCGAGATACTTGCCTTAGTAGGGCTTACATGTATTGAGGATAGTTGTGAGACATATGAGCCTAACAAACTGTATGAATTTAGAATGCAGTGGGTGGACTTGAAATTGCTTGGGTCGGATTAGTGTTGGGTTGACGCTGGAACCCGTAATTTCTCGAGATCATCGTGACACGTGTATGACTTAGGGACGTGACCGTTTTTGTGTATCATCAGCAATTCCCACCAAGTTAGTGGGTCGTCACATCGGTTCGTTAAGTCATCTCTTGAAAAGATACGCCGCTTATGATGCTTCAAACTAGAGCGTGTTTTCCCATTTTGAACGTGATTTGGGAATTCTTAGACCTACTTGGGATTCCTCCGGCCCAGTTGGGGCCTAATGGGTATAGGATTATCCTTCTTATTCTGATTAGGGCGAAGGAGGCTGGTGTTCGCGTGACTCCACGAGTAATCCAATTGCTGACTTTTCATCGGCTTAAGAGCAACGTTGTCTGCAAGATGACATCGCCGGCTTGTTTTGTGAATCTGCTTGATGACTTCAAGTTCTTACAAAAATATTGTCGTAATGGGCTGTGGGACAACTGGCACGTAACCCCCACTCTCTACCGAACGTCACGGGTCAAGTCTGAAGATGAGGCCCCTTCTAGGAAGAAGAAGGCTGCTGGGGCCAAAGCTCATGTTTTGTCCGACACGGAGGAGTCGTCTTAGACTCTTACTTCTTTTGTGAGTTCGAAGAGGTCATGTATCAGAACTGGGTTGCCTTTAGCACTACCCGCTCCGAAAAATGAAGAGCGTGAGTCTGATTGGCCTGTTAGGGCGAAGACTGGTGTATCCGGCTAGGAGAAAGATTACCTGCGGTTTGTCGGGGTTGAAGGCAGGTCAAACCTTAGTAATGCGCAGGGCGAAGCTTTGAGTGGGCGGCTGATGCGGGTTGCAATGGCGGCTTCAGTCGGTGCTAACCTACGCGGGACTATTCCAGTAGAAGGTTTCTATGAAGATCTGCCAAAGGTTGTGGAATCTGATTGTCCCATTTTTGTGTTGTCTGATAGTGGTCGTGGTGGCACAAGCCAAGTTTCTTGTAGTCCGCATTGTTCACCTTCTTGTTCCAGGCCACAGCTCGAGGTGTTGGAGGGCCCTTTGGATAATTCGCTTCCCCCCTTCATCCGGATCCTGTTGAGTCGTCACGCAGTAAAGGGCTGATTGCTCATAACAAGGGAAAAGTTATAAAGGAAAGCCTGGGGACAGTGGTGACTGCGACTCAGAGGGCACGTCTGGAGGCCCTTGAACGTTGGTGGAGGCAGCGTCTGAAAGAGATAGACTTAACTAGGGGTTGGGCTGGACTCAAGCAGGAGGTGCAGATCCTGCTAGCTTCAACTACTTACTATAATGAGGTTGATACCTTCCCTCACTCATGTTGTTCTGCTCTGCTTGGGTCCATTGTAGTACACGGATTTCTGTTGCTTCTTGACAGAACCTGTCCATGATTTTCAACCATTGGTAAGCTCATTTGTCTGCTCAGCTGACTTTCAGTTACTGAGGGAGGGTGTTAATCTGATGATATCCTCTGCATAAAGCTGGCTGCATAAAATGGCTTGTGTTGGGGACCTTATATTTGAAACCAGAAACTTAGTATTGTAGGATGGAAAATTATTAAGGAGCTGGCCTCATAAATCAGCTTTTGTAGGGGACCCTATATTTTAAACCGCAAACTTGGTTGTTTTAGGATGAGATAAAAATTATTAAGGAGATGGCCACATAAATTGAATGGAATTGGTTACTATGTTGGCTTTAAGAAACAATGATTAACTTGGACCATCTTTACCAAAAAAAAAAAAAAAATCAACTTGGACCACCATAGTCGGATCTAATAAAATCTTCTCCTGATTAAAAGCAAAGCGTGGATGATGATGAATCATTGCTGGACCATGTACTAGGGCTATGGTGCTTCTGATCAGAATCAGTAGTAGTTCTGAATCCTACAGATTTCACTGGAAGCACCAAAAACCAGCGAACATACTGAATAAGAAGCAACTACAGAAGGCTTAAACACAAATGCCACTCTGCAATCCGAACTCTTATCACACTCACACCTAACACCAGTATTACTGAAACTGCTTGAATGGGTTATTGGATTTATAGTCCAAGTTCCAAGTATATGAGACTTCACCTTACCAAAGAGAACATGCCCATGGGCAAAAATGTAGATTGGTAGTGTTAGGTGGTGTCACATTGTGCTATGAAATGACCACAGGCATTCATGGCATGGTATGGGCCTGTAAGGAAACAAGAAGAAGAGCTTGGATGTGCTGTTGTTGTTACTTTGATGCTCTATTAACCCATTTTGTCCAAGTTTCCATTTTAAACTTAACGATGCAAAAATACTCTTCAGTTATATCGTCCACAAATCAAAGTCAGAGCAGACTCCATAAACACAAAAATAGAAGTAGAATTTGATTTGCTCAACATACAGACACTGGTGGCTACTCACCATTCACCACCTCACAGTGTTTCTTATAGTCCCTTCCTTTGTACTAGTAGTCTAGCATGGTTCCCTTTGGTATAATCAACACATGCTAGTCAGTTTATGCTCATACTTCTTTCCCCTCCCTCTATTTTGTGTCAAATTTAAGAAAATAATATATTTAAGACATCAAAATGTTTTCAAAGTATCATCTTAAGTTTGTATTTTGCTTGTGGGTACCTAGTCATCAAATGAATATTCCGACATCATCAAGGGAATTCAAATTTTTTTCATTTCATTCAGATTTTGATAGTTTGAATTTGTTTAGTAGACTAAACAATTTACCTCAGATAGGTTATTATCTAAAATTTAATATGTAAGCACCTCTGCTTGTTAATATTATTTTTTTCCGACATTTAAATGAGAATAAAATTCATATGTAAGCGCCTAATCTGACTGTTATTATTATCTTTTTCCGACCTTCAAATGAGAATGTGTTGGAGGAAAATAAATAAAAATTAAAGGTGAAAATTTTTAGAGTATGTATATCTCAAGCTAGAAGATAAAATAAACAAGTAATAAATAGTTGTGATATTGCAATGGCATCGCGGATCTAACTTCAGAATACTAGTCTAGTAGTCTTTGAGCTTCTTATCTTATTGTTCAAAATAAGCACTTTTCAAGCAAAAAATATACACTCTTTTAGCCTTCTTGCAAGTACATGTTCAAAACAAATTTACCATTCAATGAGAATCATATCATGAACTTCAAACTACAAATTTTCAAATGGTGTAATAGGACGATAAACAGATGTTCAAAGTGTTGGAATATGACTACAGACAATGGATCAAGAATGTAAAAATCTGGAAAATCAAGACAGATTTGATTGAAGGGATGTTCAAGAACAATGAAGTTCGATCTGATCAGTTTACTATTTACACAAAGGAAAGTGGGATCTGATTAGAATGAGATTAATGCAGCTAGCTCGATTATTCTATTGACTTCTATGTAGTAAACTGATTATGATCAATGCCATTCATCAAACAATATCCAGTGACTGTATGAAACAAAGCCGATCAAATCAACCTGTAAAAATCGTGAACCAACTCTATTTTCTGTGTGAAGTCTGAATTTTCTCTCAAAACTGTCCACTAAATAGTAATCAAACTATCAACAAGAGACAAAAAAATCAATTTCAAAAAAAAAAAAAAAAAAAAAACAAAAAAAACTAGTCTAGCAGAATCAAGTTCATGGTCATGAGGTTGAGGTTGAGTTCTAACATACCTGCAAAACCGAAACGGATGTATACCAATAGGAAGAGACCTTTATGCCGGTTGAAAATAAGGTAGGGTGTGCGCGATGGAGAAGAAAGGCACATGAAGAACTACCAAAGTTTAACACAACTCAGTATTAAGGTAAGTTGGATATATATTAGATAGTAATGCACGTGCCCTGCTTCTCCATCTTGCACAACACACCTTGCCATGCCAAACCATGATAACAAAACCAGTCCAACCAGAAGAGCTATAGCTTGAGAAGAAGCACAAGTAGAGAGAAAGAATAGAGGATCACAAAGGGGTTACTTATAAAGGGAGAATAAGGGACACCCATCTTCCATATCACCTTCCCTTTCCCTATCCCTTTTATAACAAAAGAGGTAACATGGGGGTCTTAAAAGAGGGGACATCTAACACCAAAGCATAGTTTTAGGACCATTTTGATGAGTTAATATAACGACTCCCCATTACCATTACATGAAGAAATTTCCTATATACCCTTCTCTAAGTGATGATACATGGATAGGGCTTAACCATAATTTCATCGAACATCTAATTCTTATTAGTTTTGAGAAGTATAGGTTTTTTTTTTTTTTTTTTTTAAATGGGCTTATTAATTGAGATTTGAAGAGAAAGATGATGAGTGTAGGAGAACTAATTTTTTCCTAAATTGGTTGAAGATTATCTGATGTGAAAATTTGGTTTCCTGATGACCAACTAGGCAACTTAATGGAGGTCAATTTGCATCATTTAGGCCTCCGGAATAAAGTCATAACTTTCTAAAGATTGGTAGACGAACTATGACCATTGATCAGGTGAAATAGTGCAGACAGTATCTATACCAAACAGATGTTATGGGTTCGTATCTTATCTTGTGATGTTATTTGCCACAAGTCTCTTTACTTCATTGGCAATGGAGAGGCCACAGTTTCTTCATTTTGAAATGAACAAAAACCGTTATGTTGTGATGTTTCAATTGCTACACGACCATGTATTTCAAGCAAACAAACTTCACCGACCCCATATGACTGACATGAGATTTGCGTCATATACAAAGAAGGGATAGATACATTGAAAGAAAATACATATATTTCTGAATGTCATGATCAAGGTAGTAATTATTTGATTAATTACACACATAAAAGTAGGTAAACAGCATCTTGAAAGTGGTACGTATAAAAAAGGTTTTATAAAAGTGCCATCTTTATTAGGATATCTCACACAAGCATCCCATGCATTCCATTTAGTGCTATTTGGATTGGTTGACAAACAACAAGAACAACACACCCTGTCATTGAAGGAGATAGAGATTCATGTTTGAAAGAAGATTGTCACTCACCATGCTGGGGAAATTGTTTCCAGTTCCACCATTCTAAAGTGAAATTATACCACTAGAATCCATTGGTAGAATTTTTTTTTTTTGAGAACTGATTTCCTATCAATAAATAGACAACCATTCAAACAACAAATTTTTGCATAACAAAGGAAATGGATCCTATTTTCCATAAAAAATGACTAACTATACATACCTTTATGTAAATTAAAGTGCGGCAATAGAGAAGAATGGTATTTGGAAGGTGTTACTTGATGGCAAGGCTAAGTTGTGATGAAAACAAACCTTCATCACTTTATCCATAAAAAAATTATTGATTCGATAAGATTCCATTTGACTCCATTTTAATCGTACTAAGAGACTCGCTTATTGCTTAAGTTTGTAGGTGTTTTTTTTTTTTTTTTCCATGTCTTTACTCAAAAATTTAACACAAGCCACAAAACCAGCATATAGTGTCATGTCCAGTAAACATTGCTCTCAATAATCCTTCAAATTTTTATTTTTATTTTCAATTTTGGGATGATGTTAACATTTATGGAAGGACTCTGAAAATTTTTACAACTCATGCTAGTTTTCTAGCCATTGGTGTGAAAATTTTGCTCCAAGTAACTTTTGTTAGTGTGAATTTTTTTTTGTTTTTCAACACTACAACTCATCCTCATTTTTAATCCATTATTTTAAATTTACTATTTTTTTCTATTATTTGAATTCTAGTTTATATACCCACCAAATTAAAAATAAAAAAAAATATATTTAACACTAGCTTTTGAAGACCCCATTAGAATAGTGGAGCAAATGACATGCCAACAAGGGTTGTTTTCTAAGTTGGGGTTTTTGTTGCCTTTCTTTCTTTCTTTCTTTTCCTTCATCAGGTTCATGGAAGGTAGGCCAGCCATCTAGGGTGAAATCTCATTATGGGTTTGAGTCCTTTAGTTTTGCCATATACAATAGACACCCACTTTTATCTACACATTAAGACTCCCTAAGTCCTGTCAAAGTCCACTTTCCATCCCATAAAGCAATTAGTGGTTGCTAAAAAATGTTTCATAAGGAGGGAAAGTAGTGTCATTTTTGGCGTTCTTAAATTCTTTTTTGTGTTTCTACTATTTGATGATCCAAAGTTTGTAGCATTATAGACCTAGTTGATTTAATTAAGCAACAAAATTTCCAACATTTGGGGGTTTAGGTCCCATCAGCCTCAAAAGGAGTTGTGAGGTGACCAATGACCTAGTTAGGTCAATTATGCGCTGCAATGTGGGTCTTACTTGAAATAAAAATTTCTCTTTGTTTATTCCTTTTTTTTTTACGCAGCTCAAATGATCTTAAGAAAAAGGGGTTTGTAGTACAGATTTTAGGGGACTCGGTTGGAGATGCTTTTACGAATTCCTTCAACATCATTCTATTTTATGCATCATTTTTTTGCGCTTTGTCAAAACTCGTGCTTATTAACAAAACAACTAGCAAATAAAAAATATAATTTTTCCTTTGTATATTATTCATTCATTAAAGATTCAAGACTTTTGTTTGCATCGGTTGATAGACATTGAGATGTGATGTGTATGATTACGTTGTTGGGTAAATAAATGGATGTAATTCAATCTGTCACTACTCACTCGACTCTTTATGAAAAACATGTTAGAGTAAAAGCACTTATTTTCGAAGGATAAAGATGTAGGCCAGAAATATATCTCATTTGCACATGAGTAGACATCCATATGCTCCACAATGATTTAGGTGATCTCAATCACAACTAAAGTGGCCAACAAATTAATCAATGCATTTCCAGCAAGCAATGTGGTATACAGGAGTTACTTTGGGCAGATATGGACAATCCAAGTTGTAAAGTTAGCTACTGATGGCTAGCAACTAGTCATTTATTATATGTACAAACCCTAATTCTTAATAATCGGAATGCTTAAACTAGCAAAAGCAAATATGTTCAACAATAGGTTATAGTCTTCTGTTCCAATGCTTTCTATCCAAGTGCTATGTGTTATAATCCGATGATTAGGTTGTCTTATTTTCTTAATAATAAAAAAGTGTGAATTTGCGTGTTTCGATTTGGCTTATGCAGTATGCACTATACAATATTAATCAAGAATGTTTGTTCAAATTTTATATTGAAAACTTTTCTAATACTATTTACTTTACCCAAGTCTGCAAAGATGTTAATCTTTTTGAAAGGCAAAACAAGAAAAAGGTGTTTGTGAAGACGATGGAAGTTAGACATAGTGATGAATGAGGTGGTTCTCCATGAATAACACAAACAAGAAAAAAAGGGAGACAGAACATGGAGGTGATAGAAGGATTATAAGAGCTATTTTTGTGTAATGGACATAGCACATCACCTACTATGATGGCAATTGATAGTGCTGTCATGTTAGAGGAGATAAGAAAATTTTAGATGGTGGGCCTTAATTTCAAGTAGTTTATTTGTGGGATACATTCATTATGTTTAAGTGGGTGCACCATCTTTTAAGTGAGAAAAAAAAAAAAAAGGGGGAAGCTTAATGATTGGGAGGTTTAAACATATAGTACTCATTTTAATGTTAGAAATTCTTGGGCGTGTTTGCCAAAATTTTGAAATCCTTGGGAAAAAGCTGAACCAATAATATAGGT
The DNA here is from genome assembly GCA_003290165.1 of Berberis thunbergii. Lineage (NCBI taxonomy): Eukaryota > Viridiplantae > Streptophyta > Magnoliopsida > Ranunculales > Berberidaceae > Berberis > Berberis thunbergii. The sequence continues at coordinate 547,719 of QNQO01000446.1, read as the reverse complement.
AAAATTAAAGAGAAATTCTAAATGTCGAGGGAACGAGCGAGGGAAATGAGCTGGCGAGGTGAAAGTCGTTCATTTCTCTTGAGATGCGTGCGTTGACTTTTTTCACGTGCATCTCGAAGGAAATGAACGGCTTTCACCTCGCCAGCTCATTTCCCTCGCTCATTCCCTCGACATTTAGAATCTCTGAAAATTAAATATTGAGACCAATGTATTGTAGACTCCAAGATTTTTTTTTGTAGAGGATGTGAGTAATGTGAGGCGCATTTAAACTCGTCTGAAGTAACTTTGAGATATTTTGTACATACATTGTTATCACAAACTTGACACGCCCCATCAAATAAGATCCACATCATGGACCTAGTTTTGGTGAGCCCGAGTTATTTAGATTTTTTTCTAGAACGTAGTTGAAAAGTTAAGGAAATTAAAGGTGACACCTCAAACTAATGTTGATGTCTAAGTTTCTATCCTTGTCAAATGTTTAGATTTTGGTTTAGATTTGGGGAGGCATGCATGATGTTAGCTTCCAAGTTGGTCATATTTTTATCAATGGATGGGATTTTTTTTTTCGGTTAATGAATGAGATCTTTGGGACATGTAATATTTGTAGGGATGTGTTTTTTGACATGTTCATGGTGTCATGAAAGTTCTTGCTTTAGGATTGCGCCCTTTGTTAGTTTCTTTTTTTCGTCATTTTCAATAATATTTTTTGTGTTTTACTGCAAAACAAAAAATAAAAACAGAAAATGATTTTTAAGATCTACTTTTTCACAAAATAGACAATTTAGATACCGTAGTTAATGTAATGGTTAATTTGTGCCAAATTTTTTTACTTTTATGATCAACAATGATACTTTCATTAACCTAAGTTAACTCATAAAATTATAGAACATATTTACTATTCTTAAACAAATAGAAAATCTAATTTTATACTTTTATTACCAACAATGACTCTTTTATTTTTATTTTTATTTTGTTATTTTTACTTTTTTTTTACCGTGAACCCCTCCCATTACTTGTAGACAATAGATGACTACAAATAATTTCTTTAAGTGCAGTTTGAACAATTATTTTATGTCATTTGTTAGCTACAAATGACTGAATTAATATTTTAATGTTAACATTTTTTTTATGATTGTTTTGTCACTCTGAATGTGTTTGTATTTGACCAGTTGTAAAGGTATATCTGAGTTTGAAAAACAATTTTTTTTGTTTCAATTAATGGTTACTTCAATTATCTGTAATTATTTAATTTACATGAAATTATATTATTCAATATTAATTCTCATTTTACCTATTAGACTATAATCATGCTCTGTGGTAGATAGCTTGTGACTAAATAACAATAGAAAATAAAATATATTACTTTATAGATACCCGTACATTGAAGAATAGGAAATCAAATTTTGAGAGTGAGAAAATTGATTTTTCAACGACATTATGGAATAAGAAGAAATGATAACTAAAATTTTCTAATAAAATTTATGACAAGTTAATCAAAATAATTTTATTAATTAATTAAAGCCAAATTTGAAATCATCATTATCTACATTATGAAAATTTTACCAAACATTAGCATAATAATTTGATTAATTTGTCGGTCAATGAAAACTTAAAAAAAATTATAATTGGTTGGTCATAATTAGAGTAATTAATATGCATACCTACCGGCGTCATGGGGTGGGAAGGGTTAAGGAAAACAAAGAGTAAAATAACAAAAAATTAAAAATTTAATAAAATAGTTCTTATTGATCATAAAAGTATAAAATTAGATTTTTCTATTTGTTTAAGAATGATCAATATGTTCTATAACTTTATGAATTAATTTGGGTTAATAAAAAAGTCTTAGGTGGTCATAAAAGTATACAAGTGTGCACAAATGAGTCATTACATCAACTATGATATCTAAATGATCTATTTTGTGAGTAAATATGCCTTAAAGTCATTTTCCGATATAAAAAAAAAACTATATTCATTTAGACAAACTTTGATAGTAGTTTCTTAAATCCACATTTCATTTAAGGGATTAGGGAATAAGAGGAAAAAGTTCATTAAAACGGGTTTGATCTTCTTAAGCAACATAACAAGTTCTAACATCAGGTAACCTTGAGCGATCTACTTTTTGCTTCCAATATTAAAGGTTTGCTTCTACGTAAATCAACGTTCAAGAATCTACTTCTTCATCAAAAAAAATTAAATTAAATTAAATGAGAGTTTCGAATTTCTTGAATATTAGACATCTAGATATAATGTTAAAATGATTTCAAACAAATTCACTGTAGGAAGAAATGATAACATTGTAGCCCTACATTCTAGAATATGGGCATACCATGCACGAGTGGAGCGAAACTTTACAAAAAAAAAAGAAGTATGATTTCTAAATGATTTGATCTCCAACGAGGACCGTTGTTTCATGTCGTCGCAATTATATTATCTACAATCTGAATGAGAACGATTGGCATGATCACAAGTTGATGAGAGATTTCGATGTTTTTCTTGACTTTAAAAATCTTGTCTTTCCCATCTGCCGGCCATTACAAGATAAATAAATAGTTTAACTTTTGATTTGAGAGAGATTTCGCTTTCACTAGTATAGGAAATTAATTTCAATGCTGTATTCATGTTGTTGCAATCATGAAGTCAGTCACTTAATTACTGTAAATTAATCACCCCACTTAGGTTGCAAAAGATTTCATCAGGACTTTGTATAATCTCTTTGTTTAAAAATCGAAATCTCTATTCCTCTTTGGACTGTTTGTATTGGATGTTCAGATTAGGAGGATCTAATATCCATGATCTGACCACATTGTGATTAGAAAGTTTGATCCATGTACCAAACTTGGAAACGCGTCTTAAGAAATTGATATAAAATCCAAAATAAGTAGTATGGTTTTGATGTACATACTTTCTAGACGAAAATAAATACTCAGACTCATTTTGTAAGGAGTGATTCTACACAGCGAGGAAATGGGCGAGGGGAGTGAGGTGGTGGGGGTGGAAGCCGTTCATTTCGTTCGAGATGCGTGCACGAAAAGTCAACACACGCATCTCAAGTGGAGTGAACAGCTCCCACCCCCGCCACCTCACTTCCCTCGCTCGTTTCCTCGCTCATTTCCTCGACACTTAGAATTTATCTTTTGTAAACAGTATTTGGATTTTGTCACTTTTTTCTTTGGTGTCTGGGGTAAGAATTATAAAAGATAATAGGGAATCAAGTTATGGCAACCAGGTTTTGTAATTATAGTGACGCAAATTATCAAATATATATATTAGGGAATCAAGTTATGGCAACTATGTTTCGTAATTATAGCGACGCAAATTATCAAATATATGTATTATGGAATTAGTTTTTGTAACCAGCAATCGAGAATATGGTTTGATCTAGAAAGAATGATGAAATAGCCAAAGTATTTATACAAATCTCAAAATTATAAAAATCTGCGACTTGATGATTGTAGAAGATTTGTGGGTCAATCCAAGATCTAGAAAGAATGATGAAATAGCCAAAGTATTTATACAGATCTCAAAATTATAAAAATCCGTGACTTGATGATTGTAGAAGATTTGTGGGTCAATCTAAGATAAGACGAAAATCTAAACAATTATGACTTAACTCATTAAATGTGTATCAGCGTAATTGGTAAACGCATGACAAACGAAATCACACGTCAAAGGTTCGAACCTGTCGGGGACATGGGGTGCGGAGGGTCGATGGTAAAAAAAACAAAATACTTGGGGGCGTGCTGGAGGAATTCATCTAGCATTTCCTCGAGATACAAACACGACGTTGCGAAACTCCACCGAACTACGAACGACAAGAGCGCAACGTTGCTGATGATCCAAAACCCTAATCAATCAATAAACAGTTTTTCCATCTCTCTCGATCGCTCTTTTCTTCTTCGCTGAGAGAGATCCGGCCGTCGAATTCAGTGGCTGAAAACAGTATGAAGTCCAAGTCATCATCATCAGGTCTCCCGTTCAAGCTCGTTCTTCTTGGTGACGGTACAAAATTCAAACCCTAATTTATCGTCTAAATGTTCGATTTGTTTCTTGTTCTTGATAGATGTTGCGTGTTCTTGTATTTTTTTGTTAGATTTTTTTTACAAACGTTGGTGTTGTTGAATTTTTTTATATTCTTTATAGTTGGCAGAGATTCTTTGCTTTATTGATTTCATAAATTGATCTTGAATAAGCACTAAAATTGAGACGAAATTGTAGAGCGGAATTTCAAATTTATAGTCTAATTGGCATTCTTTGTTCGAAATTGATTAGTACAAGAAGGGAGTTTGGATTCAAGGGTTTTGATTGATAACTTAGATTGCTCCAACTTGACATGTATTTCTTCGTTATCAGGTTTCATTTACCTTTGCAATTGAGTTACTTGTTTTTTCGCGATACCAATTATAAAGGTATAATTACACTAGAATATCACTCTAGAGATTTGAAGAAAACTCCCATGAGCTCAAACTTCCTTGATACTTGCAAGTTATGTACAATACTCTGTCTGAATCTATAACACCACCATGTATTACTGAAAACATTTAAATATCGATAATGATCCAAAATTTTAGTGAAATCTCGTGTGAAGAGAAGAAGTGGATGTTTCATGCTTAGTCATATGGTTTGAAGAGGATGAAGCACATAGTGCAACTATCCAAAATATTAGTGAAATCTCCTGTGAAGAGAAGAAGTGGATGTTTCGTGCTTAGTCATATGGTTTGAAGAGGATGAAGCACATAGTGCAACTGATATTGATGGTGAAAGTTACTACTTACGACATGGATACTAGATTGATTTGAAAGTGTTGTACTGAAGTAATCATCTTTTTTTGCTTTTGCCTTCTTTGTTTTTACAAACATACAAATTTCATTGGTCACTGGTATTTAGATCTGATTTTGTTTTATGTAGGTAGAGTTGGGAAAACATCACTTGCGTTGCGGTACATAAACAATGTTTTCTCTGACAAACAAGAGGCCACTGTTCAAGCTTCCTATCTAACAAAGTGCCTTAGTATTGAAGGTGTGCCCATTACTCTTGCTATCTGGGTGGGTTTTCGTCTCCTTGTTTCCATCTTTATTTTGTGCTAGTGTACATATTTTTATTTGATCATGGAGTGTCTGAAGTTCTACTTATTTTTCTATGTAATTCATGGAGGATTTGGCTCTTTGGTTCTCACTCAAGTTTAGTTTGGCTCAATATTTTTTGGACACGATAAATAGGTGAACATGGTATTACAAGATGTGTGTGTATGTCTGAAAGTAATATTCATTAGTGTGTAGTGTCTGAAAGTAAGTTGTGTGTCTGAAAGTAATAGTCAGATTATGCCAAGTGAATCCGTTTCAGTGAATATATACTGACAATGGCATAATGTGTGACCAAATACCTTCATTAGTATCAACTATCAAGATTATGGATGCCAAGATGTTGCGTGTATGAATCTAGTGTTCTTCTCTGGAGCGAATGATAAATTTTCATTTTTGTTTAGTCATATATGTTTGATTGAAGCAACAGCTAATTTGGAAGAACTTTCTTGGGCACCCAACTGTTTTAGACAAAGTTAATACTCCTGTTCTTGTTATGCCTCATGCTAATTTGGCCTATTCTCTATTGACTATTATGAGATTATAAATCTTTGGGGTTTGATGTCTTATATTTGGAGATTCTGGGTTGCTTTTGTTTATTCACTTTGCTAACTTTTTTTTTCCATAATTAGATACTTGATGAATTCTTTGATAAAATGTGATGTTGGACAATTTTCTTTGGTGGCAGGATACAGCAGGACAGGAGCGGTTTCATGCTTTGGGCCCAATATACTACCGTGATGCAGATGGTTGGTATAAAATTTTCGTTGCATCCTCTCATTTATCATTATCATGAATGAGCTTGCAATTTTATTGCTAATTTCTTCAATATTTGGGGGTTGTACTCAAAGATTTTCTTTTAATTTTGCAGCAGCCCTTTTGGTATATGATATCATGGATGAAGATAGCTTTATTCGTGTGAAAAATTGGGTAAAAGAACTCCAGCAAATGGGCCCTAAAGCTATAACTATGGCGATTGCTGCAAATAAAAGTGATTTGGTGAGATCGAATAAATTCAATCTTGAAGAGGCTGAAAGGTACATAGTTTTTCATGTCTCCTATCGATTATGTGCGCCCCCCCCCCCCCAAAAAAAAAAATATATATATATATATATATATTGAGTTGTAATTATTTCAACTCATGGTTTTACTCTACTCATATTTAGTCTATCGGTAAGGATATTTGATATGCATTATCTTTTATCAACTTCGCATTCAAAGAGGATTTCATGAGTATGAAATTAGTTACGAATTCTACACTCAAGATTTAATCCAATGTCTCATAAGTACTGGAATTTTCCATCAGCATCATACATAGTATGGCCAGTGCGAAGGAAGTGGCCATTTTCTTGTGGTAAAGATGGATACGTAGTACTTGGAAAAGATGAAATGAGGAATGCAAATGTTCACCGAACATTTAGTGTTAGAGACTTAGAGTAGCTTCAATAGTTTAACAAAATTGATGGAAGTTCAGTTGTAATTAACTCGGATTATGTTGTCTTGATTGGTAACCATTAGCAAACTATCAGACGAGCAATTATTAAAGAGTGAGCAAATGACAAAAAAGGACGTGATTTGAGGTATTAAATGATCGTTTATATTAAACCTACTATCAGGTTCAGAGCAAAGCTCACAATTCCAACATCGCAATACTCATTGCGTGGTAAATAACCTTCTTATGTAAATAGATTATAGCTATTTTTGTGGTAATTAACCTTCTTATGTAAATAGATTGTAGCTATTTCTCATCCTACTCTACCCAAAGCAGTATGTGAAAAATCTCTATAACACGATTCATCGACTCATGATTTTTCCAATATGAATCATTGATACTCATCATGACCTGTAATGTTGTTCACTGCAGTTATGCAACTTCTATAGGAGCAAAGTTTTACGTGACATCTGCTAAACTGGGAACTGGAATAGACGAAGTTTTTCTTGATATTGCTACACGTAAGTGATATTCCCTAAAATGTTACATATTTTTCTCACTAGCAAAACCTATCTGGCTATAGTACATTACATCTGTAACCTGTGTTGTTTCTACCTCTTTTCTCCGGCATAACTTCAACTATATTTACTCCAGGATTGTGTTTTTGCGAAATTTCTTTTTTTGAAATTACGAAAAGAAAAGGGTGAAAGAAAAAAATACATTTTTTGAGGGTTTTTTACGAAAAAATTGCAAGATTTTTTCATAAATTTCGGGCTTTTTCGAAGATTCTGTTTTTCATAAAAAATACAAAAACCCACTTCCAAAAATTACAATTTTTTGAGAGTTTTTTGAAAATTTTCAGGGTTTTTTCTAATTATAATTTCTTCTAATTATTTATTGATTTTTGAAACCACCTCCCTGATTTTCTAATTATCATTTTTTCTACTTATATATTGATTTTTGAAACCACCCCCTGATTTTCTAATTATATATTGTTTTCATGTTTGTTTCATTTCTTGGTATTTAGGTTTCATTTACTGTGTTTAATATATTTATTTACTTGCATCTTATTTTTTCACATATTTCATATACTCTCGAAATTCATTATATATATTTCATGCATCTCAAATTTTTTATGTTTTTTCATTACACCGAAATATTTCTTAAAATCAGGAGACCAAAATGAACTCGAAAAGCGAAATCACAATCCTTGATTGTACCCTGCGATCCTGATATGCAAAAAAAAATAATCTAGAAAATACTATTTATTCTCTATCTGGAAACATTCATTATGTGATCATGTAATAATGTGCTGATATAATGCAAATATCATTATATTCATTCTAGTTGGCAGTGCTTTTACTATAGCTAAATGTGAAGGATAAACTAAGAGTTCTCTTGCAGGAGCATACCAAAAAAGAATTAATGCCGAAAGCTCCTCACCAGCTCCACCTCGGAAAGGCATTGTCATTGTAGATGATGAGCCTGAAACGGAACCACAAATGAAATGTTGTTCATAGCATTGATCATGTAGAGTGCGTAGATGACCCATTCGATAGACTTTATAAGGTAACAATGACACCTGAATCTCAGTCTGAACTATTTGTATATTGGCCCCTTTATATATTTGGTGTGTCAAAGAGAATTTAAAAGTGCATAATAGGTCCTGAGGTGCATTTTTATCATGCTCCATTTGGGGCATGGGGAAGATTTGTAGCAATGGTGATTTTTTTTTCAAAAATTCTAGATGTCGAGGAAATGAGCGAGGAAACCAGCGAGGGAAATGAGGTGGAGGGGGTGGAAACCGTTCAGGCGTTCACCCCCTCGGGAAGTGTGCGTTGACTTTTCGCACGCGCATCCCGAGGGGGGTGAGCGGTTTCCACCCCCTCCACCTCATTTCCCCTGCTCGTTTCCTCGACAGCTAGCAAAGCTCTTTTTTTTTTTTGGGTGGTGGTGGGGGGGGGGGGGGGGTCAATCAATCTATTTGCTGCTATTAAATTAAATTTTTTTTTTTTGACGAAAAGATTCCTCTAGAATACTCAGTCTGCAATTTGAAGGACAATGTCATCACAGTAAGAATTTGGCTTGATGATCACCTTCAGTGCCACTCACTTGAATACTGACCTGATTTTCCTTAATTTATTGCAGGTGTACAATTAATGTGGCAGCTGTATACTCGATACAAAAGAAAAGAAAAAAGAGACAAATGAAGCTCTATTGAAGTCATAGGCATTAGCTTTTAACTCAGCCTGTTTGCTTCAGAGAGGACTGATTTGTACCATTTTGATACTCCAGGCATTTCCACCTTCAAAATGAACCCGGCTTTGGCCCATTTTGTTAGGATACAATTCCATTGCATATTACAGCTTTATTATTGTGATAATTTTAAATTTCCTGATTTGTTTGTGAAAATATGGTTAAACTGTACCTTTCTTTGTGACCATTCTTCTTCTCGATGAAGTAGAGTAGTAAACTGATACGAACTGCAGTTCCTTGCAACCTGTGTGAAGAGACCATGGCCTGATGTGCATCACCACCTGTAGACGAATTTGGTATATGAACTGACAGTGAGTGCACAACTCTTACGGTGTGTTTGGTTGGATAGAAGGGAACTCTAACATTGATGTGGCACTCATTGTTCTCCAAAGCATGTAATTCTCATGTTATAAGGCTTTCATTCTCACTATTGATTAGAAAATATAATGATGAATTAATGATCAACTTCAAATTAGCTTAAATTTAAGTAGTCTCTTCATGGATTCTCATGACATAGGATTCCATCCATTGAAACACACCCTTACTGTTAAGTCTTAATCTTGTTATTTAAAATGTTTTATTCTAGCTTTAATCCAAATACATTAAGTGAAAAATGTGACTTTCATTTTTATTCTTTTTTCTCTGGCAATGGCATTAAAGCATAAGGGTACAATTCGAAAGTCAATGAATCAATCTCTACAACCTGCGTTGCATTTGCATGCTTGCGGGAATGTGAGTTCATATTGTCAAAGGATAGAGATTGGAGATGGTCCCTTGTTGCAAAACTAATTTTCACTTCACAAAATGGTGAGATGGCGGGTGATTAGACATACCCCATCCATAATGTCTAATTAGAGAATACCCCATCCATAATGTCTAATTAGAGAAGTCACTCAAAGATGTCTAATTAGTTGTGTCCATTCATATATTTTATGACCAAAATGTTCATCATGTGAAGGGCACACTTATGTTAAAAAAATAAGTTAATTTACAATACTCCAAAACAAATAGCTAATTAAGGATTGGTCACTATTAGATATCGTATTGCAGATGCCCCCTAGGCCAATGGTTCACATTTATTGACAGTTTGTTTTCCAATAGCCTAGGTTAAACTTTTGGATTTGAACAACTAATAAGTGCTATCTCGAGGCAAATCGGTGATTAGTATTGTATAGAAATTAAAATGTCTATCTCAAGTCACATCGTAAGGTCTAAAAAACTAAACCAAAACCAAAACCAAATAGCTCATCTCATAATAAACACATATCTCGATGAGCATCGCTCCTTCCCCTCCCCTTTTCCTTTCATTCTCTTTGCTTTTTTGTCATAAAAAAAACCCATCTAAAAAATAATTGATATTCATTTAAATTTATTTTACACTTTAAACCATAGATTTACCTCAAGATACCAATCATCAATTTTCGAGGCCAAGTTTTTAATCTCAACCTTTAACCATTTTAGTCATTGAAATTTTGTCCATTTGAAAAATAATAGTCCACACACGTTGACCGTTAGTTCAGGAAGACGTCTGTAATACGATATCTAATAATGACCAATCCTTAATTAGCTATTGTGTTCTAGGGTATCGTAAAATAACCCTAAAAAATATATGTTCATAGATTTCTAGATATAATAACGTATCTCGAAACATGATTAAAGGCTACAATTAAAACAAAATGTAAATTAACACGTTCCAAATTAGATTATTTCCACAGCCCATGGCCACACCTTTTTTATGAGGCCTGCCCAAGGATTGTGATTTATCGAAATATGTCGAATTTCACAAAATATTTTCTATTTCAAGTTACTGAAATCTCTTTCGAAATTTAAAATATGTTAAATTTATCTGAGAACAAAAATAATTATTTTAATCTCCATATATTTTAACGCACTATAATGTTTTTTTTTAGGATAAAGCGTTTGTTATAAAAGTGACTATTCTTATGTAATATGTAGTATACTAGTGGAATGCCCGTGCCGTTGGCACTATCGCAGATTACATCATACTTAAACGGTTATGTTGAATACTCAAATTTGTGATTTTATTTAAATTTTTAAAAACACTTGCATATTGTCTATTACAATAGTTATGATGAATTAATTTTGTAAAAAGTTAATACTATTGAACAGTAAAACAATGTTAATAAATCTGATCAACACAACCAATGTGCTAAGGAATTTAATCTCCACCAAATGTCAGTTTAACTAAAAATAAGAAGGAAATATCTCATATTTGTCCAAGTGAGTATTGGCTGAAATTGATACCCAATTTAGTAAAGCAGCAGTTGAAGAAATAATTTAATTATGACAAACAGAATAACATAATCGATTAGGAAGAATATCAAGATGAATATTTAACAAAATTATAAAATATTTAAAATTTTGACGGAGCTTCCCATTTTGAAATATTTAAACTTGTCATAAGCATTTGCACCTCACATAATTTGGCATTCACAAAATTTGTTGTCTCAACGCAATATATATTCACCATTTTCAGTATATTAAAAGAATTTTTTTGCGGTCGAAGAGACACGCACACAATATAATTAACTCCAAAATGTCAATTTTATGAATAAAGTAATTTATCTGAACATGTTAAAAGAAACAAAAACTCAAAATTTCGACAGAGTCTCCTTTGTATTTTTCAATTATTGAAACATGTCTGAACCTGTCATACAAATTTATAATGACAATCAATGCCATGAACACAAAATAATATCTCCAGACGCCAAAATAATATAAAAACATTTAAGTACATCAAAGCCATACATTATTTCTACTTATACGCATTTAAAGAGCATGGTTTCCACCATTTCTCTTTCAAAAATTATCTGAACATGTCATACGAAGTAAAAACTCAAAATTTCGTTAGAGTCTCTGTTGTACTTTTCAATATTGAAACCTGTCTGAACCTGTCATACAAATTTATAATGGCATTCAATGCCATGAACACCAAATATATACAGTCTCAAAATTAACCTTTGCAATATACAGTTTCAAAATTAACCTTTGCAATATCCACACGCAAAAATTCAACAATTAACCTTTGCAATATACAGTCTCAAAATTTTCAATATTCAACCAAATTCAACTTACCCATCAAAACAATAGACCAAATTCCACATCCCGTGACAACATTTTCCCAAATTTCTTTTGCTATTGAAACCCAAAAGTGAAAAAAGAATAGATTTGATAAAGACGTAGAGGCGCTAGGAAAACCCCCTATCACAACATTCAACAGTAGAAAATGAAATCCCAAAAAAATAAAACAACGTGTAGAATGAGAGTATACATGCTTAGTTATATATGGTTGTTGAAAGAAGAAAAAAATCACCATGAGTAGTCAACATCTGAAGGAAATGAGTTAATTAACCATTTGAAAGAAATGAGTTAATTAAACATTTGAAGAAAAGCAAGTCAGTAGAAGGATTCACAACAAACCACAAACATCACATTTTAATTGAGAACTTTTTAAGGTTGATTACTAAGAAAAGCAAGTTAGTAGAAGGGTCACATTCATTCAAAGAGAGGGACTCTCTACTGGAATATAAATGTCCCAGTAATTGACAAACATTTAGGAAACTGTTTTGAATGAAATTCAAAAAAAATGAAACATACCTATAACATGCAACATGATGCGACCTGATGCGAGGCTGCGACCTGATGCGAGGCTGTGGCTGGATGAGATGGTGCCGAGTGCTGGGTGCTGTCCAGGGTCGGGAGGGTGGCTGCGAGCACACTGCTGCGACATAGATGTTTGCTGCGGTCTGTGTTGCGATGTTGCGGTCTGTGCTGTGTGGACACGGCCTGAAGATGTTTTCTGAGTCCTGCAGCCTGCTAAGGTTGCGGCCTGCTGAAATGCTGCGGCATGCGATTGGAGCGTGTGTACGCTGGCTGTTTTGGGCAGTCCGGAGCGTATTCTGGCTTTGTTGCAGGAACGCGCGTATGGAAGATGTGTGCTGCGTTGGTGATCCAAACACTGCAGCACAAACCCAGGCAGGGTGCTCTGCTTTGGTGCTGGTGCTGTCAGGTGCTATGCATTGGTGTTGTCAGAGTGCTCTGCATTGGGAGGCTTGCGGGTTTTCTGCACGCTGTTGCGAAACAGAGCTTGCGTTGGTGCTGTCCGGACAGTGAACTTAAAAGTCTTTTACCTTCAATTGAAGTGTTCTGATGCTTGCAGGCAGGCACGCAGGCAGCTTGCTTGCTTGCAGGCAACATGCTTGAACAGGCAGGTAGGCTTAGTGATCTTTTTTTAACGAACTTATATAGTACTAAAAAGATTTATCAACTTCATGGAAGGGACAATGAACTTAAAAGGCTTTTACCTTCCATTGAAGTGTTTTGATGCTTGCAGGCAGGCAGGATGCTTGAACATGCAGGTAGGCTTAGTGGTCTTTTTTTAACGAACTTATATAGTACTAAAAAGATTTAGCAACTTCATGGAAGGAACAGTGAACTTAAAAGTCTTTTACCTTCCATTGAAGTGTTCAGATGCTTGCAAGCAGGCAGACAGCATGCTTGAACAGGCAGGTAGGCTTAGTGGTCCTTTTTTTAACGAACTTATATAGTATTAAAAAGATTTAGCAACTTCATGGAAGGGACAGTGAACTTAAAAGTCATTTACCTTCCATTGAAGTGTTCTGATGCTTGCAGGCAGGCAGGCAGCTTGCTTGCTTGCAGGCAGCATGCTTGAACAGGCAGGTAGGCTTAGTGGTCCTTTTTTTAACGAACTTATATAATACTAAAAGATTTAGAAACTTCATGGAAGGGACAGTGAACTTAAAAGTCTTTTAACTTCCATTGAAGTGTTCTGATGCTTGCAGGCAGCATGCTTGAACAGGCAGGTAGGCTTAGTGGTCCTTTTTTTAACGAACTTATATAATACTAAAAAGATTTAGCAACTTCATGGAAGGGACAGTGAACTTAAAAGTCTTTTACCTTCCATTGAAGTGTTTTGATGCTTGCAGGCAGGCAGGTAGCTTGCTTGCTTGCAGGCAGCATGCTTGAACAGGCAGGTAGGCTTAGTGGTCCTTTTTTTAACGAACTTATATAGTACTAAAAAGATTTAGCAACTTCATGGAAGGGACAGTGAACTTAAAAAGTCTTTTACCTTCCATTGAAGTGTTCTGATGCTTGCAGGCAGGCAGGCAGCTTGCTTGCTTGCAGGCAACATGCTTGAACAGGCAGGTAGGCTTAGTGGTCCTTTTTTTAACGAACTTATATAGTACTAAATAGATTTAGCAACTTCATGGAAGGGGCAGTGAACTTAAAAGTCATTTACCTTCCATTGAAGTGTTCTGATGCTTGCAGGCAGGCAGGCAGTTTGCTTGCTTGCGCAGCATGCTTGAACAGGCAGGTAGGCTTAGTGGTCCTTTTTTTAACGAACTTATATAGTACTAAAAAGATTTAGCAACTTCATGGAAGGGACATTGAACTTAAAAGTCTTTTAACTTCCATTGAAGTGTTATGATGCTTGCAGGCAGGCAGGTAGGCAACTTGCTTGCTTGCAGGCAGCGTGCTTGAACAGGCAGGTAGGCTTAGTGGTCCTTTTTTTAACGAACTTATATAGTACTAAATGGAAGGGACAATGAACTTAAAAGTCTTTTACTTTCCATTGAAGTGTTCTGATGCTTGCAGGCAACATGCTTGCAGGCATCATGCTTGCAGGCAGCATGCTTGAACAGGCAGGTAGGCTTAGTGGTCCTTTTTTTAACAAACTTATATAGTACTAAAAAGATTTAGCAACTTTATGTAAGGGACAATGAACTTAAAAGTTTTTTACCTTCCATTGAAGTGTTCTGATGCTTGCAGGCAGGTAGGCAGCTTGCTTGCTTGCAGACAACATGCTTGAACAGGTAGGTAGGCTTAGTGGTCATTTTTTTAACGAACTTATATAGTTCTAAAAAGATTTAGCAACTTCATGGAAGGGACAGTGAACTTAAAAGTCTTTTACCTTCCATTGAAGTGTTCTGATGCTTGCAGGCAGGCAACATGCTTGAACAGGCAGGTAGGCTTATTGGTCATACTTGTTCTTGCCTTTCATCTTCTCTGCCAAGAAGGCAAATTCATCAAAACCCAAACCCAAACCAATCAATTACCAACAAAAAAAAAAAAATCCAAAACTATAACCCACACAAACCTATAATCCCCACATACCTCAACTTGCTTTTTTGCAGTTTAGGAATCAGAAACCTTTGCTATGATCAAAGCGGTTAAACAAAATTAAAGGAAGTGTGAAGAGATGAGATGCAGAGGAATTCGGAGGTTGCCATGGAAATGATGGGTTTTTTATGTTTTGTTTGTGTCTCTAATCAAATAAAAAAACAACAAATCAAATTAAATGAAAAACTGTCTTCAACAAAATCACAATTGCACCAAAACACTATGCTAATCCTCAATTACCTATTTCGGCTTCTTCCTCCTCCTCCACCGAATGGAAGAATGAAAGGAGAGAGTGAGGAGAAGAGATCTGAAAAAAAAATTAAAAAGAAGAAGGGTCTTAAGAGCGAAGAGATCTGGAAAAAAAAAAAGAAAAAAAGCAAACCGTGTGTTATTCAGATCTGAAGAAGAAGAAGAAGAAGAAAAAGAAGGGTCTTACTTTTCCTCTTCGGCTTCACCCCTCCTCCTACACCACCGAATCGAAGAATGAAAGGAGAGAGTGAGGAGAAGAGATTAAAAAAAAAAAAAAAAAAAAAGACCAAATCAAGAATTACATCAGCTTAAAATTCATAGACATCACAAAATACCTAATTAAGGTCTGGCATTCCAAGCATGCATGCTGCCTATTTATTATTTATTATTGATTTGAACAACTCCACTTTGGGAGAGCTTTAACTGAAAGCTAAAGAAAGAAAATACACAACTTGGGGTGGGGGGTCTGTGACCCTCTCTGCACTTTTTATTGTACCTAGTATTTACTAAAATTGGGCAATAAACCTGAATAATCTTCTCAGTAAAGAAAAGTAGTGAACCCAAACTGGTTTCATCAACTACCATGAATTACCATACAGTTCGTGCAAGTAAGACAACCATAGCTTGAAAGTAATATGGCTAATTGATCCAGAATACCATTTTTAGACCTAAATATTCATTTTCGATAAGCTTGCATAACAGAAAAAAATGATTTTTGAAGAGTTCGTAAAAAGGAAGTCACGACATTCATTTTTGATAATTGTAAGATCAAAGTCAAAGTTCGATGTAACACATAAAAGTAAGAGAATAAAAAAGGATACACTACTCAGGAAAAATAAAAAAAAACATTTTTTCTTATGAATGGAAAGGTTTGGAAGCATTGCACATAATGAAACCATGAATTACCTTGTAGTTCATGCAAGTAAGACAACCATAGCTTGAAAGTAATATGGCTGATTGGTCCAGAATACCATTTTTTAGACCTAAATATTCATTTTCGATAAGCCTGCAAAACAGAAAAAATGATTTTTGAAGAGTTCGTAAAAAGGAAGTCACGGCATAAAGTAAGAGAATTAAGAAAGGATAATCTACTTGGCAGAAAAGAAAAAACAGCAGGTATGGAACCATTGCACACACACACATGTATATGAGAAAGGAATGCAACTTATAAAAATTAGTGATTCGAAGTCAATCAACAAAGCCCTAGATTGATGGAGATTTGCGTCGATGCAAGTTAACACTATATATCGATGTGAGAATTGTTGCCATGATTCGCTTGAACTTTTGAGGCCATTTTTAGTTGTAGATTAACAGGAATACAATCTCTAGATTGGCCTACATGACCTCACCTTCATGTAGACCACATGGTTATCTACATGGTAATACACACCAACCAATTGATTATTCAGATGTAACACATAAAAGTAAGAGAATGAGAAAGGATAAACTACTCAGCAGAAAAATAAAAACAACATTTTTCTTATGAATTGACAGGTTTGGGAGCATTGCACATAATGAACCATGAATTACCTTGCAGTTCATGCAAGTAAGACAGCCATCGCTTGAAAGTAATATGGCTGATCCAGAATACCATTTTTTAGACCTAAATATTCATTTTCGATAAGTCTACAAAACAGAAACAATATGATTTTTTGAAAAGTTCGTAAAAAGGAAGTCACGACATAAAGTAAGAGAATTAAGAAAGGATAATCTACTTGGCAGAAAAGTAAAAACAGCAGGTATGGAACCATTGCACACACACACACATATGTTTATGAGAAAGGAATGCAACTTAACTAACAGAGGATCCAGTCGACCCTATTACAATATAAATTTTGAAATATTAAAAAGTAGTATAATGGACATTTTTAACAAAAATACAACTAACATGTAGTAAGTACAATAAGGCATTTTGCTAAAACACATACAAAATATCAATTTCCACATTATTCTACACATAAGAACGAAAAATGCCAGAAGCCATATATTGCACAATTGATTCCACCATTCATGTGCCTATCAATGTTCCAGAAATGAATCATTGGAGAATATGTGAAAAACATTTGACACTCATTGGATCCACCAACCTTATTTTTATTTTATTTTTCATGAGCACTTTGATTTCCACTTGCTCTTCCAATGTCCCCATTTCAAAAGCAAAACCAAATCTAACCCAATATTCTAGTGAGTGATGTAAGAGAAACAGAGAGGAAAAAGAAAGCTTTGTAGATGTGTGTGTGTTGGAAATACATTTCGACAGTGTGAGTAGCAGCTAATCCAATTACATAGTGTGGAGTAAGGTATTTAGGATCTCTAGCTATTAAGCATCCAATTCCCAGCTAAATCACTATAGCTATTGAGAAACCAAGTATCCTGTGAGGACATTTTTCAACTATGGGGTATTTTTGTTGGTTATCACTAAAAAAATCATACAAATGGTCTCTGTTAGAACCAAAGCAATTGTGAGAAATACCCACTTGGAGATCCAAATGAAGGCAATCAGAAGCCAAGTTCAAATTCAAGCAATCAAGCACAAAATTCAGAAACAACCCCAACAACCAAATTCAAAAACAAAACTCAAATCAATCGGATAGATCTCGAATACCCAATCGACAATTCAATCCCCCAAGATATCAGAAATAGATAATCTTAAGGTGTGCTCTTAGGTAGCAATTTAGCATCAAATTCAACAGTTGGAAACATAAATATGCCTTTCCAATCATCAGCTAACATTCTAGTGAATCTCCTAAATACAACTTAAGTTAACTGGTATTTTTCTTCATGGATATGTCCAACCATTCATAATAATTTTCCAGAAAATGAGATATTTGCCTGTCAAATATTTAAAAGCAAGAACAAAATGAAACAAAACCAAAAACATAGCTCATTCAATTTCTTCTGTATTATCTACGAAACAAAATATTCGCATACAAATCAAAACTGTGAGACGTACTCTTTATCAGCAATGTGTATTGTCGAGACCAAATCAACCTGAACAAATGAAAACCCAACCTCAATTTTCAACAAAAAGAAGAAGAAGAAATAGTTCTTAATAAAAAGTAAATTTGAGAGTATGGGTATTCATTTCATCTCAGTTCTATTCCTGAAGAAAGGGTTGGAGGACAGACCAAGGGAACTTCTTCCGGTAGCTAACGACAACAGTCTGCAACTCCCCATTGCTCTCTCTACTTTCCCTTTTGAATCTCACGAAATCCGCTATTGAACTGTTACCGGAGAAACTGGTCTGCTGCTGCTGCCCCCATCGTCCTCAATCGATTGATTCAACGAAGACGAATCTCTAATCTTTAACGAAAAGTCAGGGATTCGTTTCGAGGCGTTGAAGAATTTCACCCTTGTTGTCGAAGTTGTTGGTAGAGAGGAGTCGCTGAGAGTGGTGTGGAAGTGGCGGGAAAAGAAGATGTGGAAGATAAGATGGAAACAGAACCCCTTTAGTTAACCAACCAAATGAATCCCAAACAGATCCACCCCATTTGAAAAAATCTGCAAACTTGCAGACAAATCAAAGCTATTTCTCTCTCTCTCTCTCTTTTGAGAAGGAGAAGGAAGAAGAAAAGAAAATCTCTCTCTATCTCACCGACGATAACCCAAAGAAGGAAATTGGAGAAGAAGAAGAAGAGAAGAGTCGACCCAAAGAAGGAAAATCGCTGTGATTGTGATGAAGGATCATTGTGGGAGTGAGAGATGAAGAAAAGAGCTCTGTGGAGAAGAAAAGATGGAGCAAAGGGAGAGAAGAGGAAAGCATCGGGATATTTTTGTTTCACTTAACTTCTGCCAAGGACTTAAGTGTTGCCATGTAGGACAAACAGAGAGTAAGCACGGTTCATGAACAGTGAAAAGCCTAGCTGAAATGTTAGATAGATATATATATATATAATTTTTTTTTGAGCAATGCTAGGGGGCACTGGTATTTCGCCTGGAGTTTAACCTGGATGGTGCAAAGCACGTGCACCCCGCGGAGTGCCAATCACGTGGGCATCAAAAGGGCCAAAAAAAAAAAAAAAAAAAAACCAAATCGACAGAGAAAGAAAAAAGAGACGAGCAACCTTCTGCAACGAAACCCTAGATCTGTTAGATATGTTTCTGTACTCAATCCACTCCAAAGAAGAACACAACACAGAGTCATCGAAGAAGCTATGGCATTCATCGATGATGTACAGGATGCTGGGCCTTTTGGTTCAACAGAAAATCGGTTCGAATCACCTAGAAGTCAATTTGGCAAGGGCTTGAAAGATCATGAGAAGAAGAGGGGTAGCACTCTAATGCATGTTTTGTTCTTGAGGGCTTGAAAGGCCTTTTGGTTGCAGTCAGCTGCATCAAGCAACCTACAATAAAAGCAATTTTGTTCTAGAGGGTCTGCAGATGCAAGATGATATGTTTTATGGTAAGAGGAACGGTAAGAAGACATCTCACGAGGAAAGTTCTTTGTCGGGAGGTCATATTAGACATTTGGATGTGTTGGAAGCCAGGGGATAAGGTGGTTAAATCTGAGTGCTTTGTACCTTCCAGTTTCTTTCTGCAGTGAGAGGTGTGAGATTTTGTTTTAATCATGATAATAGATAGGTCATACCGTTTTTTTTATGCATTGGAGGTAAGAGTCCATGCTTCCACTTGTAATTTCTCTACCTCGAAATCTAATGAGCTGATATGCATTTAGCAGTAGTATGTTCTTTCTTCCTTTTTTTTGTAAATTGAGTGTGTTATCCTTGGCCTACTTTTGTTTATGATTAGATCAAATGAATCAGAAGAGTGAATTGTTTACCGGCATGTACTTGGATTAACAATATTCCATCTTGTATATTTCAAATGTTTGTCCTTGCTTTCTCCGTTGTTCGTATACCAAGTCCTAATCACTGGATGGATTTCCTAAACAATTTGTAGTGCTTTCTGGACTTCTCAGAAATAAAATGACTTGGTGATGATAAACTGTTGAGAAATGTTGGTTAGAAGACAACATTGCTTTGCCAAGGTTTGAAAAAATGACAGGTTCAATTCAAATAGCCAAAAGCACTATATTTCTTTCAAATCACCGCAATGTTCTTGTTTTCTATATCTCCTATGATCTTGAGTCTTCAATAGCCGCCATGTCTCTTACAAGAGCTCTGTATCTGTGGCCTGCCCTTTTCTGATCCTACTCTACCTTGTTTTGTTATGTGATCAGAATTACTTGTCTATTTCCCTTCCTTTGCATCTGTATTGCTACCATATTTTAGTTGGCAAATCTATGCTCTGCTCAATAAACCTTGGCAATTGGAATTGCAGAGAAATCTAAATTGGCATAGGTTGTAAGCAAATTCACGACTCATTTGTTGAAGAAACACCACCAATAGTTCGCCATTTGACTACATAGCCTAAATTAATATGTAATTGGAGAACTATAGAATTAAATATTTTGAGAATTCAAGAATAAAATAACCTTTATTAAAGTGAATGGAATTTATAGATAAACAAAATTTTCACATCTAGTGGTTAGGCATGACCAACCGCTAAGCGCGGCAAAATAGAAGATCCCCTTTAAGAGTTTGCAAATACAGGAGAGCATTGAAGTTGACACCCTTCAACTGCTAAAACACTAGAAGGTCCAACACTCATCATGCCCTATTAAAACAGAAGAAAGCAGTTTCATAGTGCTGGTAAGAATAATTTGGCAATTCTGGATCTTGCATTCTTTGTTTTCTAATCCCAGAAGCATTTACAATTCTGCAAAGCATTTACAATTCTGCAAAGCATTCATAACAAAACTTAATGCAAACAATTTACAATTCTGCAAAGCATTTTCAGTCTGAAATTTCATGACTTTCATGCTTACAAATTTAATTTGACATGTCTGAACACATTCATAACAAAACTCATTTCATGCAAAGCAATATACATTTCATAATCTTCAACCGCTTCTTCAATTGAATTGAAACCCTTGTAGACAACATCCGTGTACCCGTTTACTTGTAGTGCGCAACTTGATTTTCATGAGCTTGATTGCCATGACCCTCAGGAGCATTATTGGGTTGGTCCACCACCTCTTCAGTGTCGTTTGTTCTTGACTCCCTTGTTCTTGTTCTTGATTGGTGCTCTCTTCTCGACTCTTGTTCTCTTTCTCTTCTCGCCTCCTACTCCTTCCACATTTCATAATCTTCAACCGCTTCTTCAATTGAATTGAAACCCTTGTAGACAACATCTGTGTACCCGTTTACTTGTAGTGCACAACTTGACCAAGTAACATAAATTCCAGGAACATGCCCACGATAAACAACATAAGCTACGTATGTCATTCCTGCGTTGGCAAAGCAACAGATGTTAGTCGTATGATAATTGTTAAAAGCTTATGGATGCAACACAAGTGTAGGTTCCAAACCAAAATCAAAACTTTACAACACTACGACACTGAATTTTCCATAAGATTTTCTGAAACCATAATCTTCATCTCTGAAAGTTTACAAAAACAGATATAAACAACAACACTGAAAATTCATAAAAACAGATAAAAAATATAGCAACACTGAAAATTCAATAGAAACAGATGAAAATCCACTGTAAACACTGAAATAACCATAATATTCATTTCTGTCACATACAATGGAAACCAAAGATTAAAGTGGTGCTTTGATAATGACATTTATAACTCTTATCCAAAGATTGGCTCCCCCTAGCAATTGAATGTTCAAACAATCTTACAAATACACATTCAAGACTGCTATTAAGCACATTAAAGTGGTGCTTTGCCTTGCACAAGCTGTTGCAAAGACTTCCAGGAAGTTGGAAAACTTTTCAAGTTCAATGAAAAACAAAAAGTTGGAAGAACTAAGTTTCAAAATATAAAGTTTTGAAGACTTTCAGCATCAGGAAAACATGAAACAAATATGGAGCCAAGATGAATGGTACCAGGGTTTTGGATAGTATGAAAAATGGGCATGAGAAGTTAAAAGAAATTGAATCTTATGGGTGCTGAAACAACCTCATATTGCTAACAACAAAAAAATTGAAATAGCATTCATAAATTGAGGTTGCTAACACTTAAACAACCTCATGTAATCAATGAAACACAATCTGAATCCACTATGTTTCAAAAGGTCCAATCGACAAAAATATGATAGCTTCAAAGTGACTTGCTAAAAGAAGCTACCAAATAATGTCAGTTATAAACATGCGATGAAAAATCGAACCAAGTCCATCAAAAATTTTGAAAGCTTCAGCTTTCATATAAAATTTCTGCAACTCTAGAATACGCTTAAAACACACCACCACCAGTTTATTTCATACAGATTGGTTATAAAGCAACAGCATCAAGAAAATAAGCATTCACAGTTCAGTTACATACCTATGTACACAAGTGTGATGAATGAGAATAGTCGCAGGATGATCTCGCAGTCGCAGCTGAAGCGCCCAAGTGGATTTGTGAGCCGATTGGTTTCGAGAGTGGATCTAGGGTTTTGGAACCATTTTGAATGAGGGATTCTAGCAAATGAGGGAGGGATCGAGGGTTTCTAGCAGATTGGATCTAGGGTTTTTATGCAAATGAGGGATCTGAAGAAGGTTGCTTTCTCTGTCGATTTGGTTGCTCCTGTTTTTTTTTTTTTTTTTTTGCCCACTTTTAATCTCACGTGACTGGCATGCGCGGATGGTGCACGTGCTTAGCACCATCCAGGCTAAATTCCAGGTAAAAGAGCAGTGCATTTTAGAATTTTCGTTTTTTTATATGTAGTATTTAATAGTTTAAAATATAAAATTTTTATTGTTAAATTCGAAATCACATCGAAATATTTCTTAAAATGAGGGATCGAAATTAAAAAAACGAAATCCTTGGGCCTGCCCAGACATCAACGCTAGATTGGTTACTTGTTAAATCCTGCCCGTTTGATGTCGGCCGTCGTCTCTCTGGGAATGCCTTGCAATACAACAATAATACAAAATCTCTCTCTCGGTCGCTCTATTTCTGCAAAGCCAGGCTTCATTTCTATCATACAAATCTCTCTCGACTTCAAGATGTGTGTGACCTAATTTAATTAGTTACGTTACGAGAGAAATAGAGAGAAATTCAAGAAGAAGAGCAAAAACCCTAGGGTTTGGTCATCGAAACACTGATCAACAACAGCCATGGGAAGACAGAAAGGAGAAGCCGCA
This sequence comes from Berberis thunbergii, assembly GCA_003290165.1. Classification (NCBI taxonomy): domain Eukaryota; kingdom Viridiplantae; phylum Streptophyta; class Magnoliopsida; order Ranunculales; family Berberidaceae; genus Berberis; species Berberis thunbergii. The sequence continues at coordinate 524,406 of QNQO01000446.1, read as the reverse complement.
CGAAGCAAGAACCGTCCTTCAAGCAGCAGGTTCGTTACCTCTTCTCTCTTCTTTCACTTCTTTAATTCTTTCTTTAATTCTTGTTCAATATTTCAGTTCTTTAATTCTTGACTATTCTTCTTTCATTGCAGTCTTGCGGCATCGCTATTGCCTACTGGAGCAGCTACAGTCGGATTCGGAGGCTATGTTGGGAGTTCACGTCTTGATACTTCTACTCTTCCAATCGAAGACGCCGCTCCCATTTCGGTACCTACTTTCTTTCTTTCATACTTTAACCTCACTAATCACATTGAATGCGGACATTCTTCTTGTAATTAACCTCAGTAATCGCATTGAATGCGAACATTCTTGTTGTAATTTAATTAACTGTTGTTCCATATTGACATTAGTTCGAACTGAATCAGTATTAGCAAGGAGCTTCGATGCTTACATTCTGGTATCCATTTAGAATTCGTTAGTGTTTGCTTGTGAGTATAGTTTTTGATTGTTCATAGCTTTGGCATGAAGGATGTGGATGCTGAAGTGGCGCAACACCTAAAGAGGCTTGGCAGGAAGGATCCGACTACAAAGGTACTTAATTTGGAAAAAATTCAGATACTGCGCATTCGTATTCTATAATTTAGCTAAGAAATAAAGTCATGTCATTCAAATGCACCTTTAATACTGTTTACTTTCTGTTGATCTGAGTTATAACGTAACGTACTGTGCCTTTGTTTCTTGTACAGCTAAAAGCTTTGGCATCTTTATCAGAAATCTTCAAGAAAAAATCTGGAGAGGAAATCATCCTAATTATTCCACAATGGGTATTTTTCATTCACTGTAGATATTATGTACTTGAAAATCAAATAAAATTTGTGCTGGTGTTACTCGTATTCTAATCATATCAAGAATTGTGTAAGAACTTTGAGGTAGTCATACTTTTTTGCTATTGGGTTTGTACGCTTGGACTGACAACGCTTCTAGTGCACAACACAAGTATGTCCATAACATTGCCAGTCTGAATATCCAACATAATTTTACAAATGGAATCCACCGGATTGGTCATCTTTACATTTCAAGTTTCTGGAGAAGGGTTATTTATTTATCAGCAAAACAAGCAGCAGATATATTAATAATATAGAAAAGCAGTTGCAAATGAGAAACTCCCAAAGCTACATAAGAGAATATTTGACGTCGGGCAGAATAACGATTATCATGCAGGCTAATTCAACAGCAATTCACAAGAAAAAGATACAAGAGATTTGCCAAACACAGAGAAATAACTTTAATGTTCAATTAAATTATTCAAATCAAAGGTATACTACAATATTGATGAAGAACTATATTTATAGTGCTCAAATAACTTGAATAATAAACAGCATATTCCTAAAAGAAAAAGTAGAATCAAATACAAAAATAAAAAACAGCCTATTCTTAAAATAAAAAGTAAGAAATTAAAAAGACTTCTAATTAAATTGAAAGATTATGAATAAGTTATTTAGTAAATAACTTTGAAAGCAAATTAGGAACCCTAGAAACTTTCCTGCATCAGTCACCCTGGGTTGGAAAGAACTCGCCCTCGAGTGCACAATAGCTTCATCGGAATCCTCTGGCGGCAGCCCATGAGGAAGATCCTCTGGTATCAGGTCAGAAAACTCTGCTAGCTGTTGCACCTTCGCTGGCAAATCTGGATTCACGCCTGCTACCAAATAGTAACCACTCATCATCCTAACATATCGCTTGATGGCTGGTCTATTGGTGAAATAACTTGTCCAATACGCATTTGCACGGGCATAAAAATATTTGCATATGAACCAAGGAACTTCGAACCATGCCATACAAACTCAAAACTTTTCTCATCTTTCCGCTTTGCTCTATTTTGGTAGGCAATCTGCTCAAAGAAAAGAGTCGAAGCCAACCCCTGCACTTAACAAGTAAGCTTGAACTATAGAGTGTCCAAAAGGATCAATTTGCCAACCAGTTCTTGGGGTCAGACCAAACTCATTTTTGATAAATCGATGCCCAAGAGTTGTCTTATCAATCATGCCAATGTACTGTGTCGTTGCTTCATCGTGCATGCATATACCACTGTTTATTAGCTCTAGTTGACCGGAGTTGATGAGCTTCTTAGTCATATTTTGCACACCTCGTATTTTAAACCACCTCACTCTGGTCTCTCCACCACCACTGGAAAAATGCCTCGCTGCCTTTGTTCACATCACTTCCATCCAAGGCACTACCTGAATCATTTGAAGATGCATTGTCTTCATTTTCGGTACTATCATGGCCTCGCGCAAGTATCTCATCAACCCATCCTTTCTTATTCACCTTTTCTTCATCAAAAGAGAAAGAATCTCCAAGATCGTCACCCGATATATATCTTATTTTCTTGGTTGGCGATCTATTAACGTCATCCTTATCTTCATTGTCGTCATCGCTTGAGTCACCTGCTTCAAGCATCTTTTTCTGGCGTTCCTCCTCCAGTCGCTCAAGGTGTTCTTTCTCTTCCAGAGCTATTTCTTCAAAAGTCTTTGTCCTGTTTGACGGACGAGCACGCATCTCCAATGCCATTTCTTTAACACGCTTGTCATAATCATCTGGTTGTTCCAATTTGTTTTTGAGTGAGAAATTGCTAACGATGGATTGATTCAAATATGCTAATGCTTCAGACTGCACTAAAGATGTGAAGTCCTTGTCCAACTGTTCTAGCAACTCTTCTTTTTCCTCTTTATCCTTTGCTTTCTGGGCCTTGAAATATTTGCACTTCAAAATAATTTCCTCCATTACTTCCGTTTTGCTTTTGTGCTTATTTTCCTATCCTTGAACTAAATCACTATCTTGGGCATTGTCTTTTTCCCAAAGGAAGGATTTCTTGTCTGCATCATCAATTCATCATCATCTGGTGCCAGACTGCCAGTCGTTCATCCTCAAAATCATCTCTTTCTGAAAAGGGCTCTGCACCATGAATTTTATCATCCTCCTCTTCTCCATCAGATAAATTATATTTGTTTTTCTAGTTTACTTTCAACTGTCGCTCATGCTGAAAACGCAAAATGGCTTTGCCAAACTCGTCGAGCACATTATTCTGTTCCCCAATTTGCTTATGCACAAACACAGAAGATTTGACACTTTGTATTCCTTCAATAGTGTATCTTTCCTCAACGAGTGAAGTTGCTAAAATAAGGTTGGAGTGTAGCCAAAAGGAATGAAGTGACCCTTCATCTTCTTCTTCATCCTCTCCTAATCAGTGATCTTGGCCTTGCCTTGCCTGTCTCGTGATCGCTTCAACTGCTCCCACCATGCAGATGCTCTGCCTTTGAGTTTGATGGCGACCAATTTCACATTGACACGATTTGGGACTTCCTTATACTAAAAAATACGCTTTACTTCATTCAACCAATCAACGAATCCTTCGGCCTGTAACGTACCAGAAAACTCGGGCAGATCCACTCAGAAACCGAGGTCTTCATGACGATCCTCCCAACTGCGGCGCTTTCAGAATTGAGCATGATTGTGATGCGGGTTTTCGAAACTGGAATCAGAATTGTGATCTTCCATCTCATGATTACCGAAATTTTGCGTCATTAAACGCCGGGTTAACTCTGCAATTTGCCTCTGTAAATCCTCAATCATCACATCCTGAACGTTACGATCACGGTTTGGGGTTTTCTGGTTCGGAACCTGCCCGCGATGACCATGACCACTAGCCATAGAAACTGATGAAATCTCACCCCAAGAAGATGCTGAAGCTCTGATACCAACTAACGTCGGGCAGAATAACGATTATCCTGCAGGCTAGTTCAACAGACAATTCACAAGGAAAAGATACAAGAGATTCGCCTACAAACACAGAGAAATAACTCTAATGTTCAATTAAATTATTCAAATCAAAGGTATCCTACAATATTGAGAAAGAACTCTATTTATAGTGCTCAAATAACTTGAATAATAAGCAGCCTATTCCTAAAAGAAAAAGTAGAATCAAATACTAAAATAAAAAGTAGTCTATTCCTAAAAGAAAAAGTAGAATCAAATACTAAATATAAATGCACTATCTTAGCAGTCTATATTATAAATAAAAGCAGTCATTTTTGTTTTCTTTTTCTTATTTTCTCATTATTATTATTGTTTTTTTAACCCAGGCATTTGAATACAAAGGCTTTTACTAGACTACAATCGAGAGGTTCGAAGAGCTGCTCATGACACAATGTCTAATCTTGTCATCACTGTCGGGTTCGAGCTAACCTTATGCCATCCTTGAGATATATTGCTTGTTTCATTTTCAAAGATAGATCATGCTTGTTTCAATTTGGCAATTCAAGTGATTGTTCTGCCTATAATTTTGACTAGACATGTAAACTTTCTACGAACTAAAATGTGGGGATAAGAGTAAGACTCACACTACTTGTCTATATACTGTGATCAATTTGGACATGTGTGCTAACCTGTCTAGCATAGTGATCATAATTTATACTTGTTTTCTCAAAAATTTCGAGGTTTTCTGATGTGGTCCAATTTTGATTGGTTGAAACTTGAAACCTCAGTTATGAGTGGTACTTAAGATGATCGTGAATTGAACAATTAACTATTGGTGTATCAATCACACCCCCACCCCCCTTTCTCTACTGCACGCACACACACAAAACAATAGGTAAAGGGCTGAGATGTTACCATATAAGTGAAATAAGTTTCTTGATCCTCTTATGTTCCACATTTTTGTATATGCAATGAGCATCTATAGTCAGCCATTCTTATTCAGGATATTGATTTTTCTCTTAAGTTTTATAATCCTTGCATCTGGATAAGAATGAATTAGATGCAAAACAATAATAATATAATATCAATACTTTTTTGTTCATTCATTAGGTTAACTAACTGTATATTGATATTACTTTTACTTAGTGTCTCAGCATATGAGGTTTGTTCCTTGTATTTTGTGCTTCTTTATTTTATCTTAGCTGCTTGTTTCCCTGTGAGTTCCTCTCTCATTTCCTTAATGAATTGCTGTCCTATGGGGAAAAAAACTCAACAACAACAACTGTATACTGCGTTCTTAATGGTCCTATTGTATTAAGTTTGTATCCTTAAGCCTCTCCATACTATTTAGTGGTTCTAAGTTTGTAATTTTTATGTCTTGATTTGTTAATTCATAAAGCCAAATAGCTGCATATCATGTTATTAACTTTTTGTGTTGGTTTCATCAGGAGAGGTTTAGCTCCATTTCTGAAGTCCTTGATGGGGCCGTGGTGGTTGTCACAATTTGATCCAGTTTCTGAAGTTTCTCAAGCTGCAAGGAAATCACTGCAGGTTTGGCATAGTTTATTTTACATATCTTGCTTTTTGCTTGGTTTAGCTTATCTGATAACTTCATATTCTCCTTGAATTTCTAAATTTTCATGGGCTGATATTTTACTGCTCTTTTCTCCATTGTACTTTTTTCTTTCTTTTCTATAAATTAATATTCCACCTTATCTCAAAGGGGCATTAGATTCTTATCAACATGAGAATGATATTGGAAGATAGTGAAACTACTAAACATATCCTCTCAACTTTCAAGGATCTCATTTCTTGTGAATTATGTAGCATTTTGCCTAGATTGTTCAACAGTATGTTTTTCTTTTCCATTTAGATTTGTGCTTCATTAGTTTATCTTGTAGCGTGCCTTCTTTCTTTTCCATTTGGATCTGTGCTTCCTTAGGTATCTTGGAGTGTACTTTCTTTGACTCATATTCTTACAGTCGTCATTGGATGAAACAAATTATACATAGTAATCATTATAGCTTTATCTTTTGTGTTGTATTTTAGACTGATTTTTTACTTATGGATAACAGGATGCCTTTCCAGCTCAGGAAAAGAGGCTGGATGCCTTGATTTTGTGTACAAATGAAATAGTTCTCTATTTAGAGGAAAACCTAAAGCTCACACCACAGACTATGTCAGATAAAGCAACTCCACTGGATGAGTTGGAAGAGATGCATCACCGGGTATTTTCTCAACTTCCTTGTAGTTGTTTAAGACGGTTCTAGAGTAATGATACAAAAAATAGTTGACTGCTATATTCTCTTAGGTCTATCTGGCATGACAAATTGTAGAAGCTTGCATCTTTCAGCTGTCTTAATTGACAAATTAAAATTTTTATCACACTTGGAGATCACTTGAACAACATAACTGCGTTCTGTTCTACTACACTTAGTGACAAGGGAAGCTGGTGCCTGATCATCTAAATTATTGGATCATAAACTACTTGCACATCGGTGTGAATAATCTAAACATCGCGAGTGCTGTTTGCCATTGTCCATGTACTTACATTAGGTTGTACTTTTTCCGGATAAATTTATTTGTATGGCCACTGCACCACTGCTTCTCTCTCTTGTTAAACATTGCATGTCAAAGATCACACACTGTAAATAATTATGTTATACTTATGTTTCGGCTTGTTGTTTGCAGGTGATTTCTACATCGCTGCTGGCACTAGCAACACTGGTCGATATCATGTTTGGCATGCAACTACAAAGATTAGATTGTGAAAATGTAACCTCTGAACCTAAAAATGCTTCAAAAGCTCGGGCAACGGCTACTTCATGTGCTGAAAAGATATTCTCTACCCATAACTATTTTCTAGAATTTCTGAAGTCACAAGGACCTACTGTTCGATCTGCTGTGTATTCAGTATTAGGAAGTTACATTAAACACATACCCCATACATTTAATGAAGGAAACAAGAAAGTACTATCTGTTGCAATACTTGGGGCTTTTCAAGAAAAAGATCCTACATGTCATCTTGCAATGTGGGAGACAATTTTGTTATTTTCTAAAAGGTTTCCTGATGTTTGGAGCATTAGCAATATCCAAAAAACTGCTCTAAATCGCTTTTGGATATTTTTGAAGAGTGGATGCTATGGATCACAAGAAGTTTCCTATCCAATGCTGGTTTCATTTTTAGATGGCATACCTTCTAAATCTATAGATGGAGAGAAATTTTTTCTAAACTTCTTTCAAAACCTTTGGGAAGGAAGGAACCCATCCCATTCCTCTGCTGCAGATCGACAAGAGTTTTTCAAGGCACTGAAAGGATGCTTCTTATGGGGATTGCATAATGCATCTAGGTGTCTATCTGCAAGCTTTTACTTAATATCGTTCTTACATGCTAACTACATCTTTCTTTCTTTCAAGCTTTTCTGCAACTTGAATGTTTTGTCCCTTTTTCAAATTCCTGATTCTGGTTTGCCTTTCTTGATGTGCAGATTCTTGGACCAAACAGATACAGTTCATTCATATCGACTAAATCTTGTTAACAGTATACTTGTAAATCTACTGTGGCATGACTACCTTTTGTCATTCAGACCCCAAAATCAGGATGGAACATCCAATAAGAAGTCTAGTGGCTCACTCAATGAAAGCATAGAATATTTTGAACAAAGGACGGTAGAGAGGCTTGATTCCAAGTATCCCGCGGGCTATATGCAAGCTCTGGGAAAATGCATTATCGAAGTTTTGTCTGAGATATCTTTGGAGGGGCATGATTTACTTACCACCTTCTGTACAACATTTCAGAACGACTGTTTCGAGATTATTCAGCAAACAGAGCACTTGGAAGGATCCTTTGGGCCTGTAGAACAGATTGTCAGTTTCTTGTTATTACTTAATCAACATGCAATTCAAAAAGGTGAAACATGGCCTCTGGAGTTCATAGCAGTGCCAATGGTGACAAGGACATTTCCATTGATAAGGTCTTTGGTAAGTTGTTTATTTTTTTTTACCTATCTTTGCCTTCTAACTCCTTTTTTGTGGTACCATGTAGTTTGTGGCACCAATACCCAGCTGCTTAATTTCATAGTAGAAATTGTGAATCCCCACCCCGCTGTTGAATCTTTGTGTAAATTTGGTGTATGGAACTTGCCTCATACCCGTACCCTTGTTGGGCACTTAATATATTTTTATCTATTTATCTTTCTTCTATCCTGGTAAGTTGTTCGACATGTTATATGAAAGTATAATTGGACAATGTAGATAAATGTTTCCTGTGCTCGACTTTTCTGTCATTCATGTGGAAAATCACATTTTCAGAAAGATAATCAAATTGTAGCCCATTTGGGGCAAAAACAATTGGTGGTTCCTAACTTTTTGTGCAATAGTTAAAAAAAAAAGTTTGTCATATTGTATATCGGAAACCTAAATTTAAGAAATATGTATTGTAACATATTGTGTATCCGTAAGATATGGTGCAACAATGAGTATATAGATATAAAATATATATTACATATTTTAAGGATATCAAAGACATAAATAAGTTGTAAAACACTTCCATTGATATATGACTTGTGTAACACATATTAGCAAGCTATTGATTATCATCTATCCTTTCATTCACGTCATTTGTATAATGACGGTACATCCCTGTGTAATCTTATATCGGTATATCGTGTGTGTATATATATATATATTGTATTTATCATAAGATATCGATAACTATGATTTTTTCCAGATTCCAGCCGACTGGTACTAGGCAGTACAAAAATTACATTTTCCTTTGATATTTCAACTCTGTTGACAAAAAGCAAAAGCCAATCCCTAGCGTTTGAAGAGCGGAAAGACAAGAGAGCAAAAGATAACATAGTCTTATAATTTTGCCTTCTCCATTATGCTTTATGAGAGAGGACTCCATCATATCTTATAAAGAGAAGGGTGTGCTGAAAAAGTTATCCAATTATCAACTTCTTGAGTACAATTTTGAAGTTCTACAAGAGCTCTTCAAAATTTTGTGTCATTCCCATTTTTGGTTATTTTGGCGTTACAGAGACGAGTGTAGTTTTATATTGAACTTCCATTACGCTGATTACTATGTTGCCTTCACTTTCAAAATATATTATGTTGACAATTATGCTCACGCGATCATGATATCATTGCTTCCTTTCAATTTCTTGTGTCTTCAAATCAGGATTCACGAGATGCTGTCAGACTCTTATCTGTCACAATATCAATATTTGGACCACGGATCGTGGTTTCCCAGCTGGCTGTTTGCACTGAAGGGCAGTCCATCAGTCATCGGTCTGATGAATGCGACAATAAATCTGAGTCAGAGCATTTTTTACAAGTTTTCAGGGAAGTCTTTGTCCCATGGTGTCTACATGGAAATAATCATTCTACTAGTGCACGCTTAGATCTTTTACTAGCCTTACTTGATGATGAACTTTTTGTTGAACAATGGTCTAGCATTATCTCACATGCAACCAGACTATCTGAAAATGACAGTTTGCAACATGGATCCTCAGACTTTGATCACCTTGCTGTTTTGGCAATGCTCATGGAGAAAGTAAGAGGAGAAACTGACAAGAGAAAGGTTGAACTTGATCACCAGCAACGTTTCTGTCCGGAGTACTGGCACCACAAGTTATTAGATTCAGCTGCTGTTTCTATTGCCCGCAGTTGTCCTCCGTTCCTGTCCTCATATTCTTGCTTTCTGCGGTAAGAAAAATGTTCAGTTCATTTCTGTTAACAAGCACACATCTTCCATAGGGTACCAAGTTGTCATCTAGCCTCCACAATTTTACTAAGTAGACATGCATATATCTGAAATGTGATTGCTGGTTCTCGCACCACAAGGCAATTGCATGGAAAATTAAATGCTCTGATCATGCATCTGTTTCTTTGTAATGTTAAGTTTTATTTTAAGTTGTTGTCTAGTTGCTATATCTTCTGAATGTTATGCACAGGTGTATTTACTATTTAATTGGCCATGTCTATAGGACAGTGCCGTCTATTTGTTGGGACCTTACTAAATGAGCATGTATAAGGTATTTGTTAGGATCGAGTTAATGCTAGTTATCTGGAAATAAGATATCTTCCTAGTGCAATGACTAAAAGTTACATACAGTAATCATACATCAATAACTTCTGTGGAGTATATATGGCAGTTCTCAATCACATACCAGCCCAGCATTATTGTTTTGAGATAATTAAATTCGTAATTATTGCTTTGTGGTTTAATGTTGTATGACTGATATTTCTGAATCTCATTCCTTAATTTATCTTGCTCACATTTTAGGGTCGTTCTTGGTGGTTTGGCCGAGGATGAACATGCTTCCCTTGTTTCTAAAGAGTCAGTGATTTTGATATATGAAGAGTTGTTCAAAAAGTTACTCTTAATTTTAAATGAATCTTCTTTTAGATGGGCCAAGGATGCCTGTTCTTTGTTATTATGTACTGCATTAGAAGATTCACAGCTGGAATGCAATCCCCAAGTTGACATGCTTGAAATGGGCAACTTTGCTCTTGAGGTTCTAGAGGGGAGTTTCTTTTGCTTAAGGAAATTTGATGAGGAATCTGAGCTGGTTCCATGTATATCAGCTGCCATTTTTATAATAGAATGGGAGTGCAGGACAGCTTTGCAATTTACTGTAGGGCAGGATACAGTTATGTCGACAAATGTAGTTGATGGAAAGCCAAAGGAAGAGATTAATGCCTTTGCAGAATCTGTTCATGCTTTTCATGTCAAATTAAGTTCTCATTTATGGAAAGACCTTAGCACACACAGCTTCAAGAAGCTGGGAAATATTTTAACTCAGACCATAAAATCTGCTATCTTTGAGACAGTTACAGTTGATACAGACAGTATTACATCTTTGTGCTGCGAGTGGACGGTGGAATTCCTCAAATCCATAGGTTGTGATCAAGGTAGAGAGCAGATTATTTTGGACAAGTTATTGGACGAGGGAAAAGAATGGCCATTGTGGGTTGTGCGATCGGCAAGTGATGGAACAGTATCAGTCACTCCCTCTCTGAATGTCAAAATCACTTCTACTGACATTCATGTAAGCTTCTCTTGTTCCTTCAGTTTGTGCATGGTGATCTTTGTTTGTGTTCTGTTGAACTTAATGCTTTGTTTAAATTCGCTGACCCAAGTTTTCCTGATCTTATCTTTTTAACATCCAATGTCGTTGCATGAAATATTTAAAAAACAATGTGACATTGTTAAATAATGAGTGTCTCAGATCACAATCTATCGATCCACTTCATATTATGGAAATAGAGTAACTTGAAGGAAGATCAACTATTTTGGTGACTAATTTGATTTTGAGGCTAGATATTTTTGTATTGTTCTTTAAGCATGGATTGTAAGGTAATTAGACCTTCTGCAAAGTGACAGCTTGAAGAAATGCCTCCAGTGGTAAATCTGAAGTATTTTGCATAGTATGAGTCTTATTATGTCATGTATACTTTACACTAGTACATTACTTATAGCTATGTGTTGTTGTCTACTCATTTTGCAAGAAATTTAATGTTATGATTCTTGACACTTGATAAACCCCATACTTTATTCTACAACCAATCCCTTGAACTTACATTCGATTCAGGTTATTATTCGAGATCTATGCAGTTAATGCGGAAAGCGGTCAGGACTGCATTATGATTTTTCATAATTATGCGGGACTAAGCAGAATTATGCAGACAATTTTTTCAAAGTATATATTTTTAAAATTTAATCATAGTCATAGATTACAAAATAAATAATTAATCAAAAGGGTGTAAATATGTAATCATAGTCATATATTATTTTACTAATTAATCAAATGAATTTAATTTTGCAGGTTGGAACACCTATAGTTACCTGGACCGTTTTTTGACCTTTTTTTCCCGCTTTTTCCCGCCTTTTGACCGCTTTTGACCGATTTTGCTGGTTCCATTTAAAGCTGGCCGAGTCAACCCTGTGCGATTCGGTCTAGCTCCGCGTACCGTTTTTGGCCGATTTTAGATGCATTAATAGCACAGCTCGAGATCAACTAACACTTACCATCCTATATACGTCAAAGTAGCTGCTTACCGCGTAACTTGAATCCTCTTCTTTTTAAGTCCAATTGTGCGCAAAGCGAAAATGGGGTTTCTGTTTTGATGTTTGATTGGGGCAGTTGGATTTTGCTATAGTCATGTTATGTGTTGTCCGTTTTCTCTTTGGCTGTGACTCTCTGTTGAGAGAGTTTGTTTCCCACCTCTTGGTATTCCTGCACCGCAAATACAACTCTTTGCCACAATTAGATAGTGCATAAATGCAATTAGCTTTAAGAATCCATATCACACTTATATTAGGTGCGGAGGTTGTACGTTCCCTTTGAAAGTTCAATCAAGATTATAGTATCACTCCCCTCTCCACTAGTTTTTTTTGTCATAACTCCCAGCAACAGGAAAAGTAATCATTGTCGTAAAAGACTGTAGAAACTCGAGCAAAAGATATTCACTTCTTCAAATGCTTCCCTCGAAAATGTTTCTATTGTAATTAAATCTATGATCATTTTAGATTTCAAAAAAAAAAAATAAAGTAAAAAAAAAAAATTCAAACATCTGAAATCGTAATGTTTAATAAAATGACAGTGAAAAGTGTTACCTGATCGTTTTTTTTATTCTCCTTTTCACTGTTTTGTAATTAAGCTATTCACAATTATTCATTAATCTTGGTAATTGTGGGAGTAAGTTGCAATCTGTGTAGGAGGTTCTTTTTCTTTTGTGATTTGTTCTTTGCTGCCTGTTTCCAGTGAGTTCCTCACTTGGTTTCTTTATGGATTGGTATATATTAAAAAAACAAAATAATAAATGAATTCATATGGGATAGGAGCACATCTGGTTGGTACAATTTCATGTATATCTTCTAATCTTTGGCTAGATTTGTCACTCTAAATGATGCAGGTAGGAAGTGTTTCTCAAATCAAACCCCTTTCACTTGCTTTGTGGTTCCTTGGTAGTCGATAAGCCCCAAGGCATTGGAGTATTTGTTACACAATGATAGATGTCTGCCCTAGCAATGATCATGTGAGATAGGGTATTAATCTTATAAGTTTACATCTAGATATGTCATCCACCCTTGGAATCAACCTTCCACCCTAACAGAACTTCACTGCTGGACCAAAATGCTTAAATTATGTGTGGGACACGTAACTTAAGCAATTGATAACTGATTCACCATCAGCCGAAGCTGTAATTTCTTTTGCTATCGGTGTGATTTGCTATTTGATGTTGGTGGTTCCATTGACTCTTTTTGTTATCATTGCAATATTGGTTTCTATTACATTAGTTGTCTTTGGAACAATGACACTCATCATTGTTCCTTCTACATATGGACTGGACTTCTAGCCTTTTTAGTCCTACAGTGCAAAGATAGGGTTCCTTTGGCTACTTTAAAATTTTCAAAATTCTACATGTAATCATAAAATTATGAAGACTAAGATTCACTTATTATTGCAGGCACCAGAGCACGACCAGTTTGTGGCTTTTGTTAGCAAGCTTATTTCAAAGCTTGGGTTTAGTCGAGTTATTGTTGGTTCTATCTCACTAACGATTCCATCTTCTTCACTAGAAGAATCAAAAGAGCTCGGCCTGTCACACTCTTATGGTAGGGCATGGCTTGCTGCTGAAATTTTATGCACATGGAAGTGGAGAGGGGGCTGTGCTGCACGTTCGTTCTTACCATTACTGAGTGAATTTTCCAAAAATGGAATGTCTTCTTCCGAGGAATGCCTGCTAGATTCCATAGTCAATATTTTACTTGGTTGTTCTTTAGTTCGTGGAGTTGCTGATGAACTGTGTTTTCTCAATGTATGGGCGGCTACAGATGATGAAATTGAGAGTATTCAAGACCCGTTTGTGAGGGCTCTTGTATCTTTGCTTTCAACTCTAGCTATTAAAGATGATATGTGGGGAAGGAGGAAGGCTGCAGTGCTATTCAGTCATCTTGTTGATACAGTTTCTACTGGGACAGTGGTCAACAGAAACTGTTTGAAAGTCTTGCCTTACGTTATGAATGTTATCATTCAATCTTTACGGAAACAAAGTACCTTAACTGCCAATGTTAGGACACGCGATTCACTTGATTCTTTAGATGAAAACCAAATGCAAATTGTCATTATTGATTGGCTTCAAAGAGCATGTATGCTGCCACCTTTGATTTCATGGAAACCAGACGGAGGTATTGTTTTTGTTCTTGTTTCTTTTTCAAGTTCTATTCACTTTTTTACACGATTGATCATTTTCAGGCTTTAGGGCAATGTTATAAATCTTCAGGCATGACACAAGATGTTTGAGTACCCACATCTTGAGGTGTAAGAGAAAACCTTTCATGTCATACAATTACATACTTCTACTTGACAACGAATATGAAATATAAAAATGAAGCATATATTCCATGTGCTTTTTAGCATGTTCACCCAACAGTGGTGTGCATTGGTGGGGTCCTCCACATGCATCGAAACATTTCAGCAGGGATATATTTATTTTTCAATTTGGGCTTATAGAGGGCATACAAACCTCAGTTTATTGATAGATCTGTTCAGTTATGGTTTTGAAATACTTGGTTACCATAACAGATATCTATATTGATTAAATTTTGATATTGTGCACTACAACCTTATAAATAACCTACAGGTTTTTTTTTTTTTTTTTTTTTTGGGGGGGGGGGGGGGTACCAGTGGGATTTCTTTGTAAAAGTGACTTCTTTATGATTTAAGAACCTTCTTAGAAAGGGAGTCTTTCGGATTTTGCTTGTCAAGTCTGCCTTCAAGAGTCTTGTAGTTCTGCTTGCATAGGGGAGTCCTTGACATTTTACTGTTATTGCAGATTTTGAAGAATGGGTTCAGGTGGTCATCTCTTGCTATCCTTTAGATGCAATAGGAGGAATACGTGCTCCAAATACCGCCTCCCGAAGAAACATCAGCCACACAGAGAAAACTTTGCTAATGGACTTATTTCGCAAACAAAGAGCTAATTCTGATGCCTCAACTGCAATCAACCGATTACCATCAGTACAGATGACACTAGCTAAGTTAACAGCAATTTCAGTCGGTTACTGCTGGAAGGAGTTCAATGAGGATGATTGGGAGTTTGTATTGTCTAAAGTGCGGCGATGGATTGAATATGCAGTGGTTCTTATGGAGGAAATAGCTGAGAGTGTGAATGAAATTATTACGCACAACCAGACTTCGGATAACTTGGAAATTGTTGCAGAAAAACTTAAACAAGTGGTTCAGATTGCAGAAGCATCTCTAGTAAACAGTGCTAGTAGTGCTCTATTTACATTGTCCATGTTTTGCGCAATTATTGAAAGTCAAAACGTTGAAGATCCTGAGGTTGTGCACATTTTAAAAGCTGAAAAATGGGGCAATATAAAAAATCGAATCGTCGAAAGTGTTCTGCGCTTATTCTTTGCCACAGGAGTTGCTGAAGCCATTGCCAGTTCAGCTTGTGAAGAGGCTTCATCTATTGTAGCATCATCTCGGCTTGTTTATCCTCGTTTCTGGGAGTTGGTAGCTTATATTGTTATCAATTCCCCACAACATGTTAGAAATGCGGCAGTACGATCAGTCAGACTTTGGGAACTAAGCAGAGGGCCTATAAGCTCTTTGTACACTATTCTTTTTTCATCTCTGCCTATTTCTTCTTTGCAGCTGGCTGCTTTTGTTACCCTTTCAATTGAACCTGTTTCACCACTATCTCTTTTCAAAGAAGATACTGCAAGTTGCTTGATTGAAGATAATAGCACTGACCAGGAGTTCGACCAATCTCGGCCTCTTGATTCATCGCCTGAAGAATCTGTACATTTGAGAGAGGAAATCGCTAGTATGATTGAAAAATCACCATCCGAGCTTCTTGATATGGATCTGGTGGCACATGAGCGGGTAATTCTCTGACCCCTTGAAACAAACCTTCACTCTTTAAAACTTATGATAACTAGTTGTATAAAGGAATAACATTTGATCGATATACTTGCATATTCAAATCCATGTTAAATAAATGCATAATAATAAGACAGACAAAGACCCGCATATGAGACTGGGCCATTAACTGTTTAACAGACAGAAGACGCACATGCATTAATATGGTTATAAGCGGAAGAAGATATTACAGAATTCACTTATGAACATCCAAAACTGTTTGAATGTCAAGAATGTTATCCAAATGCAACTTTTAAATCCAAAATTTTCAGGTTATCTAGTTTTGACTTTTGAACACAAATTGGTGTTTATTGCCATATTGGCAATCATAATGATGACATTGGAGATCGATGATTGTAAAGATTTTACTTTGTATTTGTGCAGGTACATGCCTTCATTGCCTGGGCTTTGTTGCTGACTTATCTTCAATCTTCGCCTTCTGCATCTCCAGCAAAGCAGAGGTTGATCCAGTTTATTCAAGATTCTGCCAATTCGAAAATATTGGATTGTCTTTTTCAGCATATTCCATTGAGACCTGGAACTCTTAGCTCGAAAAAGAAAGATGCTGAGCTACCAGTAGAAGTATCTCAGGCAGCTGCTGCAGCAAAACGTGCCATCAGTACAGGCTCTTTGTTGTTTGCAGTGGAATCCCTTTGGCCTGTTGGAACAGAGAAGATGGCATCACTTGCTGGTGCAATATATGGTCTGATGCTTCGAACTCTTCCTGCTTACGTCCGGGATTGGTTTATCAGCATGCGTGATCGATCTGCATCAACTGCTATAGAGTCCTTCACAAAATCATGGTGTAGTCCCCCTTTACGTGCTGATGAATTGTCTCAGGTATTTATCTGACTTGCTTGTTATATGTGTGTTATAAATTCTCACTTTGATCATGCATGTCAACTTCTGTTAATATAGTGGCATGGAAAAAAAAAATTTCTTTTCTTTTTTATTGCATGTTAATGTGGCATATATATCCAGTGGGGCGAACGTTCCTAAACTATAATTAATAAATAAAGCTTCTCACTTGACGAATATTCCGAGAGATTTTGCTCCAAAAGGTCTGGTACCATGTGAAATAACCTGTTGCTCTATAAGCTGAAATTCTCACATATTGTATTGCTTATATATACCAAAGGATCCATGAGAGTGGGTGTTTCTAGATGACATGATACAAGTGCGTAGCACACAATGAAAATGACTAGGATGATGTGGCATATAGTGGCCCTAACTCAAATTAGTTTTTCATTGCGTCTTTATTTCACATTCAAAAGAGCTCGTCGAACTTTTCAGTATTTAGATAAAATTTGCAACTGTTAAGGAAATTTTCTCCTATAACATTCATCACTTATCGCTTTGATCGAAGGTTCAAGTGTTGTTGATATTAACATTAAGAGATAAAACTTAAATGACTCCAAGGTTCAAGTGTTGTTGATAATAACATTAAGAGATAGACTTAAATGACTCACCGGAAGCGGACTCTTGGACTCCCCAAAGATATTGCATGTTTTCAAGCTAGGAAGAGAGGAAATTGTACTTGTTTTTTCTTGTTCTTTTGAGCTTTTACTGATATAAGGAAAATTTAGATTGAAGTTTGGAGGTCAATCGTGTGTCTTTTGCAGATAAAAAAGGCTTCTGTTGCTGATGAGAATTTCACGGTTAGTGTCAGCAAATCAGCCTTTGAGGTTGTTGCTACCTACAGAAAGGAAGAGACAAGCATGGACTTGGTCATTAGCTTTCCTGCATCTTACCCATTGCGACCTGTAGATGTTGATTGTACGAAAAGTCTTGGCATCAGTGACCTGAAGCAGAGAAAATGGTTGATGTCTATGATTGCATTTGTTCGTAGTCAGGTATGAGGTATCCTCTTTGATATGGTGTAACAGAGTTTATGAGGGTGTACTTTCCCTGTCTTAAAGTTGAAATTTTCATTATGCTAAGGCTGCTGATTTTCCTTACATTCGCAACTTGCAGAATGGAGCTTTAGCTGAAGCAATACGACGATGGAAGAGCAATTTTGACAAGGAATTTGAAGGTGTGGAAGAATGCCCCATTTGTTACAGCATTATCCACACAGCTGACAATAGTCTTCCAAAACTTGCGTGCAAGACCTGCAAACACAAATTCCATAAAGCATGCCTCTTCAAGTGGTTCTCAACATCTCACAAATCAACATGCCCTTTGTGCCAAAGTCCATTTTAATCTTGAAACTTACAGTGGTTAAATTAGTTAAATTTTGGGAGGAGGCATGTATTTCCCTGGGTCACAGCAACAAATTTGCTCAAACCTATGTGCTGTATGATGCATGTCGGCAATCTGTGATAAATATTTATTTGGTAGAACAAGGATCGCTTCCACAAAATGGATTGACCTACGAGTACACGAGTGTTTGGTAGCAAGTTGAATTCAGGACAATCTAAGTGTGTTAGACAACTGGTGCAGCTTCTACGTGACCGAAGTTCAGAATCACTTGTAAGGTTTCTGCTGCGTCCCCGTACATTTGTTCATGTACAGTTATGAGTTAACACCAAAATTATACTGTAATAACTGCTGAATAAAGATGATCAAAACTGTTGTCCATTGCTTACTGTTACTGAAAATGGGAAGTAGAATTGCATAATTTTGGAAAGCCAGCGACTACACCACACCACCATAAAGTTGTTTTTTATTTTTAAATTTTTTTTTTACTTTCTCACACCACCAATAAATATGCATAATAGAGAAATCCAAACTCAAAACAAAAAAAAAAAACGCAAAATAAAATAATTTTCGATTTATTTAAACCCTCAATTGAGATTGACTCTTAAGTTCATTATAACACGAAAGTTGTAGTATTATGAGTTATTTAATAAACACAACTTGAATCACTTGAAAATGTTTTGAAATGATCAAATTATGATCATTTTACTAAAGTCGCGCAAATTTGTCTTGCAATGAAAACAAAATAGTGTTTCTGATTTATTGCCAACTTATGCGCTTGATCGAGACCGATTTCTCAAGTTGAAACAAAAGTTGTAGTATTCTTAGTTATCTAATAAACACAACTGAATCACTTGAAAATGTTTTGAAATTAACAATTATGGTCATTTTACTAAAGTCAATATTACCCATACGCAACTCTTTGTATAGGCGTTGGGGCGGACAAACACTAAGATGAAATAGGCCTGCTAATATGCCAAATGTCCCTACTGCAATATGATGAGAGGCTATGCCTCCCATAACAAAGGATCAAAACCTTTTACGCCCCACGCAGGACTTACAGATTGTACTTTTTCAGTTAGTCCGTAAGGATCAAACACCCATATTCCAGGACCATACAAGCCTGTTACATGAAATGCACCAAACCCAAAGCAAGTTAACCCTGATAGAAATAAATGAATTCCAAAAATCTTGGCCAAATCCAAAGAAGGTTTTCTTGTACGTTCATCATGGAATATTTCTAGATCCCAATACAACCAATGCCAGATAGCTGCCAAAAAGCACAAACCAGAAAACACAATATGCGCCTCGGTCACACCCTCGTAACTCCAAATAGCACAAATCTGTCTGAAAAATGAAAATGGGATAGTGTTCCTGACTTTTGACCAACTTATGTGCTCGATCAAGACTAATTTTCAAGTTGATCAAAACACGAAAGCTGTAGTACTCTGAGTTATCTAATAAACACAACTTGAATCACTTGAAAATGTTTTAAAATGAGCAAGTTATGGTAATTTTACTAAAATCGCGCAAATCTGTTCGAAATTTTTTTTATTCGCAGAGTGCACTGTAGGGTTTTTGAGATACCTCGCATTACACAATGCGAACTGAAAAAAAAATTTCCAATGCGCACAGGAAAAATATTCATTTATGAATGCTATGTTAGTAAATTTATTCTTCAAATGTTGTTCCTAGCCACTTTTTTTCAGGTATGAATGTTATGTTGGTCAATTCATTCTGTTTTATATTATCAAGCTTAAGATCAGTATAAATAGATGTCTTCACCCTAGTTATGGATGACTCACATACAATCCAAACAAAAATCCCAAACCCAAAGATACAATGGATGGCTCGAGTTGGAGCCGCAAGAGATGCGTTTTGCACTTTGAGAGATGGCGTTTTGAGTTGTTGCATTTGGAGAATTTGAGGGTTTAAGAGTTTTGATTTTAAGAGATTCTTGAGGGAGAAGGAAAAGATTTGCAAGAGATTTGAGTGTGTGAAGAGATTTGGAAGAGATTTGAATGTGAGAGAGGGAAGAGATTCAAATGGGGGAGGGAGGAATCGAGTTTCGATTTGAATGGGGAGGGAAAAAATGTTGGTTTTTTGTTTATATTGGTGGTGTGAGAAAGAAAGTAGGTGGTGTGGGAGAGTAGAATGATGTGAGAAAGAGGAAATGGTGGTGTGGTGTAGTCGCTGCCTTTTGGAAAAGGCCCCTACTTTACACCACCACACTCACCTTTCTGGCTAACGCCACCACCTGCTTAGTGACACCATCACCTTTTTTTTATTTATGCTTATTCTCCAGATAACAGCTGCTGCTCGCCGCCTTGTCTCACCGCCCCATTGCTATCACCACCTTTTTTTTGTCTTTATCTCATTTTTTTTTCTTTCATTTTTCGATCTCGCAACAAGGACTGCGAGTTTGGATTCGAATCTCACCGGAAGAGCTGGGAGAATGAGATCCAGTTTCGCAGCCTCAGCTGCGAGATCAAAAAGAAAAGGAAAAGAGCCTATGGAGTGAGGCAGGGCATTGGCTAGGAGCCACGCTTCTACAATTGTTGTTGTTAGGTTGTTGAGAAGAAAGAAGTGAGAAGGAAATAAGTAATGGCGGGGGTCAGAGGTGAGGATGTGATGGGTGGCAGCAAGGTAGGGCGGGGCGTTGGCGAGCAACCACACCGTTGTTCTTTGTGGGATTGTTGAAAAAAGCGGCAGCAGGCATTGATGGCGAAGGCGGCGACAACAATGCATTGGTTGTTGTCTTGGTGTTGTTGATCGCAAAGGGGGATAGAAAGAAAGGTTTTCCCTTTTAATGGTGGTCTCACAAAGTAGGTTAATGGGTGGTGGTGTCAAAAAGTAGGGGCCTTTTGAATGCGTATTTCTTATTGTTATTATATTTCTATCCAAGGGATACCCTAAATTAATAAAAAAACTAATTTGGGGTCTCATGTTGGAAAAAATTGCTCAATGAAACCCCCTATATATGCCCCTATTTTAACTTTGCCTATGGGGGTATCCATGCCATCCCTCAAATCCTAAAAAATATTTTAAATAAACTCCCAACTTTTTAATTTGTCAAATTAAAATTAAGTTGAAATTAATAATAATGTAATTAAAAAATATCTAAAAAATAGTATAATAGTATATTTGAAATTAAGTTGATATTAAAAAATGAAGATATATTTAAATAATGATGAAAAAGTTAAAGTGAAGAATGTGGAGTGACGAAGAAATATGGGATCCCTAAAATTAGCTTTTGGTAAAAATGGAATAAGGTTGACACCCCAATTTAACTTTTACCCTTGGAGTCTTGGAGATGCTTTGACAAGGATTTGGAAGCCTAGTCTAAAATAAATACGTACACAAATGTTCGTTATCTCCGAAGTGCTTCTTAAAATGACACCCGTCATTTTAGGCCAGTCTTTAGGGGAAGTTTTGCGGAAGCACCCGAGTCAGGCCTGATTACTAGTGGTATTCTCAAGAAATGCAATAAGAGTCCCAATAGCCTTGGTAGATCATTTGATGGAGTTTATCGTGGCAGGGGAACAAGATATTCATTTGGACAGAGGAAACTGTTACTTGCCATTGCCCAAAATCTTATCAAAATGACGTGAAAGTTCCAAGGATGCAGGGTCTCCAATGACACTGCCATGTAACACAAAGATGGAGTGGTTAGGTGCTTTAGATTCTGATTGAGTTGTTTAGGACTGATCCACATACGTGGTGGTGGTGATCTTACGTGTTCGTAAGTTGGATCAACTTACTGATCGTAAATGGTTCCTCAGTGAGGCGTTAATGTTTATTTTTGTCAATTTTCATGTTATGGGATGTGGGTAGCACTTAGCAAGGAATGTGATTTTTTGAAAAATGGGAAGTAAAATTGCATAAATTTGAAAAAAACCCCTACTTTACACCACCACCCCACCTTTTTGGCTAGCGCCACCACCTTCTTAGTGACACCACCTCATTTTTTATGTGTGCTTCTCCAGAGAACAATCGTTGGTCATTGCCTTGTCTCACTGCCCCCATCGCTGCTGCCATCACCGCCCATTTTTTTTGTCTTTTTCTCCTATATATGTATATATTTTTATCTCGCACCTAGGACTACGAGATTGCATTCAAATCTCGTTGGAAGGGCTAGGAGAATGAGACCCAATTTCGCAGCCCTAGTTGCGAGATAAAAAAAGGGGCTTACGGGGCGGGGCATTAGCGGGGAGCCATGCTGCTGCAATTCTTGTTGTTGGGTTGTTGAGAAGAAAGAAGAGAAGGAAAATGCAATGGCAGGGATCATGGGTGAGGGTGTGACGGGTAGCCGTAAGGTGGGGTGGGGCGTTGGTCGGCAGCCATGCTGCTGTTCTTGTTGGATAATTGAGAAGAAAGATAAAGAAGCGATGGTGGGCGTTGATGGCGAAGGCGGCGACAGTGAGGCTGTGGTTGTTGTCTTGTTGTTGTTGATCACAAAGAGAGAATAGGGGTTTTCCCTTTTAATGGGGGTGTCACAAAGTAGATTTATGAGTGGTGGTGTCAAAGAAAAGAATTGGTGGTGTAAAAAAGTATGGGCCTTTTGAATGCGTACTGTGTATTGTTATTATCTTGGGTTTATTGCACTTTCTCTACTAAAACATATAGTCAATTCAGTTTTGCCACCAATTAACATTCATATTGCACTTTCCCCCTCAGACTAACAATCAACGTGCCTTGACTGTCAAACACCTTACGTGCCACCATTATTCCTATTTTGCATGACCAAAGTGTCATTCACGTGCTTATCAAGCCTGATGTGATAACATGTCAATCCCAACCATCTGTTACCTGAACCAAGCACGTGGACGGCTAGGGTTGACTCCCTATCAACTCGTACCATTGAAGAGACAAATAGTGGAGGGAAAAATCCCTCTATTTTCATTTTCTCTGTTCAGTTTCTCCTTTCTCTCTGAGTTTTTCACTCTCTTTAATTTCTCATCGAAATAAAGAAGTGTAATACCGAAACGAAGAAGAGGAAACCCAAAACGAAGAGAAGTGAAGAAGGTTGTTTTTGGTGTCGAAATCATAATTAGTAGTAGCAATGATGATGGGAGCACTGCTTCTAGCATGCACTGGGACGATTGCAACTCGTTCATTGATTTTGGCGACTTCTTTAGTCAGATTCCAAGCGATGAGGAGCCAAATCTGAGGCGAGATTTCACTTCTTCAGACACTAAAGAGGACGTGAAACCTTATTCTGTTCATTAGCGTGATATATTGTAAGTCTTCTTTGTTATTTTAGGGTTTCATTTTGATGCTTCTATATGTAATGCATGTTTGAATGGATGGTGTGAATGATATGATTTTGTTCATTTGAACAAATTTGGGTTTCTTCGCTGTTTATTTGGTGGTTGCTGTTTGCATCAGTGAAAATATTGTTTCTAAAAGTGATTTAGTGTGGTTTAGTGTTGCTAGTGGTTGGTGATTCCATGAATCAGTCACACTGTTCATTTAGCGTGGTTTAGTGTTGCTAGTGGTTTAGTGTTGTATTTGTCTTCTTTTTTCAGTTTACTATTCACGTTTGATTGCATGATTTAGTGTGGTTCAGTTTTGTTTTGTTTGTCTGTTTTATTTGCATCAGTGAAAATGGTATAATTTTGTTCTATTTGTTTGTTTTCAGTCTTCTGTTTGCATAAGTGAAAATGGTATGATTTTGTTTTGTTTGTGTGTTTGCAGCAATGATAAATGGGGACAAGAACTGGTAGTCTGGAACTTAGTGAACCATTACAATGGAAAGTGGAATAAGATTGCAGAGATCATTGGTTTGTGGAAGGTTTAGTAATTATAAAGATGACTTATCTATAGAGTTTGTACAAGTGCATGGGGATTACCAAAATTGGGATAAGTTAAATAAGACTATCCTTGAAGCTATCCCTAACCCACTCAAGCATGCCTTAACCCTTGGAACAACGCATACGTATGTGGAGAATGGGGTGAGGATGGACATTACAAATGATAAAAACTTAATGTGTTTTTGGACCCATGTAGACATTGATGACAATGATGATTTGCATGTGTTTGTTGAGGTTAAAGTGGCAACACAAGTACATGAAAGCAACACTCTTGGGATTAGTGTAATGGAGCCTAAACCAATTTCAACCCCACCTATAGTTGATGTAGACCCTGCCTCTGTAAAACAACCCACTTCTACTTAAAAAATTTATTTGAAGCCTAAATGCTAGTCTACTTGGTTGGCAGCATGGGTGTAGATCCTTGGTGGGTTTTGATGAGTGCTTTCTGAAGACGAAATATGGGGGTTATAGTTTGTCAGTCACAACTTTGGATGGCAACAATGGTCTATTTTCATTGGCCATCTACATTTGCCAGTCAGAATGCTACCAGACTTGGTACACCTTTATGAGCATAGTTGAGATGCAGTTGAAGATGCATGAAGGGAAGCTGACCTTTATCTCTAACCAACAAAAAGGCTTGATTGAAACAACTCTCTCTAGATTAAGATCATAGATTCTATTTTAAGCATATGTACAAGAACTTCAAGAAGCCGTGTTTTGGTGGGACTTTCTTGATGAGACTAAGTTGGAAGGCTGCAAGGGCATACAAAGAGATTGAATGTCTCCCACTTGAAAAAGATTAAGAAAGCTTGATGAGACTAAGTTGGAAGGCTGCGAGGGCATACAAAGAGATTGAATGTCTCCCACTTGAAAAAGATTAAGAAAGCTAATCCAAGGGCTCATTAGTGGCTGGTTGATAGGGATGTGAATAATTGGTGTAGGACCTATTTTGACACTAGGCTATGCTCAGAGCATATCACTGACAATTTTAGTGAAAGCTTCAATAACTGGATCATTCATCTAATGGACAATCAATCTGCAAGTTCATTGATGACTATCACTTGCTTGTCATAAGGCTTATGTATGACAGAAGGGTGAAAAGTAGCACTTGGGACATCAATGAGTTAGTACCTAAGGCTCAAAAGCTAGTTGACAAGTACTGTGAAATGAAAAACCAATTCAGGATGTTTGGGTCCAATGATGGCTTCATCACAGTGTAGCATAATGACACTGGTGATAGGTTTAAAGTCAAGACATCTATTAGATATTGTGACTGTAGACAGTGGGAACTCACAAGTGTCATATGTGTACATGGAGTCTTGACACTAGTCAAACAAATACCTCAGTGGGCAGAGTAAGTATAAGTTTTCTCATTGCTTATATGATTGCTTATATTGACATTGCATAAATAATCAGAGACCTCAGTGACCATATCACTGCTTACATATTTCATTGCTTATATAAATTATTGCTTATATACATATTTCCATTTGATGCAAGTACTACAACCCCTATTATTCTGTGAAGGCCTATGTGGAAGCACACTCTAGGGGCATTGTGAGCATAAAAAATATGCGTGAATGGGATGAAGTAAGTTTATCTTCATTGCTTGTGTATAATACAATCATTTGCTTATTTCCATATCTGGTTAGGGTTTTTATGTGGCAGCCAAGATATTTAGTATTGCTTTCTCTCGTGAAAAAAAGTCCAGGGAGACCTAAGAGATAGAGAAGAAGAGATGAAGATGAGGTTCACAGGGAATGCATGAGTTGCAGAAAGTGTGGAATGGAGGGTCACAACAGTAGAACCTATAGAAACCCTCATAGGGAGTAGACTGCTGAGCATGGACAAACATCTAAGAGGCCTAAATGCACAAGGGCAATGAACAACAAACCAAGGGATGCAATGACTGCTAGTGGAAGAGGATATAGTGAACCTCCAAAGGAAATGCCCACATGTCCTCCACAACCACCAAACTTCCAACCTGAGATGCCTACAACTCCAACTTTACACAACAGTCAGAATACCATGTTCACAACTCAGCCTTTTGCACATGGAGTTCAACCCCCACCAATGAGGCCACCAGTTAATCTAGTATTTTAGCATGGGAATGGTAGGGGCAAAAGAGGACAAACTCTATTTGCAAGGGGACAAAGTAGTTGGAGACCTAGGAGGCCCTGGAGATGACCTTAGACAGTTGGTGACTCATATTGACATTATCATTTTGGTGAAAGCAGTTAGTGAAAGACAATTATAGACAGTTGGTGAAAGCAGTTAGTGAAAGACAATTTTTTTTTGTTTGTTTATTGACATTGTCATTATGTGTTTACTGGTGGTATTGAATGCTTGCTGGTATGAGAATGTTATCTCAGACTTATGTTAGACTTGTGTTGGTATGGTACACTAACTGATGCACTTGTGTCATGTCAAGACTTGTGTTGGTATGGTACTCTAAATATACTCTTGTGTTGGTTGCAAGTTCTGTTAAATGGTAGTGAATGCTTGTTGGTATGGTATGATATTGAAAGTGCTATGTCAGGTTGTTATGTCAAGTGTTATGTCAGGTTGTTAGTACTGAATGTTATTGAAAGTGCTATGTCAGGTTGTTAGGTACTGAATGTTATTGAAAGTGCTATGTTAGGTTTTGAATTGCAACGATGTTGCGTCAATTGAATTGCATAGATGTTAAGGCATTTGATTACAATGTGCTATTAACATCCAATTAACATCAAATGAATTTATATTGATGAAAGAACACCAAACTTTATTTCAAGAACATCCAATGAAATATCAAATGAATTTACATTGTGCTTCAACATCCAATGTACATGTACTCCTTAAAAAATTTGCCTAGTTCAAACCTTCTATTCACTTGTTTGATTGTGCTTGTGACACCATATGATCTACAAGAAAATCAATTAAGAGTTGTTAATTAACAGTAATTTAACTTCTTAAAATAAATTACTATTAGAAACTTAACCCCTTAAAATAAATTTAAATTTAACTTTGCCCCTGCAACAAAACTGACCTAGCAGATGATGAAGACGAGTCGCAACTCAAGTTTGCCATCAAAACTTGACAGAAATGAGTAGTAGAAGTAGAGATGATGTAGATGTAGTAGTAGAAGCAAGGGTGAGAGCTATTGGTGGCGAAGTGAAGACGGTGGTGGCAAAGTGGAGACAGTGGTGGTAAAGGAGGAGCTGACGGATTATCCTAATGTCTTAGTGAAAGTTTGAATGTCAATCTTCGATTTTAGTTGCATCAACTTTGAATCTCAACATTTAGATCATTAAAGGATATTTTGGGCAGTAAAATATTACTTTTTTAATCTAACACTTGCATTGATAGTCAAGACACGTTGACTGTTAGTCTGAAGAGGAAAGTGCAACATGAATGTTAAAATGAAACAAAGTTGAATTGGCTTTATATTTTAGCGGGGGAAATGCAATTAATCCTATTATCTTTATAGTTTCAGTTGACAAGAACAATCACTTCAGGCAATGGAAACCCATTCTGAAAATAAATATGTGCACAGATGTTCATTATAAGCTTTTAGTAAAACGACACCGGTCGTTTAAGGCGAGTCCTTGGGGGAAGTTCTGCCGAAGTACCCCAGTCAAACTTGATTACTAATGGTATTTTCAAGAGATGCTATGAGAATCCCAACAGCCTTGGTAGATCATTTGATGGAGTTTATTATTGCAGGGGAACAATAAAATCATTTGGACAGAGGAAACTGCTACTTGCCATTGCCCAAAATCTCATCAAAATAACGTTAAAGTTCGAGGGATGCAGGGTTTCCAAAGACACTGCCATGTCACACAGAGATGGGGTGGTGATGTGCTTTAGATTCTGATAGGTGCTGGTCAGGATTTTAGGTTCTGATCCATATACGTGGTGATGGTGATCTTACGTATTCATTAGTTGGATCAGCTCACTGATCGTAAATGGTTCCCCAGTGAGGAGGTAATTATCAACCTTGCCGATGAAGGTAAGTGTTACCGTTTGTTTTTGTTAATTTTCATGTTATGGGATGTGGGTAGCGCTGAGGAATGGAGTTAGTGCAGAGAAAGCTGTAATGGTTCACGGGAGATACCAGAGGGCATTACGGATACGAAGCTCCGAGGATCCTTAGATTTAAAACCAGTGCATGTTCAGTATGGAGTCATTCCATTGGAAACTTCTGTCATGTCTGATCGACTTGCCTAACCAACTCGTCTATTTTTGTTTATTGGATGTATAAATTTGCAAGATTACAGATCTAATTGAAGTATACTATGAACCTATCTAGATTACAATAACATCCGACTTCGACAATTTGGTTCCAATGGAGCTTTCTATGTTGGAGAAAATTGTGATAGAACTGGTGACTACAGCCAGGAAAATCATCACTACTACAATTTGGTTCCAATGGAGCTCTCTATGTTGGAGAAAATTGCGATAGAACTGGTGACTACAGCCAGGAAAATCATCACTATTGCCAATATCCTGTCCCTCTTTGTTGATATCCTATTAGCATCTCTGTCAGAGAAAAAAACAATTGTGGTAACTGGTAACTTAGAAAATTCTCGGATTAATTGTGAAACAGAAACATTTGACATACAAAATTTTGTGATTATACCTTAGAACAATGGCACCCGGAAAGATGAATGTGACACACATAGCTGCTGTAGATCCGATGAACTGAAAGAAGTACCATATATTTGGGATGGCAATGGCTGCCAAGTAGATGAAAGCAAGAATTACAGTGGTGAGCAATGTGAATCTGGTCAAGTTTGTATTCAACTTAGGCCAGTTGGGGAAGAGGAGCCCATTGATATTGATCCTCAACGAGAAGTTCAGAAGAGGAAACACCAATACTAGATGGAACGCATAGCTTAGACGAACTATATCATTAAGTAAAGCTCCCACTGTTGATGCAAAGTTTTGATCGAAATTGGCTAGTATATCAGCCATGGTTGAGTCACCAAAGAGCAAATATCCAAAGAATCCAACAGCACAGTAGATGGCGGCAGATAATACTAGTGAAATTCGCACGGCCTTGACCATATCAGAAGGTTTACTTAGCTCGTTTACAATCGGATGAACTGCATATTAATGCACGCAAAGCAACCAAATGAGTAATTTCATTATGACTTTCATATTTATGATGAGTTAAAAAAATGGAAGTTGATTATTACCATTGAAATGGAATGTGAAGGCTGTAACGATGACCGGAACCGCTGTGAAAAGCTCCAGAAATGAGGTTTGGTGAGACAAGTCTGGTAACAACTTAGGGGTTTTTGTTTTCCCTTGCCAGAGAGCAGAGATGGCCAATACTGAACTTATGGCAACAAATAGCACAGCAAGAAGTACTGATATTGCTGAAGTGAATCTCAAAGACTCTGCAAATTATGAACAATTCATTTACTTGAGATTGCCATACAAAATCCCTATTCTATAACAAAAATCCTATATTCTAGCCATAAACAATTAACCATAAAAAACTGTTACGGATGCTTTATTTTTTTTATAAAGTACAGATCAAATTACGCGATAATTAGTCTACTAACCTACGCGTCTTAGCATAACAAGGGGAAGCATGACAAAGATAACAATGAACAACAGCGCAAAAGCTCGAGTATTCCACCAATGTATGCCAAACCATTCTTGTAGGATCCCCATGTGTACTTCGCCACCTGATCGGCTTTCTGACATCACATCTCCTGCATACATTCGACAATTACAGTATTGAACACTGTGAAAAGCTTCTTAGAACGATATATACTAAGCACTAGATCAGTAAAAATAAAATGTTTACCAATAATGATCAAATAAATGATCAAGCTGCCAAGATTAGTCCCCATGACACATAGTTGCAACGCGACGGATCCAGCTCGTCCGAACGACTCACCCATGACCCCCGCATAGGTCACTGCAATCCCAGATTTCGTAAACCTCAAGAGAAAATCCACAGAGACATCAGCCAAGACCGCGATAATGAATATAAGTCCGAATGCCGGAACTATGCCTAGGACCTTAATAGTGGCCGGAATGGACATAATTCCAGCCCCAATTATGCTCGTAGACACGTTGAACACAGCACCAGACACCGATGCACCATGCGATATCGTGTCATCGGATTGTCGAACCTCCGGCAGAAGAGGAGCAAGAGCATCATCTGTGTTCTTAGATGGCTTCATTCCTCTATCCTATCTTCCTCTATGCAACCTTCACATTTCACGTGGAATTCGTAGAGTTGTTATTTGAAACCCAGTGTGGTAGTGATTTTACAATTATGACCCTGGTGATTAGATGATTGATTGATGAGTTTTAGGAGACAATGGTAATTTTGACAAATGCGTGGAAATGTATTTGGACTGGAAATGGGGTTAAGTTCGATATTGTGAATAGACCATGTCTAGGTGGAACGAATATTGTGTTTATTTTTGGTTTATCTTTCTGGCTCTGTTAGGAGGAAAAGAAAAGAAAAATAACTATTTCTTGTTTTTATTCAATTATTGTTGAAAGGGAGACAAAATGAACACTTATTTAATGGAAGTAGGACTGTGGAGCAATTCTAGCTGGCCTAGGTCTGCTGGCCTGGTTGCTGCCTAGGGGTGAAATTTACATTTTTGCCCCCCCCTCTTTAAACATTTTTATCAAAAAAGTGTTTAAAGAGGGGGGCAAAAATGTAAATTTTGCCCCCAGGCAGCAAAACCCAGGTGACGCAGGAGGTTGTTAGGTGCGCCCTAACTTGCGATCTCACAAAGAAAAGGAAGGTAAATTTCTCACATAGAGAAGTAAATACTTAGGTTTTTTATTTGAAAACTTGATGCCTACAGATCCATCCTGAGCTGGTATTTATACATGAATTATTGTAGAAATACAAGGAAAAAATTATACATGAGTCGTTGACTTTTGACACTGTAAGCGGCGCGTGGGCGGCGTTTGGCCGGTTCGGCGCATGGACGGCGGTGTGCAGGTCTGTGCGTGGGTGGCTTGGGGCAATTCTTGCATCAGTTCTCCCCCTCTAGAACACAACTCGTCCTCGAGTTGGAATAAGACAATGAAGGTGGTCCATGGTACTCGTACAAATCTGGAACATTGAAGGTCTTCGAGATCGTATATGCGTCCGAAAGATCAATGACATATGCATTATCATTAATCTTGTGAAGGATTTAAAATGGGCCTATCTTCTTTGTTTAAGCTTGTTGTATTCTCCAGCAAGAAGCCGTTCCTTGCGCAAATGGACCATCACAAGATCTCCTTCATGAAATGATTTGTGTTTCCAGTGTTTGTCAGCGACAACTTTGTACTTCGCGGCAGATTCTTCCAACTTCTTTTTGACTTCTCCATGAATGTTGGTTATCCTTTCAATCATATGGTCAGCAATGATGCTCATTCCTGGAAGCTTTGGTAAAGGAACCAAGTCTAGAGTATGTAACGGGGGGCCTAATGTAAACAACTTCAAAAGGAGATTTACTACTTGAACGATTTGGCACATTGTTGTAGGCGAATTCAGCTTGTGGTAACACATTTTCCCATTGCCTTGGATTTTCCTTAATCAAGCATCGCAACATATTACCCAAGGTACGATTTGTAACTTCTGTCTGCCCATCAGTTTGTGGATGACATGTGCTGCTATACTGTAATGACGTGTCAAGCCTTCTCCACAAGGTATGCCAAAAATGGCTGAGAAATTTGCTATCACGATCAGAAACTATGGTCTTTGGTAACCCATGTAGACGAACGACTTCTCGAAAGAATAATTGAGCAATAAGGGTAGCATCAGAAGTCTTCTTGCATGGAATAAAATGGGCCATTTTAGAAAAACGATCAATCACAACAAAGATAGAATCTGAACCTCTTTGTGTACGCGACAATCCCAGGATGAAATCCATTGATAAATCTTCCCAAAGGGCATCAGGAATTGGAAGTGGCGTATAGAGTCCAGTATTTTGAGCTTGTCCTTTGGCAGTCTGGCATGTATAGCATCGTTTGACAAACTTCTCCACGTCACGCCTGAAATGCGGCTAGTAGTATCGAGCTTCCACCAGTGAAATGGTCTTATCTCGTCCCATGTGTCCACTGAGTCCTCCACTGTGTAGTTCTTGAATGATGTGCTCCCTAAGGGACCCTCGGGGAATACATAGACGATTTTCAAAGAATAGAAAACCATCATGTATTTGGTGTTTTTCAGTGGTTCCATTAGTGCACTTTTGCCATTCATCCTTGAAGTCTTCATCCTCCGCGTACAAGTCTTTCAAATAATCAAATCCGATGATTTCACCTCGAACAGATGTCAGCAACATGACTCGGCGACTCAATGCATCAGCGACTTTGTTCAACTGTCCTGACTTGTGCCTGAGTGAAAAAGTGAGCCTCTGGATGTAGCCAATCCATCGTGCATGCATCCGATTTGCCTTGGAAAAATTGTTGAGAAATTTAAGAGCCTGATGGTCTGTGTTGAGGATGAATTCCTTCTGCACTATGTATGCCTCCCATTGCTGCAATGTGCGAACGACCGCATACAGCTCTTGATCATATGTCGACCATTTCTTTCTTGGGTCGCTAAGTTTTTCACTAAAAAAGGCTATTGGTTTCATCTCCTGGGATAAAACAGCTCCAATGCCTACCCCTGAAGCATCACAATCGACTTCGAACATCTTCTCAAAGTCGGGAAGTGCAAGAACTGGTGCATTTGTCAATTTTTCCTTTAAAACTGCGAAGCTTTGTTCTCCTTGCTCTGTCCAAGCGAATTGTTTCTGCTTTAAACAATCCATGAGGGGTGCGGCGATAGTACTGAAGTTCTTCACGAACCTCCGGTAAAATGTCGCTAATCCATGAAAACTTCGAACCTCAGTAATTATTCTCGGTGTTGGCCACTCTCAGATAGCTTTCACCTTTTCTTGATCAACCATGATTCCATCAGAGCTTATGACAAAGCCCAAGAATAATAAGTTGTCTGTCATATAGCTACACTTTTTCAGATTAGCATACAACATGTTGGCCCACAATGCTTCAAAAACCTCCTTCAAATGCTGCAAATGTTCTTCCTCACTATGGCTATAGATAAGGATATCGTCAAAATAGACGACAACGAACTTTCCAATGAAAGGCTTAAGTACCTGATTCATTAGCCTCATGAAGGTACTCGGGGCATTGGATAAACCAAAGGGCATAACTAGCCATTCGTATAGTCCTTCTTGTGTTTTGAACGTCGTCTTCCATTCATCTCCGGGACTAACACGAATCTGATGATACCCACTTCGTAGATCAATCTTAGAAAATATCTTTGACCCTCCCAATCTATCCAGCATGTCATCCAGTCGAGGAATGGGAAATCGATATCGTACCGTGATTTTGTTAATAGCTCGGCTATCAACGCACATCCTCCAGCTTCCATCTTTCTTCGGTGTTAGGAGTGCAGGTACGGCTACGGGACTCATGCTTTCACGAACCAAGCCCTTCTTAAGAAGATCTTCTACTTGTCCTTGCAGAATCTCATATTCTTTGGGACTCATGCGGTAGTGTGGCAAGTTAGGCAAACTTGCTCCTGGGACAAGATCAATATGGTGCTGAATATCTCTCAATGGTGGAAGTGCAGCAGGTAGTTCGTCGGAAACGATATCGCTGAACTCTGCTAGTAGAGGCTGAACTGGTTCTGGCACGCTTTGTGAGGTAGTTGCCTATTTTGGTACTAAAAGGAGATTGGTCTTGGCCTTCGAACATGTCGGATTGTCTTGCTGCCTCATTGGGGCGAGAATAATCTTCACACGGTCCTTGTAGAATTTGTAGGTATTGCTCTTACCATCATGCATCGTCTTCAAGTCGAACTGCCACGGTCAACCAAGTAGCATATGACATGCATCCATATCGACAACATTGCACAATACCTCATCTTGGTACTTGTCGATAGAGAAAGGTATGTGACACTGCTCCGTTACTCTTGTTTCACTAACATCTTTGATCCACCCAATACGGTACGGAGATGGATGAGGCTGAGTTGGCAGCTGCAGTTTGTCCACCATAGTTTTGGAAACAATGTTTTCGCTACTGCCACTATCAATGATAAGATCACATACACGTTGATTAACAGGCATCGGGTTTTGAAGATGTTGTGCCGCTGGATGTCCTCATCTTTCTTTGGGGTATACATTAGTCCTCTTATTACTAAGGATACACCCTCATCTTCATAAGCGAGTTCTTCTGGTTCCGCTTCCTCCTCGGACTCGTCCTCTGGATAATCTTCGCCTCCTTCAACGTCATCATCATGTGTGGCTAAATTGACTGATTTATTCTGACGACATTGATTAGAATAATGCCCTGTTTGCCCGCAACGATAACATTTGTGGCCTCTTGGAACGACATAAGGGTTGTTGGAATTGGGCTTGTTTGCTGCCTCCCTTTGCGGTAGTGCTAGAGGCTGTTGTTGAGGCTGGTTTGGCTTAGGTGCTTCAACTTGTGGTCTCACCATTGCCTTCCCTTTGTTTAGGTCAGGTCTTTGAGGTGCTGAAGTTTGGGACGACACTGGATTCGATACTGGATTGCGTAATCCCCTTTTACCAAGCTGTGTTTCAATATTTAAGGCAAGTTGAATGGCACTGGAAAGTGTGTTGTGTTACTGTTTGAAGACTTCGTCTTGTATGTTGGCACGAAGTCCATCGACAAATCTGGAAGATTTCTGACTTTCAGATTCTCGAATGTCCACACGAGCTGCAAGCTTGTGAAATTCGGTAACATACTCCGACACAGTCCGGTATGCTTGCCGACAATGCTGATAGCGGCTAAAGAGTGTTTGCTCATAATCTGGAGGTAGAAAATGTTCCTTCATCAATTGCTTCATTCGCCTCCAAGTTCGGACTTTGTTCTTCCCTTGTCGAATGCATGTGGTTTATAGTTGGTCCCACCAAGCTAATGCGCCTCCTTTAAGTCGATAGGCTACCAACTTGACCTTCATGTATTCTTCAATTTCCCAATAGTCAATAAATTTCTCCACTTCAGCTAGCCAATCAAGAAATTCTTCGATCACGAACAGGCCATCGAAATATGGAATTTCGATTTTCATACGATAGTTGTCCTGTTGTCTTCCTTGGTCGGGCCCGGGAGTGGTTGGCACTTCATCATCACTACTTGTATCCTGTTCTGGATCAAACTCATTTCTGAGCATGAAATTGTCACGGTGATTATTGGGTTCTCTCCAACGATTGGTTTCGTCTCGTCTCTGCTGTCGGAGATTGTTGTTTCGTCCGCCAATGAGTTGAGTCAAATTCTCGATCACTGCCTCTAGATTTTGTAACCTTCTTTCAACTGCTTCCACGGACTCCTTTGTTGCAAATCTCACCACTTGTTGACTCTGCTGGCTGGACTCCATGTCAGACTTTTTTTTATATATAATTTTATTTTACAAATACAAGCACAAAATACAAAGTACAATTACAAATTTTTTTAATTTTTTAATTTTTTTGGCGCTATTCCCGCGCACTAACGTTTACTTTCAAAAGAAAAAAAGCAAAAAAACACTTCTTCTTTTCTTTTCTCTCTCCCTTTCTCACCCACTTTCTCTCTTTTTTTTTGTTTTTTTTGTTTTTTTCTCTCTCTCCACCTGTCCTTTTCTCTTTCACTTCCCCCTTGTTTGACTTTTTTTTTAAAACCTACTCAACAAATGCAAATGCCAACTACCCCACCCACCTTTTTTAATGACTTTTTTTTTTTCACTTGCTTACACCCCAACCAACAACTCACTCTCCTCACGCACAACTCACTTCTTTACTCCTTTTTCGCTTCTCTTTTTCTTCTTCTTCCAGACCTTTTCCCTCCTTTTACAAACTCTTCTCCTCTACTCTACAAACTCTTCTCTACAGATCTTCTCCTCTCCTTTACAAACTCTTCTCCTCTATTCTACAAACTCTTCTCTACAAATCTTCTCCTCTACTCTACAAACTCCTTTACAGACCTTTTTTTTTTTTTATCTGAGTGGCCCTGACCGGTGGCGAGGGAGCCTGTGGTGGTGGCGAGGGAGCCTGCGGTGGTGCCGATGGCGGCGAGGGTGCCTTCGATGGTGGCAGATCTAGTCGAGATAGAAGCAATCTCTGATTTTTCGAGTTTACTGGTGAATTTGTCTGGGATATATGATAAAAACAGGGAATTTTTTTTAACGGGATTTTTTTTTGTTTGGTATTGGGATTTTTTTCTGGTGAGTTTGTTTGGGATCTGGTGAGTTTGTAATGGGAATTTTTTTTAATTTTTTATTAATGAAACTTTCGGTTTGGGATTTTGGGTTTCCTGGTCGGTGGTGATGAGGATGGGTGTTGGGTATGGTGGTGTGTGGTGTCGGTCTAGGCTCTGTGTTTTTTTTTTGGTTGGGGTTCAGGGTTATTGGATGGCGGTGGTGGCGGAATTTGGGTCGTCGGTGGTTGTGTTTTAGGTGGTCAGGAAAGCTCCGCCTGGATCAGAGGAAGGCTCTGATACCAATTGACACAATAGGTTGCTAGGTGCGCCCTAACTTGCAATCTCACAAAGAGAATGAAGGTAAATTTCTCACACAGAGAAGTAGATACTTAGGTTTTTGATTTGAAAACTTGATGCCTACATATCCATCCTGAGGTGGTATTTATACATGAATTGTTGCAGAAATACAAGGGAAAAATTATACATGAGTCGTTGACTTTTGACACTGTAAGCGGCGCTTGGGCGGCGTTTGGCCGGTTCGGCGCATGGGCGGCGGTGTGCAGGTCTGCGCGTGGGTGGCTTGGGGCAGTTCCTGCATCAGTTCTCCCCCTCTAGAACACAACTCGTCTTCGAGTTGGAATAAGGCAATGGAGGTGTCCATGGTACTCGTACAGATCTTGAACATTGAAGGTCTTCGAGATCGTATATGCGTCCGGAAGATCAATGACATATGCATTATCATTAATCTTGTGAAGGATTTGAAATGGGCCTATCTTCTTTTGTTTAAGCTTGTTGTATTCTCCAGCTAGAAGCCGTTCCTTGTGCAAATGGACCATCACAAGATCTCCTTCATGAAATGATTTGTGTCTCCAGTGTTTGTCAGCAGCAACTTTGTACTTCGCGGCAGATTCTTCCAACTTCTTTTTGACTTCTCCATGAATGTTGGTTATCCTTTCAATCATATGGTCAGCAATGATGATCATTCCTGGAAGCTTTGGTAAAGGAACCAAGTCTAGAGTATGTAACGGGGGACCTAATGTAAACAACTTCAAAGGAAATTTACCACTTGAACGATTTGGCACGTTGTTGTAGGCGAATTCAGCTTGTGGTAACACATTTTCCCATTGCCTTGGATTTTCCTTAATCAAGCATCACAACATATTACCCAAGGTACGATTTGTAACTTCTGTCTGCCCATCGATTTGTGGATGACACGTGCTGCTATACTGTAATGACGTGTCAAGCCTTCTCAACAAGGTACGCCAAAAATGGCTGAGAAATTTGCTATCACGATCAGAAACTATGGTCTTTGGTAACCCATGTAGACGAACGACTTCTCGAAAGAATAATTGAGCAATATGGGTAGCATCTGAAGTCTTCTTGCATGGAATAAAATGGGCCGTTTTAGAAAAACGATCAATCACAACAAAGATAGAATCTGAACCTCTTTGTGTACGCGGCGATCCCAGGATGAAATCCATTGATAAATCTTCCCAACGGGCATCAGGAATTGGAAGTGGCGTATAGAGTCCAGTATTTTGAGCTTGTCCTTTGGCAGTCTGGCATGTATAACATCGTTTGACAAACTTCTCCACGTCACGCCTGAAATGCGGCTAGTAGTATCGAGCTTCCACCAGTGAAATGGTCTTATCTCGTCCCATGCGTCCACTGAGTGCTCCACTGTGTAGTTCTTGAATGATGTGCTCCCTAAGGGACCCTCGGGGAATACATAGACGATTTTCAAAGAATAGAAAACCATCATGTATTTGGTGTTTTTCAGTGGTTCATTAGTGCATTTTTGCCATTCATCCTGCGCGTACAAGTCTTTCAAATAATCAAATGCAATGATTTCACCTCGAACAGATGTCAGTAACATGACTCGGCGACTCAATGCATCAACGACTTTGTTCAATTGTCCTGACTTGTGCCTGAGTGAAAAAGTGAGCCTCTGGATGTAGCCAATCCATCGTGCATGCATCCGATTTGCCTTGGAAGAACTGTTGAGATACTTAAGAGCCTGATGGTCTGTGTTGAGGATGAATTCCTTCTGCACTAGGTATGACTCCCATTGCTGCAATGTGCGAACGACCGCATACAGATCTTGATCATATGTCGACCATTTCTTTCTTGGGTCGCTAAGTTTTTCACTAAAAAGGCTATTGGTTTCATCTCCTGGGATAAAACAGCTCCAATGCCTACTCCTGAAGCATCACAATCGACTTCGAACATCTTCTCAAAGTCGGGAAGTGCAAGAACTGATGCATTTGTCAATTTTTCCTTTAAAACTACGAAGCTTTGTTTTGTTTGATCTGTCCAAGCGAATTGTTTCTGCTTTAAACAATCAATGAGGGGTGCGGCGATAGTACTGAAGTTCTTCACGAACCTCCGGTAAAATGTCGCTAATCCATGCAAACTTCGAACCTCAGTAATTGTTCTCGGTGTTGACCACTCTCGGATAGCTTTCACATTTTCCTGATCAACCTTGATTCCATCAGAGCTTATGACAAAGCCCAAGAATAATAAGCTGTCTGTCATATAGCTACACTTTTTCAGATTAGCATACAACATGTTGGCCCGCAATGCTTCAAAAACCTCATTCAAATGCTGCAAATGTTCTTCCTCACTATGGCTATAGATAAGGATATCGTCAAAATAGACGACAACGAACTTTCCAATGAAAGGCTTAAGTACCTGATTCATTAGCCTCATGAAGGTACTCGGGGCATTGGATAAACCAAAGGGCATAACTTGCCATTCGTATAGTCCTTCGTGTGTTTTGAACATCGTCTTCCATTCATCTCCGGGACGAACACGAATCTGATGATACCCACTTCGCAGATCAATCTTAGAAAATATCTTTGACCCTCCCAATCTATCTAGCATGTCATCCAGTCGAGGAATGGGAAATCGATATCGTACCGTGATTTTGTTAATAGCTCGGCTATCAACGCACATCCTCCAGCTTCCATCTTTCTTCGGTGTTAGGAGTGCAGGTACGACTACGGGACTCATGCTTTCATGAACCAAGCCCTTCTTAAGAAGATCTTCTACTTGTCCTTGCAAAATCTCATGTTATTTTTTACTCATGCGGTAGTGTGGCAAGTTAGGTAAACTTGCTCCTGGGACAAGATCAATATGGTGCTGAATATCTCTCAATGGTGGAAGTGCAGCAGGTAGTTCGTCGGGAACGATATCGCTGAACTTTGCTAGTAGAGGCTGAACTGGTTCTGGCACGCTTTGTGAGGTAGTTGTCTCTTTTGGTACTAAAAGGAGATTGGTCTTGGCCTTCGAACATGTCGGATTGTCTGGCTACCTCATTGGGGCGAGAATAATCTTCACACGGTCCTTGTAGAATGTGTAGGTATTGCTCTTACCATCATGCATCGTCTTCAAGTCGAACTGCCACGGTCAACCAAGTAGCATACGACATGCAACCATACCGACAACATCGCACAATACCTCATCTTGGTACTTGCCGATAGAGAAAGGTATGCGACACTGCTCCGTTACTCTTGTTTCACTAACATCTTTGATCCTCCCAATACGGTACGGAGATGGATGAGGCTGAGTTGGCAGCTGCAGTTTGTCCCCCATAGTTTTGGAAACAATGTTTTCGCTACTGCCACTGTCAATGATAAGATCACATACACGTTGATTAACAGTGCATCGGGTTTTGAAGATGTTGTGCCGCTGGATGTCCTCATCTTTCTTTGGGGTATACATTAGTCGTCTTATTACTAAGGATACACCCTCATCTTCATAAGTGAGTTCTTCTGGTTCCGCTTCCTCCTCGGACTCGTCCTCTGGATAATCTTCGCCTCCTTCAACCTCATCATCATGTGTGGCTAAATTGACTGATTTGTTCTGACGACATTGATTAGAATAATGCCCTGTTTGCCCGCAACGATAACATTTGTGGCCTCTTGGAACGGCATAAGGGTTGTTGGAATTGGGCTTGTTTGCTGCCTCCCTTTGCGGTAGTGCTACAGGCTATTGTTGAGGCTGGTTTGGCTTAGGTGCTTCAACTTGTGGTCTCACCATTGCCTTCCCTTTGTTTAGGTCAGGTCTTTGAGGTGCTGAAGTTTGGGACGACACTGGATTGCGTAATCCCCTTTTACCAAGCTGTGTTTGAATCTTCAAGGCAAGTTGAATGGCACTGGAAAGTGTGCTGTGTGACTGTTTGAAGACTTCGTCTTGTATGTTGGCACGAAGTCCATCGACAAATCTGGAAATTTTCTGACTTTCAGATTCTCGAATGTCCACACTAGCTGCAAGCTTGTGAAATTCTTTAACATACTCCGACACAGTCCGGTATGCTTGCCGACAATGCTGATAGCGGCAAAAGAGTGTTTGCTCGCAATCTGGAGGTAGAAAATGTTCCTTCATCAATTGCTTCATTCGCCTCCAAGTTCGAACTTTGTTCTTCCCCTGTCGAATGCGTGTGGTTTATAGTTGGTCCCACCAAGCTAATGCGCCTCCTTTAAGTCGATAGGCTACCAACTTGACCTTCATGTATTCTTCAATCACCCAATAGTCAAAGAATTTCTCCACTTCAGCTAGCCAATCAAGAAATTCTCCGATCACGAACAGGCTATCGAAATATGGAATTTCGATTTTCATACGATAGTTGTCCTGTCGTCTTCCTTGGTCGGGCCCGGGAGTGGTTGGCACTTCATCATCACTACTTGTATCCTGTTCCGGATCAAACTCATTGATGACCCTGAAATTGTCACGGTGATTATTGGGTTCTCTCCAACGATTGGTTTCGTCTCGTCTCTGCTGTCGGAGATTGTTGTTTCGTCCGCCAATGAGTTGAGTCAAATTCTCGATCATTGCCTCTAGATTTTGTAACCTTCTTTCAACTGCTTCCACGGACTCCTTTGTTGCAAATGTCTCCACTTGTTGACTCTGCTGGCTCGACTCCATGTCAGACTTTTTTTTTTATATATAATTTTATTTTACAAATACAAGCACAAAATACAAAGTACAATTACAATTTTTTTTAAAATTTTTAAAAATTTTTGGCGCTATTCCCATGCACTAACATTTACTTTCAAAAGAAAAAAAGCAAAAAAAAAACACTTCTTCTTTTGTTTCTCTCTCCCTTTCTCACCCACTTTTTTTTTTTTTTTTTTTTTCTCTCTCTCTCTCAACCTGTCCTTTTCTCTTTCTCTTCCCCCTTGTTTGACTTTTTTTTTAACCTACTCAACAAATGCAAATGCCAACTACCCCACCCACCTTTTTTAATGACTTTTTTTTTCACTTGCTTACACCCCAAGCAACAACTCACTCTCCTCACGCACAACTCACTTCTTTACTCTTTTTTCTCTTACTTTCTCTTCTCTTTTTCTTCTTCTTCCAGACCTTTTCCCTCCTTTACAAACTCTTACTCTTCTCCTCTATTCTACAAACTCTTCTCTGGAGATCTTCTCCTCTCCTTTACAAACTCTTCTCCTCTATTCTACAAACTCTTCTCTACAGATCTTCTCCTCTACTCTACAAACTCCTTTACAGACCTTTTTTTTTATCTGAGTGGCCCTGAGCCGTGGCGAGGGAGCCTTTGGTGGTGCTGAAGGTGGCGAGGGAGCCTGCGGTGGTGCTGATGGCGGCGAGGGTGCCTTCGATGGTGGCAGATCTAGTCGAGATAGAAGCAATCTCTGATTTTTCGAGTTTACTGGTGAATTTGTCTGGGATATATGATAAAAACAATGAATTTTTTTTAACGGGATTTTTTTTGTTTGGTATTGGGATTTTTTTCTGGTGAGTTTGTTTGGGATCTATTGAGTTTGTAACGGGAATTTTTTTTTTATTACTGAAACTTTGGGTTTGGGATTTTTGGTTTCCTAGTCGGTGGTGATGAGGATGGGTGTTGGGTATGGCGGTGTGTGGTATCGGTCTAGGCTTTGTGTTTTTTTTTTTTTGGTTGGGGTTCAGGGTTATTGGATGGCGGTGGTGGCGGAATTTAGGTCGTCGGTGGTTGTGTTGTAGGTGGTCGGGAAAGCTCCGCCTGGATCAGAGGAAGGCTCTGATACCAATTGACGCAGCAGGTTGCTAGGTGCGCCCTAACTTGCAATCTCACAAAAAGAAGGAAGGTAAATTTCTCACACAGAGAAGTAGATACTTAGGTTTTTATTTGAAAACTTGATGCCTACAGATCCATCCTGAGGTGGTATTTATACATGAATTGTTGCAGAAATACAAGGAAAAATTATACATGAGTCGTTGACTTTTGACACTGTAAGCGGCGCGTGGGCGACACTTGGGCGGCGTTTGGCCGGTTCGGCGCATGGGCGGTGGTGTGCAGGTCTGCACGTGGGTGGCTTGGGCAGTTCCTGCATCACCAGGCTGCCTAGATTTTCTAATGACTGTGAATTAGCCATCAATAGATTGTTGATGATTTATACATATTGGTTTAGGGTTGGGCTGCTCGAAGAGCTTTCAATCGATGTTGGCATATTGAAACCGCGGATTCTTGATTCAGTTAGTGTACTGTATTACAATGGGAGTGTTGAATCAAGACTTTAATTGGTCTAAAAATGTGGACACTCTTTTTAAATGGTTTTCCGTAAGGGTGGGCACGGTTCCGAGTCCACCTTCCCTTTTCGAGTGACGTACATTTTCACAGCGGATCGGTTTCAAATTCTGAAGAACATAGCTCGAACTCTTTCAATTAAACAAATTTGGTTCGATCTGGATTTCCTCATTTTGAACCTTGAGACCGAACCTAACTTGAATGGTTTAGAACGGTTCGGTTCCAACAGTTCAGCTAAATTTCTGTGATTATTTTTTTTAATTTAATCATTCATTTTAATTAAAAAAAACAAACAATTAACAATAAGAGCAACAAGCCATTTCCAATATTAAGTACATCTACTTCCGCCATTTTTTTTTCTTTTCTTCAACTTCAAGTTCACTTGATTCTTTCACAAATAAATTTAGTGATATGATCCCAAATCATTATCTAATCGAATAGTTTTTGGAGTATTTGGTGTTTTTGTTTTTCTTGACGAGGAGGGCTTGAGAGGAGGCATGAATGCTTGTGGTGGTTGTGTAGGACAAGGTGATGTAGCAGTAGAAGATGTTGCTACATTACTAATTTGGTTGAGGGTAGTACTTTGAGACATGGTTTACTTTGAGACTTAAATATATTAATTGGCTACTTCGCTGCATTAAACAAAAATTGCCTACATAAGTATAAACATAAGACAGAGTGAGTGACTTTTAACCTGACTCTAACCATGAATCCACGATTAGATAAAAAAAAATAATAGATATGGTATAAGCGATAATATCGTCCCCAACTTAAACACCCACGAAGAGCGAAACTCCCTAGAACCACTTCACAGTGTGCACACAATATTGTCGGCTAATGGGCATGTCTTAAGCAACAATATCTCCCCAACTAAAACACCCGCGACTCCTGTGTATTTCGTTTTTACCAATTGAGTTCTATCGCCCACAAAAGACTTTGTCGCTAGTTAAAGACATGTCTAAATCTTAATAACTTCACACAATGCAACTCCTTAACCCATGCATCACTAATTGCGCACTCAAATCAAGTCACATCTTCAATGATGCATGATATCCCTTACGCACACAACATGCTGCTTGAAGATTAGCAATCATGGTTTGACACTCTTTCAAAATTTGATCAATATCTTCCAACTTTTCTTTCCTGAACATTTTTTTACTTAATAAAACACACCACAACATATAGAAGACGACGATATGAAAATGACAATAAAGGAGCCAAAGATCGGACGACTCTGTTACCAATTGTTACAAGGTTGTCGTAATAAGGTTTAATACTAGTAAAAATTAATGATAAATTGGTTCGTTCAAGGGAACCACAACCTCCAATGAGTTAATTCGAGGAAACTCAAACCTCCCAAAAACACATTTGTGCCCATAAAATATTCTCCCCCAATTTTATTCAATTTCACTATTTATATAGAGTTGATACATAATAAACACTCCTAAATAACTACCACTCACAACTCCCACTCCAACACCCACTACCGAGTTACATGACACAAACGGTGGAACACTAAAACAAGGTGCAAGCAAACCTAATAACTACTCAAAAACCATTTGACCAATTTACCTAAATTCCTATGATATTAATTATATACATAACATTAATTATGCTCGTAACAACAAAGTTTAGATGAGCAAAATTCAGAATCTTGTGCTCTTGATAATACTTTATAGACCCCCCCCCCCCCCCCCCCCCCCCATCAATA
This sequence comes from Berberis thunbergii, assembly GCA_003290165.1. NCBI lineage: Eukaryota > Viridiplantae > Streptophyta > Magnoliopsida > Ranunculales > Berberidaceae > Berberis > Berberis thunbergii. The sequence continues at coordinate 480,324 of QNQO01000446.1, read as the reverse complement.
TGGATGGATTTCATCTTCTAAGGTCTTGTGCTCCTCAATATCTTCCACTTTATAGAGACACCAATCAGAAACAAATATGATCTTTTCTAGTTTCACAATCCACATTTTTTTCAATCTTAAATAGGGTTGTGAAGTCGGCGTTTGCGTGTTATCGAAAGATTTTGTCGATAATTTTGATTAAATCATCTTGTTACTAGATGATCCATAAGAATGGATTTGTATTTCGTTCCTCCACAGGGAAACATTGATTCCAAGTCACAACCCAATAACACCCTATTTTGTAATATATTTCTTTGATTCCAAAATGATGTGAAGCACGCCCGAGTCTCCCAAAAGTAGCCCATGTCTCCACTGCCGCTCCTGTATGAGCAAAAGGGTAGTCTCCACTGCAAGATACTCTGCCATCGTGCTATTATGGACCTTCCCTAAAATGGGACAAACTACTCGTGCCAGAACTGTGCCAAGGATCGTAACTACAAAAATCTCAATCACCCCCTATTTATGAGAGTAAAAAAAAACTAGCATCGTAAGTGACAATAACCGTTTTCGATTCTAATGTAAAGGGAATAAGATTAACCCCATCAATTTAATATTGTGCATTCTGACCAATTGGATTTACATCTAAATTATCTTTTGAAAGTTTGTATCAGCCTCTAGCCAGGGGCCGTAAACCTGCCCAGTGTCACAAGTATCCGAAACCGAGCTTAAATTGTTCAGCACGGGCAGCAAGTTGAAAATCGAAGACATTGTGTCAGTGGAAGAGACCAAATTAAGCAAAGTAGAGTTGTTTGAAAGGGAACTGAACCACTATTTTTTCTAGGAATTTTGAGTATTATTGAACCTAACAAGGAAAGATTGAGAACGAAATTTTCTGTTATTGAAGATAATGTTGTTCCGAACTTGCCAAATGGTGTGCAAAACTGTCGTGAATTGAGCAAGCATTTCTTGTCTCGTCAGTGGGTAAGCTTTGACTGTAGCCCACATGAAATAAAAAAATCTCAGCAATTGAGGGAAAATGATTGTGAGTGACCCTACACCAATCAATAGGAAGATGAGTGATAAGCCAGAGGTTAATAATGACCATGCATAGGAAGAAGAAATGAATGACATCCTCCTGATGCGTGCGGCAGAAAGTGCAGCAGTCATCAACTGGCACATAAAGATTGTCAAACTTGGTCTTAGTCGAAAGAATGTCTCGACTGATTTTTCCAAATAAGATTGAGCGTCATTCGAAACTTTGATATGCCAGATAGCTCTATAAATTTTGGGAGGCTGAAGCATAGAAGTAGAACTCTTTGTTTGTTTTTACAAAAAGTCTTGGCCACATTTTTAATGAGAAAATGCCTTTTTTATTAGGCATCTAGATCAGTTTATCAGCAAGAGACGTCTGCTTGATGGGGATATCAAAAAGTCTCTTATAATCGGGTCCGAAAAAAGATACTAGAGGAGTGGATTATTCCATTGAATAGTTTGACAAGGGATATGTATCCATAAGTCAAGGATGGAACTAGAAGTCGAAGCTAACATAGGTCTAAACACATAGTCTGTAAGCACAAGCCCCGGTTTAATCCAACTATCTTTCCAAAGATCATTTTGCTCTCCGGAAAGGATTTGTCAATGAAGGTGTCATTTCATCCATGCCAAAGTGATGAGGTTACCTCTCCAAGCAAAAGACGCTATGGATTGAGACTTCGATAATTGGAACATGCTCTTTCTGTTCAAGTATATCGCTTTCAACTGAGTTGACGCGTAATGAAAGGCGAGGAGATAGCTTGTTACAAGTTCTTAGCCATAAGGGCCAGATTTTTCGTCCTGGCTGATTGGATATTAAGACCCTCGAGAAAGCGAGGAAGCGTAATGCGCTTCCATGTACATATGTGTTTTGCTTTACTGTCATTGGTTCCATTCCACCAGAAATCCTTAGCGAGATTACCCAGCAGAGTGGTGATCAAACATGGAAGCAAAAAAGTTTACATGGTATAAATGGGAATCGAGTTTATAAGAAATCGGTATAAATGATAATTGAGTTCATGACTACTTTTATCATAATTATGGGAGAGAAATTTGGATTTCCAACTGGAGAGTTTAGAGTGAACTTTATCTAAGAGAAATTGGAAATCCAAAGCTTTGTTTTTAGACAGTAATAGAGGAGTGCCCAAATACTTGTCTTGAGGATTATATCTCTTTGACCCGAGAATACGAATGATCATTTTAGAATGTTTTGCTTGAACATTCAAGCTGAAGTAAACATATGTTTTATCATAATTAACCGCCTAGCTCGAAGCCGTATAATAATGATGAAGAATGTCTTTGATGGAATGTGTTTCAGCCAGGAAGCTCTACAAAAAAATCATCAGCTCGTCTACGTACAACAGATGACTAATGGAAGGAGAATGACATCGAATTTGAATGCCTTTGATTTGACCGCTAGACTCGGCTCGACCCAGAAGTTGAGAAAGAGATTCTGCCACTAAGAGAACAAATAAGGAAAAAGCCGGTCACCTTGTCTGAAACCCTTCAAAGGGTTGAGAGATTGAAGAGGAGCTCCGTTAAGTAGCACTTTAAGCGATGTAGTCAAAATACATTGCTCAATCATGCGAATCCAACCTTAAGCAAAGTCAAGTTTGCTGAGAATTAAAGGAGAAAAGACCACTCAACCCTATCATAACCTTTAGCCATGTCAAGTTTAATATTCATCAGTCCTTGTTTCTTTTTACGACAATTTTTCATTTGGAAAAATGTCTCATGAGCCAGACTAACATTATCCGTAATCGATCTGCCTTTAAGGAAAACCCCTTGATTAGGAGAGATGATGTTATCCAAAAAAGGCTTGAGGCGATTTGCTAAGATTTTGGATATAATCTTATAGATCACATTGAAAAGTCATATTGGACGGAATTTATCCGGGGTGATAGGATTCTGGGTTTTAGGAATAAGAGCTATAAAAGTTTCATTAAGCTTAAGGTCAAATTGGTGAGTGGTGAAAAAAATTATGACCACTTCGATCACATTTTTTTCACCATATCGCAGTAATGTTGAAAGAAGAAAGTATGGAAACCATCAAGACCCGGGGCTTTTGTGCCTGCCCATGGCGAAAAGAGTATTTTTAATTTCTTCATCCGAAGGGACGACAAGAATCATCTCATTTTCCTCATTTTATATAATCGGGGAGAATAAAGAATTAAATTCGGGGCACTGAACAAGAGCAGGGGTTTGAAAATTGTTTTCAAAGAGTTAAGAATCTTACCAGTCGCCGGTTGATTAGCATGCCAAACATTGTTAGCATCTTTAAGACGAAGGATGAGATTCCTTTTGCATCATATTAAAGATGATAGATGAACAAATTTTGTATTATGAACGCCTTTAATGAGCCAGGAGAAACCTGATATGTTTCTCCAAAAAAGTTCTCGTAGATACAACTCCGATAAACGATCTTCCAGAGTTGAAATGGCATTGGCATTATCCGTCAAAGGATGAGAGTTCTGAAGCTCGTCTAGGGCGTTGAGCGTCTCAGAAATATTAAGTTGGATTTTTTTTAAGTCCACTTTGTTCCATCTCAAAAGGCGATAACTCAACTTTTTAGTCTTAAGATGGATATTAAGCAGGGGAAGAAGATGGTGCCTGGGACTCCACGAAGAATCAATAAGTGGACGACACCGTGAATTTCTAGCCCACATCTGGAAAAAAATTGAAAGGTTTGGGCTCATTATGACTCAAGAGATAAGTTGAAGAGAAATAGCTCGGTGATCAGATGTAGATGTATGAATTGTATGAGCTATAGCCAAAGAGAAAAGATTCATCCAGTCAGTAGACACTAACACTCTATCCAATTTGGCTTTAATATCATTATTGTCTTTATGTTTATTAGTCCAGGTAAAGTTGAGCCATTAAGAGGAAAGTCGAGAAGCTCAAATCTGTCTATGAAAGTATGAAGATGTATGTAGTTTGAATGGCCAGGTTTTCTACCACCTAATTTTTCTTCTGGTCGGAGGATAACATTGAGATTTACGATAATGATACCAAGAATGTGTTGGAGATCACAAAGTTGGGTCAAACTGAGCCAAAAGGTATTTCTAAGAGAATGATTGGGTTCACCGTAAATAAAGAGAATTAACCAAGTAGTTTGAACTAAATAATTAACAATAGTACAATTGAAATAATATTTACACAAAGAAAGAATGTTAAGTTGAATATTTTCTTTCTGGAAGAGAGCTAGATCATCAGTCTGTCCTGATGCCCGCAATGAAGCTCCATGTCTATAGCCAAGTCACCCTCGAATACGATCTATTTGAGTAGAAAAGGCTTTAGTTTCTGAAAGGAATAATATTTCTGGAATGGACTGACGAGAGAAGGCCTTTATATTACGGAATGCGCAGGAAAACACCATTCCCCTTGCATTTCAGGAGAGAATCATGGAGAACGTGGCGACCCATCATCCGCTGCCGCCGAAGCCGGAGTAGATAAATCACTGTCCGAAGTGGATATTGATTATTCTGAGGAATCATTTGAGACCACAGAGTGCAAAATAGGAGAAGAAGCTTTAAAGCAGATTTGTTTTCCTTTCTTATCCGAAACATTAGGAGGGGAAGGAGGGGTGATAACCAAAACTGGAACCTGATCCTGATCACTATGAATGAATAAAGTTGTATGGTTTTTCTTTCTATTGGAGACCATGAACTCTGAAGTGGGAGAACATGTATAATCAACCCTCTGTGGAGAACAAGCCGGACCCACATTTCTATTGTATGTTTATCCTCGAAACACGCCCGAACCTAATTGGTACTTGCAAGTAAAAGTAAGAGTCTAGCAATCAGTAACAGTAAATAGACAAGATATACGTGGTTCGGCAATGTGCCTACATCCACGGGACAACGACGAGCTTCTTTATTATGAAAGAGTAATCTGAGAAGTACAAACTCTTGAGAACAGTTTTCAGTTCTCTCAACTCTCAATCTGAAAGTAATCCGTTATACTCACGGATTGTACCGTTCTTCCCTACACTTTCGATACAAAGAAAAATCAACAAATTCTCTTCAGTTTTCTGCCTTGGTAATACTCAAACCTTACCTTGAAAACTGTGATCAATGGCTGCGAATAAACTCTTGTTTTCTGTCAATAAAAATAGCCCCAATATTCTGTTTTATCTCGATAAAAATCAGCCCCAATACCCTGTTTTCTTCCTCAGAAAATACAATAAATAATCCCTGGAATAGGCTGATATTTATAGCAATCATTGCTTCCTATTTTGAGTCCTAATAGGACCTGAAAACCCATCTGTGTCCTTGTTTGAATACAAAAGAAAACCTGTACGCCTGATCTGTATCTGACTTCTGAATAAGAATAGAAATCCCTATATAATAGGGATCCTATTTTATAAGATCTGTATTCTGTCACATATATAGCAATCCTATTCCATTTCAAACTCTACGGATTGAAATTGTGAGCCACGAAATCCCACAATTTCTTTTACCCAATCTGATTTTCGTCCCTTTCTGGGTGCCTCGACGTTGTCTGGGATCTGCTATGCGCCATGTTTTCCAAACTGGTGAGTAAAACTGCTAGAAGGGTGAGTTGTATCACTGCTAGCCCTGATGAGGTGCAAGCCCTTGGCCGAATGGAAGAAGGGCTCCTAAGAACTGGTTCACGTGAAGCCTGAGAGAGTGATAACACAGCTCTTGGTGGTTCAGAAATCAACGGAGCCAAACTTGCTGAAGTAGGAAGACCTTGAGGAAGGGCCTCAGGAACTGCAACTTCTTGGCTACTTCTTCCCTATGATCTTCATTGTCCAGGGAGGTAGTATCAAGTGATTGATGTTGGACCGATCCTTGAATATATCCTGGATCATTATTGACTGGAGCAAAAGTAGAAGAAGATGGGTGATAGGGTTGAACATAGCTTGAAGGCATGGGGTTCATAACTTGGTCGTGTTCCTGGAGAAGAGAGGTGAACAAAAATTTTGAACTATGTCCATAGCCTAGTTGATTAAACTGTGGTGGGCGAGAGGGTTGATAACATGTAAGTGGAGAAAGATTTAAAGAAATATTTTGATAACTCTGCCAGTCTGCTTCTCTACCATCGCCCTCCATTTCTTGAAGATGTCAGTGACTTCATTCTTTCTTTTCATGGTGTAAATCCATACTCTCCGGCTGAAGTTATCAACAAAACTGACGAACCACCTAGAACTACCTTTGGACACTGTCCTGGATGGGCCCCAAACATCAGTGTGAATGTAATTCACAATACCCGCAGTAGTATGCTCCGCTGAACCAAAACTAACTCGAGTCTGCTTCCCGAAGATGCAATGCTTACAAAAGTCCAACTTCCCAAGCTTTTCACTGCCAAGCAAGCCTCGCTTGCTCAATGCCTTCAACCCTGCCTCACCGACATGCGCATGTGCCATAACTGAGTATGGGCTACGCTCTTCTCATCAAGAACCTCTGAGACCATAGCTCCACCTTCAACTGCGTCTCCTTGAAGATAATACAGATTTCCATGTCTAACTGACGTAAGCATTACCATGTCACCATTGTAGACAAAACACATGCCATTCTCACCAACAAATTTGAAGCCCTGAGCCTCAAGCGCACCAAGAGAAATTAGACCTTTCGAAAGATCCGGTACATGACGAACCTCTATAAGCTTCCTAACTGAACCATCTGCCAAACTGAAATGAACTGTGCCAACACCTCTAGTCTTGCATACTCTAGAGTCTCCCATATAAACTGATCCACCCTTCACCTCACGGTAACTAGTAAACCACTCTCTAATAGGACACATATGAAAAGACGCACCGGTATCAAGCACCCATCCTCCATACAGATGGTCACCATTATCTGCCATAAGAGCCTCTGCTAGATCTCCTGTAATCCTGATATCCCAATCATCATGTATAGATCCAACCAGATTCGACTCGCCATTTTTCTCTTCCTTGTTGCCATTATTCTTCCTAGTAGGACAATCCCTTTTGAAATGACCCTTCTTGTGACAAGTATAACACTCAACCTTTGACATGTCTCTTCCGCGAGACTGTGAGCGACCTCTATTCTTCCGACCATTGCCTTGCCTGTTATTGCCCTTGTTATTACCCTGATTCCGGCCTCTGACCATAAGACCATGAACTTGTGCATCATCAGCCATATCCTTCTTGTGAGCAGCTTTCGTAAGCACCACAGAAACCACATCTGTATAAACTAAACTTTCTGTCTTATTGGTGACCAACGTGTTGACCAATATTTCCCACTCAGGTAATAAAGAAGTCAATAACAACAAAGATTTGACATTATCATCATAGTTTGCACCTAAACCGATGCAATCTGAAAATAAACACTCAAATTCAGTAACATGATCCGTCATGAGTTTACCTGGTTCAATCTTGAATGTGAAGAGCTTTTTCTGAAGGTATAATAAACTCATCTGATCCTTCCTGAGGTAGGTATTCATCAACTTATCCCAAATTTACTTTGCCGTCTTTTCATCACGGTAGTTATACGCAACTCCCGTATCGAGACATAGCCGGATAGTTCTACATGCCTTTCTATCCATTGCCTTGAACTTATTTGCATCCCAACCAGTTGGTTTCACATCTGGTTCACCTTCTATCGTGTCTGCCAGATCATTGTTAATCAGTATATCCATCACCATTGTCTGCCAACTGCTAAAGTTGTTCCTTCCATTGAATCGAAGAACATCGAATCCATGAACCTTTGCGTAGACTTCACCTTTCCTTTCTGACATATCGTCAAACCTTGTAGACACCAACCCTGGAGCTCTGATACCACTTGTTGTATGTTTATCCTCGAAACACGCCCGAACCTAATTGGTACTTGCAAGTAAAAGTAAGAGTCTAGCAATCAGTAACAGTAAATAGACAAGATATACGTGGTTCGGCAATGTGCCTACATCCACGGGACAACGACGAGCTTCTTTATTATGAAAGAGTAATCTGAGAAGTACAAACTCTTGAGAACAGTTTTCAGTTCTCTCAACTCTCAATCTGAAAGTAATCCGTTATACTCACGGATTGTACCGTTCTTCCCTACACTTTCGATACAAAGAAAAATCAGCAGATTCTCTTCAGTTTTCTGCCTTGGTAATACTCAAACCTTACCTTGAAAACTGTGATCAATGGCTGCGAATAAACTCTTGTTTTCTGTCAATAAAAACAGCCCCAATATTCTGTTTTCTCTCGATAAAAACCAGCCCCAATACCCTGTTTTCTGCCTCAGAAAATACAATAAATAATCCCTGGAATAGGCTGATATTTATAGCAATCATTGCTTCCTATTTTGAGTCCTAATAGGACCTGAAAACCCATCTGTGTCCTTGTTTGAATACAAAAGAAAACCTGTACGCCTGATCTGTATCTGACTTCTGAATAAGAATAGAAATCCCTATATAATAGGGATCCTATTTTATAAGATCTGTATTATGTCACATATATAGCAATCCTATTCCATTTAAAACTCTACGGATTGAAATTGTGAGCCACGAAATCCCACAATTTCTTTTACCCAATTTGATTTTCGTCCCTTTCTGGGTGCCTCGACGTTGTCTGGGATCTGCTATGCGCCATGTTTTCCAAACTGGTGAGTAAAACTGCTAGAAGGGTGAGTTGTATCACTGCTAGCCCTGATGAGGTGCAAGCCCTTGGCCGAATGGAAGAAGGGCTCCTAAGAACTGGTTCACGTGAAGCCTGAGAGAGTGATAACACAGCTCTTGGTGGTTCAGAAATCAACGGAGCCAAACTTGCTGAAGTAGGAAGACCTTGAGGAAGGGCCTCAGGAACTGCAACTTCTTGGCTACTTCTTCCCTATGATCTTCATTGTCCAGGGAGGTAGTATCAAGTGATTGATGTTGGACCGATCCTTGAATATATCCTGGATCATTATTGACTGGAGCAAAAGTAGAAGAAGATGGGTGATAGGGTTGAACATAGCTTGAAGGCATGGGGTTCATAACTTGGTCGTGTTCCTGGAGAAGAGAGGTGAACAAAAATTCTGAACTATGTCCATAGCCTAGTTGATTAAACTGTGGTGGGCGAGAGGGTTGATAACATGTAAGTGGAGAAAGATTTAAAGAAATATTTTGAACATGAATTTGGTTCGGTGTTGATAAGCCCAAATTTGCAAAACCCATGGTGGAGTGATGTTGTATAATGGGAAGAGCTTTGCTAGGGGTCAAGGGAGGGGTCGAGGGAAAGGAGCGAGGGATGGGTGGTTACCCATCCTCCTCGAGATGAGTGCATCGCCCTGGAGATGCGCGCTGGCGCTCATCTCGAAGAGGATGGATAGTTACTAGGGGTGGGCACGGGACGGGATGGGACGAGATATACCCATCCCTATCCCATTCCATTCATACGGGATCGGGACGGGACGGGATGGGATCAGCATGCCAATCTTCTTCACTTGTAGAATTAAAGAATAAACTGCTGAATTTCTTCTTCAGTATTGGTTAACAAGCAAATTTCACAATAAAACAGGCATCAACTGACTCTTTAGGACAGCAGTCCGAGGCTTCATGCCCATTTCCTTTACTAGAAAGGAATGATAATGTATTAAAAAACTCTAGCAATTCTAAAGTTGCAATTTATATCTTAAAAACATCATTGGTCATATAGTCGTGCTATAACCATCTTACTATTTGGTCACATGGCTACATATGAGACCATGAGCTCTCATTCATAGAATGCAAAACCCACCACTACCAGTTTCTTCCTTTATTGAAACTTACCTATTACCACCTCCTCCCCCTCATTCACATTATACAATATGCAAGTGGGATCCTAATCTTGTTGGCTGGGTTTGTCTCACCTTTGATTTTTCTTGGCCAAATTAAGAGTGGGTCATGAGGTTTGTCAGGGACTACTATGTGATGTCATTTCTATGTATGCTGCTAGTCTGCACAAGTCCATCAGCAATCATGAGATTCAAGCAGTTTCGGCAGGCCTTGATATCTGCCTGAAACAGAACATCTCCATAGTCTAGATATAGAGAGATTCATCTCAAGGAGTTTAAATCATCTCCAAGACATCCAAAGCTCTGTCTGGGAAGCTGGGGATAGTAGTATACATTTTTCAAAAGCTTGACAATCTGGAATAAGTGAGAATTGAACAGTATTACAAAATACAAATTTAGAGATGTGTGAGAGATTCATTGAGATGCTAAAAAAGTAAAAATGTTATATACATCAGTATATTTGTATGGGCATCCACAATTCTAAAATAAATAATTAAATAAAAATATTAATAATTAATATTAATAAATTAGTTCGGGACGGGACGGGATTGGCGGGATTGAAAATCTTCATCCCATCCCATCCCATTCTAGATCGGGACGGGATGAGATCCGGATGAAAATTTTCAATCCCATTAAGACCTGGAAAAATCGGGACGGGATCGGGACAGGAACGGGATCGCGGGATGGGATGCCCACCCCTAGTAGTTACACCCATCCCTCGCTCCCTTTCCCTCGACCCTAGAATTTTTGATAATGGGAATGAGGGGGGCGTTAGGCCTGTATGAACAGAGCCCATCTGGGCCAAGGAGAGAATTTCTGACTCAGTTTCTTTATTTGCCCACTCCGCCTGAGCTTCATCCAAAAGCCCACTTTGATTTGCCATTGGTCGGAAAAACCCAGAACCTGAAGCTGCCTCTAACGGCCGTTGCAACGATGTTAATTCTAATGGCGTTACAACCCGTTTAACTCTGTCGGTTACTAGAGCATTGTAGGGATGGCAACGGGGCGGATTTTAGCAAATTCATCCCCGATCCGTCAGGAATAACGGATCCCCAAATCCGTCCCCCCAATCCGTTTACAATTTTAATTAAAAACCGTAACCGCCCCGTGCGGATTGACAGATATTTGCTCCGCCTCGCCAATCCGTTTACAGTTTGTGGTTCTATTACTGGATTGTCGGATCTCCGCCCCTAATTTAGTTATTCCTCTTCCATCTAACTACAGTAAATTATACTTCATTCATTATTAGATCAGTAACACAAAATTACAAAGAATCCATTCAAAAATTACAAAAAACCATACAAAAAAAAAATTGATCTAAAGAATCTCAGGACTTTGATCTCAGAGATCTCAGATCAGCTAGGGAAAGGCAGGGAAGGGAGGGAAGAGGGAGGCATCCGGGATGGGTGTCGAGTGAGAGCTTCGAGTGTCCATGAGAAGATAACGAGACGACCCGTCGAGTGTCCATGAGAAGGAGAAGAAGGGACAACCCTTCGCCTTTGCTGTGAGAGAGAAGAAGGAACGACCCTTCGGCCTTGGCCTTCGCTGTGAGAGAGAAGAAGGGACGTCGCCTTGCCTCCGCCTTCGCTGTGAGATGAGTCCGCCTTCGCTGTGAGAGAAAAGAAGGGGAGAATGTGAGAAGGAGACTGGAGACGAGGGGGGAGAATGTGAGATGAAGGGGGCAGAATGTGAGATGAAGGGGGCAGAATGATAGGTTTATTTTTTATATAATCTAAGGGTATTTTTGTAATTTCACTAATTAAACGAATATCCGTGGGGCGGATATGGCCAAATCCGTATCCGCCCCGATTAATAAACGGATACAGATTGAAAATCTGTATCTGCCCCAAGATTCAAGGACCCTTTGCCAAATCCGCCCCAAACGAGGCGAGTGGGACGAATATCCATAAAAATCTGCCCCACTGCCGTCCCTAGAGCATTGGGTTTCATAAAGTCTATCATTAAATCAGCCATTAAGACTGTATTGACTGTCTTAACGGGCTATGAAGGAGGCATTAAATTGGTTGTTGGAACAATGTTGGACTTATTAGCTTTGTTTGTAACAGTTGAATCCGAGCAATGAACAAGAACCATCACCGAAGGAAGAAGAGTTTCACCGACACGAGCAGACCATGATTCCTCTCCGGCCAAAGGGTAAAGTGTTGGGCATTGATACGTTTCAAAGATGGATGAAAAGGCCCTTCATTGTCCATTATAGAGTTGATGCGAGAAGCTGCTGAAAAAGGGAGAGAAAGCTTGATCTTTTGTATACTATGATTCAGATGTGGAATTGTTCTTGAAGCATCAGAGAAGATAGGGCAGTCCTTTCCAAAGATGTGACCCACCAGCCCACACCAAAAGAAAAGTTTGGGGCATTTTCGTAATAGAACCGGATGGTGAAGGAACGACCAACAACTATCCCAAAGTTGGAAAATTCTAGGGGTCGATGGAGGGAACGAGGGAGGGAGCGAGGGATGGGTGGAAGCCACCCATCCGCCTCGAGATAAGCGACATCGCATATTTCAAATTTGATGCACTTATCTCGAGGCGGATGGGTGGTTACCACCTATCCCTCGCTCCCTCCCTCGCTCTGTAGCAAAGCTCCCCAAAGTTTGTTTTCATAATACAATGCAGTGGCTTCAACACATCGATCCAGATCTTGAATCAGTAGCTATTTATTGGCGCCTGGTTTGCCCGCCTGATGGGCCTTTTTACATATTTTGTCTCTCATCTGTTGTGTTTGTGTTTAAAGAGCGAAAATTCTAAAGTGCACTGGGGGTTAGCCTGGTGTTTTGCCTGGTGCTAACCCCCACCGTTCATTGTGCCTCGAGATTGGTGTAGCACTTATCTCAAAGCAAAATGGATGGTGGGGGTTAGCCTGGGGCTAACCCCCAGTGCTATGTAGTAGTGCTCTTAAAAAGAGAGGGGCAATAGACGTAAGAAGACCCCTCCAGGCGCCAATACCAGACCAAGCCAACTAGAAGGGCGCTATATTAAAAACCAGAAATTCTAAATGGCCAGGAAACGAGCAAGGTGAGTGAGGTGGAGGGGGGTGGACCGTTCACCCCCTTTGGGATGCACAATCAAAAATTGACGGCAGGCATCCCAAAGGGGATGAATAGTCCACCCCCTCCCCCTCACTCCCCTAGCTCGTTTCCTCGCCATGTAGCATTGCTCATTAAAAACATCATTGAACTGAATTTTTTAACTGGAAACTCTTAGAATCTTATCCAACATGGAATAATCAAGAAGTTGATCCTCGTATAGTCCTCTTGCCATGGTTTGACAGAAACTAGCCGTCCAAACAAAGCCCAAGGGTCGAACGTAGTGGCATGATCGAAATCATCTTGATGAGTGAATTGAACCAAATAGTACTATGTAATTTTGTCATAAGTGTTCTCCAAAAGTTCCACATGAAATTGTTGAGCAGGATTCCATTGAACCGCCATGTGAGTTGCAAAAACTTTTATTGAGCTTTTGATTATGAAAGTATTTTGCTACCGCCCTGAGATGTCTACTTTCGCTTTCATCTTCAGTTTTCATGTCAACTTCAGATGCATTAATGATGAGATTGGAGGCCAGTTTGGCTTCCAGACAGTGAAACAAATGGTTCTCCTGATCCATGGGGCTCTGGGTATGTGGTATACTTGGGGGTGATTCAATTGGGTAAGTCGATTATGGATGCTCAATTGGGTGTGAGTGTGAGGAAGATGCTTGGTGTGAAAATATATTTCTATGCGGGATAGGTGGCGAAGTTTCTGAGCTAGAGATGGGTTGGTGAAATATTTGCAGTGGGTTGAACAAGATAGGTTGTCGGATGTTAAGTCTTCCAAGTGAAACCATTAGCAAGGATGAGTAAGAATAGGGTTGGCAGTGGGGCGGATTTTCACGGATATTCATCCCACCCAATCCGTATGGGACGGATTTGGATATGGCTGAATGGGTTTTCGGGTGGTTTCGGGTATCCAAATAGTATTCGTTGAATATTAGGGGCGGATACGGTTTTAGCCATATCTGCCCGCATATATCCATTTATACTGCTCAAATTACTATAATACCCTTATCCCTAAAGTAACTATTAACTAAACAATTTTCAAAAAAAAAAAAAAACTAAAACTAAAACCTAAGAAACCCTGAGATCCGCCTGACCTCTTCCGACCTGTCTTCCACCTCGAGACACAAACTCACACTCAGAGAATCACTGAATCAGATTTCTTCTCTTGATCTCTTCCACCTCTAGACAAACTCACAAAGAAATGAAATTGTAACGCAAGTCACAAAGAAGGAGACGCAAGTCACAGACTCACAAAGAAGGAGACGCAAGTCACGCAACACGCAATAAGGCAAGGCAAAGGAGTCATTCCTCTCTTCCACCGGTTCAGACTCCTCGCTTCCCCTTAACTATTGCGAGTGAAGCATAAGGAGCGAATGGGTTTTACAATTCGCTGAACCACCCCAACAACACATGCACATCACCAAGGTATGGCTCCTCTCTTCTTCGTTTTTCTGTTAATTTCAAATTCGTTTTAGGGGGTTCTGTATTCTTCTTCTTCTTCTACTTCCAATCTTCTAATCTTCTTCTAATCCTCTTAAATCTTTTTAGGGTTTTCTGTATTAAGCATAAATCTGCTGGATTTTTATGCAATTTTCAGTTTTCACCATGATTTGAGCTTGATTTTCGTTTGATATGCTCGCCCCTTAGATTCTTACATGCTGTACTTGGATTCGAGAGGACTAGAGGAGATTGGTTTATTTTCTCTTCATCTCAACAAATTTCAGCAATAGGTGCGTTTGTCAATCCTCTATAATTTTCAGATTTAAGGTTAGTTTTGAACAAAATTTTCTAGGTATTTGTCTACGTTTGTGTATGATTTAGTTGTTTATGTTGTCAGGAATAGTTCTTCATCAATCATCACTTCATTGTTGAGCATTTTGATTTAGAAAGTCTCACTCTTCCCTACCTGTGTGAGTAATCCATTCTCTTTGAACTCATTTTTATGTTTTTTTTATGGGTTTTGTGCCGATAAAAATAGAAAAAAAAAATAATCTAGATTTAATTTCCTCTGTTTTGAACTGAACTTAGATCTTCAATCAAATGGAATCAAACTAGGGGTGGGCATCCCATCCCGATCCCGTCCCGTCCTGATTTTTTCGGGTCTTAATGGGATTGAATAATTTCATCCCGATCCCGTCCCGTCCCGATCTAGAATGAGATGGGTTGGGATGAAGATTTTCAATCCCGCCAATCCCGTCCCATTCCGAGCTAATTTTTTAATATTTATTATTAATATTTTATTTATTTTTATTAATATAAACTTACAAATGACTGACAAAAACTCATAGTGTTTGCAGTGGTAAAAAAATGTAGCAAGATAAAAATAACAGACTGTTGCTTGGATTCCCAATAAAAGTGGCTCCAATTATTTAACTTCCAAATATTGATAATACCTAGGTGAAGATGAAAAATAACAATTAACTGAGTAATACATATTCATAAGGGAACATTCAGGGGGGGGGGCAAGAATTGAGATGCCCCGGGCTGTAAAAATAAATTTTTTTTAATTACGATATATGTATTGATGGTAAACCATTATGAATATGTTAGAGCATCACCAATAGGTCTATATTTTTTTCATAATAAAAGATGAAGTGTCATTTTGTCAAGGAACCATGAATTTTGTTTCCCACTGTAATGAAATTGTAAAATCAATTGAGAGGCCATCACAGTGACACAATACTCTTAGTGGGTTCCATTTATCATGTCATTTTCTAAAAGTCAGCCCACTCGACTTCATTGTTAGGGGATTTAGTGGTTACCCTTATATTTGCATGCCACATCTATATCTAATTATAAGAAAGTTATTTTTCACGCTCTTATATGATGATAATCTTCGCAGCAGTCACAAGCAGCACGTTGATCCCGTCCCGTCCCGATCCCGTATGAACGGGATGGGATAGGGATGAGTATATTTCGTCCCATCCCGTCCCGTGCCCACCCCTAGCTACTGACGTAATAACATTTTTCTGCAAAGTGGGTTGAGAAATGAAAAAATGGGAATTGCCTTAAACATTTGGTATAATTATTTGACAAATTGTAATTTATAAGATATCTAATCTATAACTGCAATCCCACTTAGACCCAGAAGAGAATTCAGTGATGTAGAGCTCCCAAACCTTTATTACTGTCAAATTCTCTTATATGAAGAGGCAGAAAGAAAGAGAACTCTGAAGATAAAAGTGCAGGTTGATGATTATATAAAGTGAATTGTTTTTGCTTTGGTTGATGATTTGGTATAAAAATGCAGGTTTGATGAGAATACACACAAAGAACTGTTTTTGCTTTGGTTGATGATTTGATTATTGATTATTGATTTAATGAGAATACACACAGAGAACTGTTATTGATTATTTGATTATTGATCATTGATTAGCTTTGGTTGATGATTTGATTATTGATGAACAAAAATTATGAGAGAATGAGAGAAACACACAGAACTGTTTTTGCTTTGGTTTTGTTTGCTTTTTTTCATACATATAGTAGTAAATGAACAAATTGTTTACAATTCTTTTTGAGTTTCTACATTTTAGCTTAATTACGGAAACATGTAATTTACAAGTGGTTACTTTTTAGATGTCATCCCTCCAATAAGGAAATATAGTAGATTTGATTTCTTTTCTACATTTCTTTTCTAATGAGTTCCCCTACCTTCTACTACATCACTGCCTTTTCTATATTCTGCAAAAAAATTAAATAGAAATATTCAAGTATACATATGCCCAAACTAGCATTTAGCCTATATGTTTTGCTTGAGAAACAAAGCTAAGTTGATTTACAAGCTTTTGATGTTTGATTTTCCTCTTATAGTCTAAGCTCCAATGTTTTTTTGTTTTCTTGATGTATAGAATATGGCAGGAGATCGCCCCAGGTCAATTGAAATTCAACAATCTACCTTTTTTTGATTGGGATGGCCATGGTAATGACTCTCCTCAAACACCTATGGGTTCGAATGCCTTACCATCACCCGAGGTACAATCAAATCCCACTCCTCATGATGTTCCTACTCCAAATGTTGAAAACAATACTGTTAATAATAATGTTCCTCTACCACCACGACCACCAACAAGAAAAAGAAAGTTCACATCTGCAGTATGGAATCACTTTACATTGATTACCATTAACGGTTTAGATAAAGCTAAATGCAATTATTGTGGCACTTTGCTTAGAGAGGAGACTAGGAATGGCACAAGTCATTTAATTGACCATAGTAAAAAATGTCTAAAGAAGAGGGGTAGTCAAGTGGACATACGACAATCTATATTGAGTGCTTCCACATCGACTGGGTCAATTGCTATTAGTGCTTTTGGGTTCGACCAAGAGCTTGCAAGAGAAGGCGCTGCAAAAACAATTATATTGTATGAGTACCCCTTTTCAATGGTTGAACATTATGGTTTTAGAATGATGATGGGTGTTATCCAACCACAGTTCAAGGTAGTGTCTAGAAATACCATAAAAAGTGATATCTTGAATATTTATGATTATGAAAGGGTGAAGACGATGAAATTGTTGGGGAGGAACAAAAGTAGGATTGCAATTACTACTGATATGTGGACTGTGAGTAATCAAAAAAGGGGGTTTATGGCTATCACAACACATTTCATTGATGACAATTGGGCATTGCAAAGTCGTATTATTAGGTAAACATATTTTTTCTATTAGTAAACATATTTTTTCTATTTGCATTTCATTGATGACAATGGAAATTTATTAATTAATATGTTCTACATTATTGCATATTTATTTCTAGGTTCGTTTATGTGTCATGCTCTCATACTGCTGAAGTTCTTTGTGATGCATTAATGGATTGTATGATAGATTGGAATTTGGATAGAAAACTATCTGCATTAACCATAGATAATTGCTCAACTAATGATAGCATGGTCACTTTTCTGAAAAGCAAGCTAGAGATAGGCACCATGATGCTAGGGGGTGATTTATTTCACATGAGATGTTCTACGCATATTTTAAATTTGATTGTTAAGGATGGGTTGGAAGTTATAGGTGATGGTATTGAAAGAATTTGGAATAGTGTTGCTTATTGATCTGCCACACCAAAGAGGGAAGAAAAGTTTCTAAAGGCAGCTCGACAGTTGAGAATTGAATGTGGCAAGAAGTTTGCTTTAGATTGCAAAACAAGGTGGAATTCAACTTATTTGATGCTTCAGACTGCTATCATTTTTAAAGATGTCTTTCCTAGACTGAAGCAACACGATTCACAATATAAATTGTTGCCACGTGATGAAGATTGGTTGCTTGCATGTGAGATGTGTGAGAAGTTGAAATCATTTCATAAAGCAACCGAAGTATTTTCTATAACAAAGTATCCTACGGCCAACCTTTTTTTTCAAAGATTTCTTCGATTAAAAAGTCATTACATCGGTTTCATACATCTAGTTATCTAGTGATAAAACAGATGGCATCAAATATGATTGAAAATTTTGATAAGTATTGAAATGCAATCCATGGGATAATGGTTGTGGCAACTGTTTTAGACCCTCGTTTCAAAATGAAGTTGATTGAGTATTACTTTTCCAAATTATATAATCAGGATGATGTACAACAAAAAATTCAAGAAGTTCGGAACTTGTGTTAGTTGCTAAGTGAATATATGAATTCAAGGCCTAGGGCAAGTTCTTCAGCAAATAGTCAGTCATATGTTAGCCAACCACAAAATGCAGTTGATGATGATGATCTTAGTAATTTTTTTGTGGATTCTATGCGGAACTCTGGGGAAGGACCTAATAGTAATGCCAAGTCGGAGTTGGATTACTATTTGGCTGATGTTGTTTTGCCTCCAAAACATAATTTTGACATTCTGAATTAGTGGAAGACTAATGGAAACAAATATCCGACTTTGAATCGGGTTGCTAGGGACGTTTTAGCGGTTCTAGTCTCTACAGTTGCTTCGGAGTCTGCATTTAGTACGGGTGTAGTCCACATCGCAATAGGCTTCATCCAAAGTCATTAGAAGTTTTGATGTGTGCACAAAACTGGTTATGGAATGATATTAGAAGTAATAAAGTCTTGCTATGAAATGTCTTATTTATTTTATGTTTGCTTTTTTTTTTGAGTAAATTAATAACTTAACATTGTTTATCTTATGACAGATGAAACTTCTGCTTCACCGTACAGGAGGTTCACCTATCAAGATGATGCAAATCCTCATGAGGTATATAAGTATTTAAATGAGCCTATAATGAACTACTAATGATATATTAGGCTTTGCGAAAAGGAATTATTTTACGTTGTAGGAACAAAGTTGCATGTTGGTTTCATGAATGAAAATTGTGAATATTTTTTGTATTTGAAGGACTTGATGGAGGTGATGTAAAACAACGCCAATCTTTCTATTTGTTTTCATATAGTTATTTTTTTTCCTTATAGAAACTAACTTAGAAATTTTTTACTTATTTCAGGTTGTGAAAGTTTTTGTAAAAACAAAAAAACAAAGCGTGATGAAAGATTTTGTTGGCTGTCATCGTTTTGTTGTTGTTTTGCTTTCACAATATTTTATAACTTAACTGTTGTTGAACATATTAACTTCGTGTTTTGTTAGACTATTGTGACAACAAAATGTGTAATACTTGTGTACGTTGAGCCTGTAATTTTTTAATACTTATACAGGTTATTGCTGATGCTATCTATTTATACATGTTATATAGGTTATTACAAATGTTTTAAATTTTATTGTCAGGATTGCTGTAAAAATTTATACATGTTATATAGGTTTAAATTTTATTGTCAGAATGTCAGTGGATTGCTATTGCTGTAAAAAAATTTATTGTCAGGCGGGGCGGGGATGGATTTGCTTAAATCCGCCCTGTTGCCATCCCTAAGTAAGAAAAATGAGCTAGATAGAGAAAACATAGTGGGTTGGTTTCGTGAATTTGACAGAGATGGACACTAAGAGAGTCAAAAGGATGTAAGTAAGGGGGAAGTTGATATATTAAGTATTGATTAATGAAGGAAGTGTTAATTGTAAGAGAGGTGGTTGATGGCTCATTTTAATGAGTTCGACGATGTGATTTGTTCTGATGACAGCGGATGGATAGTAATGGGAGGAAATGATGAGGGTGAGAAAATATAGGAGGAGTTGAGGTGATGGGTAGAAGGAGAAGAAGAAGATAGACATGCACTTTGCCTGAAACCTGCACAAATACAAAGAAACAACGGTAAGCAAGCAAAAGATCAATCTGGGATCGGTCTTAGAGGAAAGAAAGGGGGAGAGGGAGATGGAACAAGAGAAAGAGTTAGGAGGAAGGAATAAGAAAAGGATAGAAAAAGAGTTTGGGTTTGCTGAAAATGAAACTCAAAAACTCGGGATTGATTGAGGACACTTTATTTTGTGTGTTAACCCTCCCCAAGTAACAACATAACAACCAAAAGATATCATATAGCTATGAAAGAAGAGTTTGCCAAGTGCCAATTTCCAAAGTACTCAATTCTACCCTTTGGATCATACTTCCATCTATTACTCCAACCGTTCTCTTCAACAATTTTACCCTGAAAATCCCTCTATCAAATTGTTTTTCCTCTCATAATTAACCTTGTTCACCATCCATTTTTCTCCCCAACTCTACTTTTTTCCGTTATGATTCTTCAGCCTTGTTCTTGTAACTGGTTTACTATTGTCTCTGTGTTGCAAGTCTCGGTCGTGGTGCGGTATCCATCTTCTCTATTTACTCTCCTCTTCTCATCACCATGAAACCCCAGTCCTCTTTTTCAACTACAAATAATACATCCAATAATCAAGAACTGATTATACAAAGTTTTTTACACCCTTCCAGAACTCGAATCCAATATCAACTTCAATCAAATTCTTCACCATCATCCCTACTTATCTCAAACATCCAAACTCATTTTTTCTTTCTAGCACCGCCCCCTTTACTCTTTCATCTTGAAACAACACCATCTCCTGAATGGCCAAGTCAAGTGAGTCAGCCTCTTAGACTTACATCTAGGATGCCAACGTCTAGGATGCTCCCAAAGATCAAATGAGCCAACGTTGAAAGTAATGGTAACGGTTACAGAGAAGCTCATCTCCCACCGTCTGAGTATGGTTTGCAAAGTCAACTCCTTGGAGTTAATGGCCCATTTTCTTTGGCATTTAATGTGCATTTAACTCCCACAAAATTGCACCTTAGAAAACAATGTGCAATTAAACAAATGTACAACCTTTGGTTAATGGAGATACTTATATGGAGCACATGTGATCTTTTTGTGAGCCTGTCTAACTGGCGAAGAAACCAGCGAGGGAGTGGGTGGCAACCCTCCATTTCGCTCGGGATGCGTGAAGGAGATGCAATGCACACATCCCAAGCGAGATGGAGGGTTGCCACCCCCTCCCTTGGTTTCCTCGACAATTAGAATTTTTGTTCTTCCTTAGAGTTGAGATCTGAGCAATTAATAAAGGAGATAGAAAATAAGAAAGCAAAAGGGGGAAGAAACAATGAGCTCGTTAATGATCCTTGCAGGGCCTTCAATGCAAGCAAAAAATCCTTCACTCACTACACCAAATAGTGGTAGTCCAATAACTCACAGCACGAAGCACATGATCACACCCTCCACTCAAGAGAATTTCATATTAATTTCTACAAAGCGGCGGATGCTAGTTTCTCTCTCTCCCTAGACGCAAGTCTGTCTACTCTAACCCTGTTGAAGTAGATAACTCCACTACCATCAGGATCTTGAGCCCATTATCTCTCCTAATGATTATTTAATTGGATCTCCAGAAGCCAAGCCAACATATCTGATTGTTCATAATCAGGCTATTTCTTATGAGGTGACTAAGACATCTTTTCCTCCATTGATGCTCTCCTCTATCAGTAAACTTAAGGAGGTTATTCGGGCAAGTTCCAAGGCCACGGCTCAGCATGAATTGGCTCTAAGGCTGGGAAATGCAAACAATGTTGTCAGGATGTTGCTCAGATATCTGATCAATCTCACAAGAAATAGTTCAGGGGTTTTAGGGTTGATAGTGACAGACTAGTTCATGCTGGGCAGCATAAGCAATATTAGGAAGATAATGTCTCGGGGACAGTCACTGCTTCAGTAATTGGTTTTAGTCGGGAAGAACAATTCCCAGACACCAATCCCAGTATCCTTACTGTCAATTTGCATACAATGCAATTGCTGAGAATAAAGGCACCAACCTTCCCGACTCAACTTCAATCCAGTCTTACGAGGTTGCGGCGATCGCTATTGAAGGGTCGCCTCCTCATCTATGATGCTCTCATGGAACACTCAAGGCATGGGTCTGCCAAAGCGTTCTGAAACCTGAAGGCCTTCTCCCAACAATCCAATGTTGATATTGTAGTTTTGTCAGAAATCAAGTCTAGTTCTTCCAAGATGGACTGCTTGCGCCGGAGACTGGGCTTCGCACATGGAGCATCAGTGCCAGCACTGGGACTAGTTGGAGGACTTGCACTTTTAAAAAAAATAGATATTCACCTTACCATTCTTTCTTCCTGTAAAAATTATTTTAATTGTATTCTTGATGATTATTTTACCACTTTTGCATTGTTTGTTATTTTTTTATGACGAACCGAATCCGCTTCTCGGGAGCAATTATGACATTCCATGTCCCACCTCTACTCTATGCAACCCTTGCCGAGGGGTTATTATTGAAGATTTAAATGATATTAGTCAACCTGGGGACAAAATGGGTGGTAACTGACATTCTTGTTTTAGCCTCAGTCACCTTAGGAATTTTCTAAACAATCATCAACTGTTGGATATCCCCTTAATGGCTCTCAATTCACTTAAAACAAGAACAGAGAAGACAAACATGGGATCACGGCAAAACTGGATCATATTATTATCTCTAGTGGTTAAATCTGTTTCCTTCTATGTCCGTCAAACCATTCACACCTCCTCTTCGGATCATAGAGTTGTTTCCCTTCAGTTGGTCTCTAACTTCAGTCCAAATCCAAAACAATTTGAGTTCTTCCAAATGTGGACTAGAGACCCCTCTTGCCGTCGGGTGATTCAAACTAACGGGGCCCTTAGACAACACCCTTCCCCAACTCACAATATCCATCTCAAAACCAATAAGCTTAGTCACAACCTCATTAGGTGGAACAAGAGAGACTTTAAGAATATTCAGCAGTGCATCTCTAACACTCTACTTCCTTGGAAAAACTCCAAAATGGTCATTCTTCGAAGGACAATGCCACATCCATATCCTTTTGGCGTAATAAGTCTGGGTCCTCCTGTCTCAGAAACGGTAACAAGAACACCAAATTTTGTGTTGTGAAGGAAACGTAACCTAGTTTTACGCCTTAAAGACGACAATAACATGTGGTATTCCACGCCGAAATCTGTTGGAGTCACACTTAATGACTATTTCTCTAATATTTTCCAATCCTCCAACCTGATTCCCAATCCGGCACTTCACGCCTTATTTAGTCTAGTCATCTCGAAGGAGGATAATGCAGCTCTACTGGCTATACCCACTGCTACCAGGCTGTTGTTTTTTCTATGGGCACCCACAAAGCTCCTGGCCCTGATGGCTTCTGCGTTTTTTTCTTTCAATATTAATGGGATATCGTGAAAATCGATGTCATAGAGGCGGCTATTCATTTTTTGACTTCCATACAGTTAGATCCTAAGCTGAATGAAACTTTAATTGCTCTGATCCCTAAAGTGGGCACTCCTATCTCGCCGGATAAATATCACCCTATAGGCTTCTGCAATGTCATTTATAAAATTATCTCCAAAAATATTGCCAACTGTCTAAAACCTATGCTTGATAACATAATTTCTCCTAATCAGGGCAACTTTCTCCGAGGTTGCTCGATAGCGGATAATGTTAGCCTTACATGAAATTTTATTTCAAATGAAGCATTTTCGAAAGAAAAAACAAGGTTGGATGACAATCAAATTTGATATGGCCAAAGCCTATGATAGGGTCGAATAGTCAATTTTAGCTCAAGTGCTCAAACAACTTGGTTTTGTTAAAGGATGGATTGAAATGACCAATCAATGTGTTTCCAGGACCTCTCTTAAAGTCATTTTTAATGATTCCCCTCTTCCTACTATTAAGCCATCCAGGGGCATCAGCCAAGGAGACCCCCTATCTCCTTACCTTTTTCCCGTTGGTAGCGGAATCAGTCTCTTGCCTTCTCAATAAGGCTAAAGCAGAAGGACAAATTCAAGGTATTAAGCTCCGATGACATTCCCCTTCGATCAATCACATTCTCTATGCGGGTGATCTAATGCTTTTTTGTAGAGCCTCTTTAGCTAAAGCTCATTCAGTTAAAGAGATTTTATATCAGTATTGTCTGAGTGTCAATGAGTCAATTATAATAAATCTTCAGTCCACTATAACTCAAATATGCACCCTAAACATGATATAATGGTTAATAGGATCTTGGGCACTAGGAGCTATAATCCTAAAGATAAATATATTGGCTTTCCCTTCTTGTTTCCAAGAAAAAAAACTAAGACTTCCAATTCTTTATTGACATAGTTAACTCTAAACTTTCTTCTTGGAAAGCCAAAATCTTCTCCCAAGCAGGTCGCACTATGATGATCAAATCAATTCTGAACTTGATCCCCATTTATACTATGCAAACTTTCATACCGCCTTACTCCATCTCAACATCTCTGGACCACCTAGCTAGAGATTTTTGGTGGAATTGGGCGACAGATAATAAGGTCGGACACCTCTGTACTTGAGACAGGGTTTTTTTCCCTGAGTTCTTGGGGGTCTCAATTATCCTTCTTGTAGGAACATAAATATTGCATTATTAGCCAAGAATATTTGGAATGAAATCTCTTCTCTTGAACATCACCGAACCTGCCAATTAAAATCGCTCTACTTTTGATACAAGAGTATCTTCCAGTTAGGCAAACCTCCCTCATTGGCTTCCTTTACTTGGAGGAGTAATCTAACTACCCTTATCAAAATGAAGCGCTTTCTTATTTAGCAAATTATGTCTGGGAACCAAATCAATCTCTAGCTAGACTGTTGGGTCAAACCAGATATTATTTTGGCAAATTGTGTCATTAAGCCTATTGATCCCAATATTCCTCACTTTATCCGAGACCTTTGGAATTCTTCTCCTAAAGGTTCCCTCTACTGAATTTTGGATCTCATCAACTCTTTTTTTCGATGCCAGTGGCTCGGGATATACATGACATTTTAGTCCGGCCCACAACCAATCATGACAAACTCCTCTAGACTTTTGTCAAAAATGTCTTTTTTCGGTCAAAAGAGCAACGCGAACTTTTACCATGGGCATTTGGAAAGCTCTACTTCCCTTCTACCCACTCTTACCTTTGGTTCTAAACTCTTGAAATCAATCTGAAGAATCAAAGCCCATCCTAGTGCTCTATTTTTCCTCTGGAAGATTAGCCATAATCGAGGATAGTTGCACCTTTTGTTTTTTCTAAAAGGAAGATGTGCTCCATTTTTTCTTTTTATGTGCCCTATCATTTTTTGATTTTGGCTTTTTTTCTCTCCTCTCCCTATTAATTGGGCTGCCCCAAACTTCAACCTTCACTCCGTTATGAGGATCTTTCAATTCATGTGGGATTCTGCTAAAACCCATGTAATGTATTCTAATGAGATGTTTTCCCAGTTTACCGTCATTCTTATAAGTATCGAGTACTTGCGTAATCAAACTATTTCAACAATACCAAAGACTTTCCAATGACCTTTCTATCCCATTGTCATAATCTTTGGAAGTCTTGGTACAAGCAGTGGTTCCTTACCATATCAGACTCAACCACACCCCATTTCCATCGATCCTACAAATTCTGGATACAACAATTACAGACAAACAACTTGCCTCCCGCTCCTTTATAGATCTGGCTCTAGCCTCAGCGGTCCCTATTCTTGTTACAGTGTCTTCACCTTCACAACTTGTCCCAGATCAAATCCACTCAGCCCGCACCCACAAGCTTAATCTCAAAGAAAATCGTGTTTCGCCTATTCCGTTCTTCCTTGATAGAGATATGGTTATTATCACTTTTGATGCTTGCTTCTTTGAGTCTACCAAGCATGAGGCGTGAGAGTTTCAGCAACTGACTTGACTGAGAATGTTCTGGCTTTTGTTGCCTATCAGATAAGCGATAAGGTTTCTGACAGTACGTGGTAAAAGGATACGCGGCTGAAGTGACATTGCTACTCATTTAGGCTCAGATATGGAGGACCTGACTTCT
This sequence comes from Berberis thunbergii, assembly GCA_003290165.1. Lineage (NCBI taxonomy): Eukaryota > Viridiplantae > Streptophyta > Magnoliopsida > Ranunculales > Berberidaceae > Berberis > Berberis thunbergii. The sequence continues at coordinate 454,365 of QNQO01000446.1, read as the reverse complement.
TTTTGGAGACTTTGCGACCCTTCTTGAACTCATCCAGGATGGCAAATCTCAACAGCTCTCTAATATGCATTGGGTCTGGCGCCATCTTATTTGTAATATTAAACACACGCTTCTTATGTTTTCTTTTTGGCAATGTAAATATATATCTAGATACCTTAATAGTAAAAAAAAAAAACATAACAGCTACCATTACCAGTACTTTGATTAAAATATCCCAAAAGAACATCATAGTTGAAAAATCAACATCTCATTTTTCAAAATTTATGTCTTCCCATGGTATTATATACACTAGAGTGTGAACGTGCTCTACGTGCGCGAATATTCAGTACTTTTTAAAAACATGTAATAGTTTTGTTTTTCATTTATGAGGGCTTATTTATAATTTATAAAGAATTGAATGGCTTTAAATAAATTATGTTAGAGGCTTAGGTGTAATTAATGAATATGGAAAGAGGCTGTGTTTTATTATAAATAATCTGAATTTGGGAGGGCAAAAGTGTAAAAAAATGTAACTATATTTTTTCAAAACACAAATGTTCCTGGAACTATTCATTGGTCATTAGTTTTACATGTAATTATTAGGCAACGACTACTCCACACCACCATAAGTATTTTCTCACACCATTTTACTCTCCCACACCACGTACTTTCTTTCCCACACCACCTAAATAAACAAAAAACCAACATTTTTCTCCTCCCCATTCCTCATTCGAATCACTTCCCTCTCCCACATTGAAATCTCTTGCAGATCTCTGCCCACATTCAAATATCTTGCAAATCTCTTCCATCTCCCTCGAAAATCTCTTTCCTCTTCTTCAAAATATTTTCCCTCTCCGTCAAAATCGAAACCCTTAACCTCCCCAAAAATTTTAGTAAAACAAAGTAATCTCATGGAAACTTCAGAAAAAAAATTTAGAAATATTTTCAATCACAAAAACAAAGTAAACTTTAGAAGAAAAAAATTTTAAAATCACAAAAAAAACTATTGTTCGCCTGAGACAATGCGAGGTTTTTGCAAAACCTCACATTGATCTGGGCGAACAGGAAATTTCAATACAATGTGAGTTTTTGCAAAAACCTCGCATTGTTCTAGGCGAGATTTTAAAAAATGTCACCTGGGAATTCGCATTGTTCTGGGTGAACAGGAAATTTCAGCAAATTTTTTCGGACAGATTTGCGCGACTTTAGTAAAATGACCATAACTTTCTCATTTTAAAACATTTTCAAGTGATTCAAGTTGTGTTTATTAAATAACTCAAAGTAATACGATTTTTGTGTTTTGATCAACTTGAGAATCGGTATCAATCGAGCACATAAGTTGGCCAAAAGTCAGGGACCCTCCTGTTTTCATTGCGAGACAAATTTGCGCGACTTTAGTAAAATGACCACAACTTGCTCATTTCAAAACATTTTCAAGTGATTCAAGTTACTTATTATAAAACTTAGAGTACTTTTATTTTCATTTTAGATGAGATTTAGAATCGATCTCGATCATGCATATAAGTTGGCCAAAAGTGAGGGACACTATCTCGTTTTCATTGCGAAATAGATTTGCGCAATTTTAGTAAAATGACCATAACTTGCTCATTTCAAAACATTTTCGAGTAATTCAAGCTGTGTTTATTAGATAACTCAGAGTACTACAATTTTCGTGTTTGATGAGCTTGAAAATCGGTCTTAATTGAGTGTTTAAATTGATAGAAATTTACCTTATTTTATATTTTTTTGTTTTGAGTTTAGGTTTCTCTGTTAGGATATGCATATTTATTGGTGGTGTGAGTAAGTAAGGAAAAAAAACTCAATGGTGGTGTGAGAAAGCGCTTTTGGTGGTGTGGAGTAGTCATTGCCTATTAGGAATAAGAAATATCAAAATTAAATAGAAAGTTAGAGTTGAAGACATACACTTTTCAGTATTCATTTGGAGAAAATGATTGGCAGGAGATTAAGAGACTGGTATCTCATATGGAGGTTGTTTGTGTGCATATTTTCAGGGAAGCTAATGCGGTGGAGGATGCATTGGCAGATAGAGCTCAGAAGGAAAAAGTAACTCGCGAATTTAATTCCTCAGATATTTCGAACATGATCGCTGGATTGGTTCATTTAGACAAGATTCGTACGACGTATATTCGTCTTCCTAAATGATTTGGCGTTGTAATTTTTCTTTTCAGGATCTTGCGAAGTTTCAGGGCTCTGTAGCATATAGAGTTTAGTTTCAGTGCTTGATCAGACTACTTTCAAGTTAAAAAGTGTTGAACAATTCAACTAGAGAGGGGTTGGACATGGGCTGGTCGAGTGCAGCTTGTTGGTGAAGTGGCGGGGACCTACGGTTGTTACTAAGGTTGTGGTGTTACGACTGCTACAGGCTATGTTGTGGAAGCTGTTGTTGTTGTTGCGGTTGTGATGTTGTTGTTGCAGGTGCAGAAGTTGCGCTGCTTGGCTGTTTAGGATCACAATGGTTCTGCGTTGCGGCGATGTGTTTGGTTAGAATGTTTTTTCTATTCTTAGGAGCAGGTTGATGGATTGGTTACCATAGATTGGACGGTTTGGCGAAGTTCTGAAGCAGATAGTTGGGGGCTGGAAGTTGCGCTTGTTGCAACGTGGCTTGGGATTGGTTTTGGACGGTGTTTGCAAGTTGCAAGTTGTGGAGTAGTCGCTGATCTTCCATTGTCATTTTGTTGCTTAAGTCTTTCCTCATTTTAGGTCTTATGATTTAAGTTTGCTTTTCAATTTTCCTTTTTGTTATGTAGTGGCTTTTTGATTTTATGCCTTATTGAGTAAGGTCTAAACCTTAGTGAGTAAGACTTTATGATCAAGGCCTCTCATAAGGTAGTTATTGATCAATGTCTTATGCTCATAGTGAATTAGGAATGTTTCTTTCCCGGCCTTAGAATTTTGTTTAGCTTTAAAGATTGTTTTCTAGTACTTTTCTCGGGTAAAGTCATCACGTACCCTCAAAAAAGTGTATAAGGTTTTTTTTATCATGTAATAAAGGTCTGACATCTCATAGTTGCCCCTCCCCTCTGGTAGTTTAATTTATAAAAAATAAAAAAATAGAGAAAATGAATTATAGTAGCAGAGATATGTTATATATTTAATGCAATGACTAAAAAATTTATGAATATGACCGCCCCTAATTCAACCTAGATATTGTTCGGTCGTGCCCTAATCTTTATTTTTCATTTTTAAATTAATTAATTAATTAATTTTTAATATTGTCACTTATATATCTACCCATTTTGACAGATGTCAAATGGAGATATGCCAATTTGTTTTTCAAAATTTATGAAGGCATCAAATCAACTCACTTCATCAACTGCAACTCATAGAGAATCAATTCAAGTCACTTCATCTTTTACGTTGAATACAAACGACGTCCGCCCTTTGAGTGGAAACACTAAAAATTCCTTAATCAACGCTTTTAAAGTGGAGGCCGGATATTTTTCTTTCAATACTGAAGGGCACTCTGTGTGGATAAAGAGAGACACGGTGAAGCAGATAAGCTTCCTTTGAGGGTTCATGTGAGAAGAGATTTTATCAGATCTTCATCATCATCACCACTACGTTTGCTGCCCCAATCCTTGTATGTATTTTTTTTACTTCAATTCATGCAAATTTAAAGTTTTTTTTTTACTATTGGTTTGATATAAATGTTTCATCTTTGCTTTTGGTTTAGTGGGATTTGCAACAAATTGGAAGATAAACAGTGGGTTTTGATTGAAAGAATTAGTGGGGTTTGTTCAAAATTGGAGGAGTAGTAGTGGGTTTTGGTTTGAAGTTGAAAAGAATTAGTGGGTTTCCATCAAAACTGGAGAATACACAAGTGTGAGTCTACGTTGTTTGTATGAATCGATGTTGTTTTTCGTTCATGAATTTAATTTCTTGTTTCTGTTTAGTTGGGGTTTTCCCTAAATTGAAGATGAACAGTGGGTTGATTGAAATTTGAGAAGAATCAGTGAGGTCTGCCTCAAATTGGAAGATAAACAGTGGGTTTTGATTGGAAGGTGAAAAGAATTTAAATGATTTTTCGTTTATGAATAAAATTTCTGGGTTCTGTTCAGTGGGATTTGTCCAGAATTGGAAGATAAATTGTGGGTTTTGATTGAAAGGTTGGAAGAATCAGTGGTTTTTACCCAAATTGGAGGGTGATTTCGAGGGTTGGGGGTTTGTAAGTTCACTATTCTTGTTGAGTTGTTTCTATTCATTGGGTTTAATCAAAATTTGAAAAGATTAATTTTGGGGAATTTGAGTTTCACAGTTTGGAATAGAGTTCCCAAATGCGTGCGATTTGGGTGACACTGGAGGTGAGTGAGTTCATGGTTCGAAAGATTGCAATTTACTCTGGATTTGTTTAGTTTCTTTCATTATTCATGTATTGAACCTGTTCTTGGTGATTTGTTATTTTTAGATTGTCAATTTAATTCAGGTTACTTTTTTTTTCTTTTTTTTTTTTGTGGTGGTGGTGGTGGTGGTTGGGAGGTGGAGGGATTTGATTTAGAATGTTGATTCTACTTTCTTGCCATGTGCAAGTGCTATTGTGGTTAGCAAAGCTAGGTTCCCCTGGAATTATAATTGTGGTTTTGAACTAGATATCTTGTTTCCACTGGGGGTCTTTATGACACCTTATTTATCAAGCAATTCATAATGTACTTTTTAATTTCATTAATCAGTTCATTAAAAGAAGTTAGTGAGTGTTTCAAAAACTAGATTCCTTGCTGCTATTGATGCTTTTTTAAAACATATTTTACATTTGAATTACATTTCTTGGCTTCTTGCTTCTTTTGCTTTTCTTTTTTAATAAAATTAGGGCTTTTTTAGTTTCTAGATCCACTTGGGCCCTTACTCCAGTAAAGAGAATGGGAGTAAGATGCCTTAAGAAATGGACCACAGCATACCTTGACCGGGATTTTAAAGTTTAACATTTGTATGCATTGCCGTTCTTGAATTTTAGTTGGTTTCTACAGTGACTGCTTGCATTATTGTGATTCGGAGAAGATCAAAAAATCTTCCTAGCCGCACAAGGGAGCTCTGATGCGATTCTAAAGGGCATGTTGCGCATTTTTGGATCCTTTCATCCTAGCCGCCCATCTTCCTGAGATTAAATCCCATCCTTTCATTACAGCGTTGGTTTTGGCCATCCCCAACCTCCGCCGCCATCACGGCCCCACTCACGGCCCCACGCACAGGCACACCACGCACAGCTTTGGTTTTGGCGTACAGAGCCTCACCACGCACAGTCGGCTTTGGCGCACGGGAGACGTACGAGGTGAGCCGCCAGATTTCGGTACGACCTCTACGGTACGACCCAGCCGTCAGCCGCTCAGCCGCCAACACACATTTTTGACGCTGGATCCAGGACTGATTTTTGGATGTGATGGCGACAGCCCTCGCCACTACCCCCACGGGACCTGGTCATGGGGAAACAGTGCCGCCTTCTAAGCCCTCTTTCGCCCAGATTTTGGGAAAAATTTTGGTGGACGATGCTGCGGAGACTCCGGTCGAAGGAACCCGTTTTCGCAAAGAGGGGGCACCAGCAATCGGAATCACGGCCACGGATGAAGTTCGTGGAGAAGTTTTCATGGAAAAACACGTGATTGTCCTAAAATTCTCCAGTTACCGACCAACTTTGGCAGATATTCGAGATTCGATTCACAGAACTTGGGGCATTTTAGGCGATTTCTCACTCGGCTTACTGAATCAACGACACGTGTTAGTCCGCCTTCAATCTGAGGAGGAAGCAAAGAAAGTACTGTCGCGTGACTCCTTTTTGATTCGTGGAGTTCGGTTCAAAGCTTTTCGATGGCATGATGGTTTCAGTTTGAAGGACTCGATTTCGGTGCCGCTATGGGTAGAGTTGCCTAACTTACCTTTGCATTTATTTCATCCCTCTATTTTAAAAGCAATTGTGAACTCTTTTGGTGGTTTTTTGCGGATGGATGATCATACTCGTTGCCTGTCACGTCCGGGTTTTGCCCGTGTTTGCGTGGAGATGACTTTGGCGGATAAATTACCAACCAGAGTTTGGATTGACAGGGCCAACAATAGGGGTTTCTGGCAGAAGATAGAATTCCCTGGATTCAAATACTGTGATTTTTGTTCTCTGATAGGGCACCAAGAGGAGTTTTGTAGAAAAAAATAGGGTCTTAAGGGCGGAGGGAAAGCCTCGGATCTTGGTAATGAGGAGGTGACCAAGCCAAAGGTTGAACCCAACACTGTCAAACAACAATATGTCCCCGTTAGCAAAAAAGATGAGCCTCTCATTCCTACAGCAAGTCCGAGTGGCGCAAAGCATAGTCAGAGGGAGGAGATAAATGAGGAAGTTGGGGAGAAGAGGCCGGTGGCCATGGATCCGGGTAAGGTTTTTTTGTCAAACAAATTTGAGTCGCTCACTGCAAACATTGATGCAAAGGAGAGTGAGAACATGGATCATGTTAGTGCTGAGCAGGTTCCAGAAACTACTGAAGAATGCCTCCTAGAGGCGGGTTATACAACTTCGGAGATTGCAAATGCTATTGGAATTCAAGAACAGCCGACACAGCTAACATGTGACATAATCTCAGGGGCCAAGAGTGGTCTTTCCGACGACATGCCAAATGAAGTTATCTGCCCGGAACATCAATTTGTGGCAAGGTCGCACGATGACATTGGGGACGCTCAATTAGGGCTTCCTGGATCAGAGACACGAGCTTCATTGGCAGGGGAATTAGGAGTGGTTTCGCCCCAGCCAGCTAACGGCCCCAAACAGAATGCGCTCACCACCAGTCCAAGCCCTGGGTCAGAGCACAGTCTTAGCCAGGCCACGGCTCTGGGCACTCCTCGGGTCCAGCCTGATCACGGACCCAGTCCGTCCTTGACCCGAGCAGGACAACAGTTAGACCTCGGCCCACGTCCGAGCACGGCCTCCCAGTCCACGGCCCCAGCATCTTCACGACCCCAACCCAGGGGACGCGATACCTCAGTCGGCACGCGACTTGCTCGTCGTTGGTGACTCTTTAGTGACGCAAACAAAATCAAGTGGAATGATACAGGAAGTAGAGGCTGCCCCGGTGAAGCCGACAGTGATGGAACGTTTGGCAGAGGTTTTGGCCAAGCGCGCTCAATCCGCGGTAAATGGTAATTTTTCAGTGCCCGCGACAGCAAGGAATGACAAGGACGGAAACTTGTTTGATGTCGTCATCCAGCTGTTTGAGGAGAACCGTGCTTTGCGACTAAATAAACAATCTATGACCGCTAATACACTTAATAGCGCCACAAATGATAGTGACGAGACTGCGTCGGAATCGGAGTTGGGGCCTGAATCACATGCTATTAATGATATAAATTTGGGGGCGCACTCCGATAAGGATCTACAACACAAAGTCAAACCGGCGGCCCTTCCGGGCAAGCGTCGTAAGACTAAGAGGGGCAAATTTTCCTCCCTTGCTTAAGATGATGAAAATTTTTAGGTTTTGGAATGCTCGTGGGGTTGGTAATAAGGGCACGAGGAGGAGGTTAAAAAATATGGTTGTGGATCGTAGATTTCATTGCCAGCATTGGTGATATGTTGGCTTTATGTATTTTGGTTTTCGGATGCGGCCCAATTTTTGTTTTGGTTTTATCACGGGTAAATGTACCCCCGTATTGATTGTAATTCAGTTTTCTTGAAAAGTAATAAAGGTCTGGCATTCCAGAGGTGCCCCTCTACACTGGAGGTTTAATTAAAAAAAAAAAAAAAAAAAAAATTATTTTGTTTCCTTACTGGATTCAGCTACTAACAGTGGTTTTGATTGTGTATGTAATAGTAATAGTTACCGTCTTTAATCGAATTTCTTTGAGTGAATCCCATGTTCATTTAAAAGTTTTGGTGAAATTAGGTTGGATATTTATAAGAAAATTGACATGTGTGTCGTTCGTGACTTATATTACAAGGTCTTCGGAATGCCCTGACAGCAGTCAAGTAACTTGCTTTAAGATCTTAACAATGTCCTTAAACAATGGAGAGATATTGCTTCAATTGCCTAGCCTATGGATCACAGTTTCAGTTTTAAGCCACTTGATCGAAGCGGTGCTAAGGAAATGAATTGGACAATTCAAATATGTTGAAAACTAAAGTCATGCCTGATATATGTTACTTAGCTGTCGAATACTGCAGTTTATGAATTCTGGTGTTTAGGTGTTCATTTGAATTTCCAAAGAGCTTGAGAAAGTTTGCTGCCTTGATTAAAACAATGCTTTCAACCGATGGGAAAGGCACAGAGGAAGTTCAGATAGAACCCGTGTCAGGTGTAATCCCCAATGGCTCTAAAACTAAGGAGCGGATACCGCTTCATATTTCAACTTCTCAAAGGGGTTTATTAGGTCAAGAGAAGCAAAAAGGAATTCAGGGTTCCTTGACTGCTTTTTCTGTCAGAATGGGCTTCCTAAAACCCGATTTTTTTCATCATAGTTTATCTTCACCATCAGTTAAATTCCGCCAATTCACTGAAGAAAAAGATGAGGTTTCTCGTTCAGTTCCATCATCTTCTTCATCAAGACAAGGCTTCCATAAGCGTGTGCCCTTTCTTCGTGATGTAAATTGGGATTCTCTGAAGAAAGTTTGCTATGAATGGATCAGAGATCCAATGAATATGGCTCTTTTTGTATGGATTACCTGTGTTGCTATCTCAGGTGCTATCCTGTTCATGGTCATGATTGGAATGCTGAATCACGCCATTCCAAAGAAGAGTCAGCGGAATGCCTGGTTTGAAGTAAACAATCAATTCCTAAATGCCTTATTTACTCTTATGTGTCTGTACCAACATCCCAAGCGGTTTTACCACCTTGTGCTTTTATGTAGATGGAAGCCAGAGGATATTGCTAGACTCAGAAAGATATACAGCAAGAATGGCACTTATACACCCCATGAATGGGGACACATGATGGTTGTGGTCATTCTACTACATGTCAACTGTTTTGCTCAATATGCATTGTGTGGTCTTAATGTGGGTTACAAGAGATCTGAACGACCTGCAATTGGAGTCGCTATCTGCATCTCTGTTGCAATTGCAGCTCCAGCAATTGCCAGTTTGTATTCGTTTCTTAGCCCATTGGGGAGGGATTATGAGTATGAAATGGATCATGAAGCCCAGGAGCAGATTACCATTGTTGATATTAACAGAGCCAGTCGAAGAAAATCACTTGAGAAAAGGTTCTCCTTTGCATTAAGGGAAGATCAAGGGCTTATTGAGAACAGACCCAAGTGGAAAGGGAGGTTGTTGGATATTTGGGATGATATTTCAGTGGCGTACCTCTCGCTTTTCTGTAGTTTCTGTGTCTTTGGATGGAATATGGAGAGAGTTGGGTTCGGGAATATGTATGTTCACGTTGCTACTTTTCTTCTCTTTTGTACAGCTCCGTTTTGGATCTTCAACTTGGCTGCAGTCAATGTTGGAAATGAGACTGTTAGGGAGGCAATGGGAATTTCTGGAGTAGTTCTTTGCATTTTTGGTTTACTATATGGTGGCTTCTGGAGGATTCAGCTTAGGAAGAAATTTAATTTACCGGCTAGTAACTCCTGTTGTGGGAGACCAGCTGTGGCTGATTGTGTGCAGTGGCTTTGTTGTTGTTGGTGTTCTCTTGCTCAGGAGGTGAGGACGGTGGATTTTTATGAGATAGTGGAAGATAAGTTATGCAGAAAAAAATCAAATGAGACTGGTGAACCTGCGCCATCTCCTTTATCACGAGAAGATGTAACAGTTCAGTTGAGCTTGAACCAAAGTTCTCCACCTTGGGCATGTTCTAGTCCATCCAAACTTGGGACTGTAAACTCTCAAAGTCCGAACAGACATTCAAAAGCTTATGATAGTCCTAACAGGCTTCTTCCTGTTGCAGAAGATGATGATTCTGCACAAGTTAAAGACAGCATTATGATGCCGCCTGCTCAGTCGTCAATGGATAGAGAAGATCAGAAGAGGCTCAGTTGAAGTGGAGTTATTAGCAGCCAAATGTACTGTCGATACAAATTACCAGTAAGTCTTTTGAAGAATTCCTACTAATTTCAATTTATAGGTCCACACAATTCTGTTATCCTGTAAAACTCTGTAAAATTGTATGTTTTCTGTTTACACTTTTGGTTAAAGTACACCGTTGAAGAAAAATCCAGAGAACAAAGGTAGTGGCAATACTTTCAGATTTTTTTCATGAGCATCAACGCATGAGTTTTATTGTTTTTCCAACACCATTCTTTTCTATGAAATTTAGCTGTATATATGATTCAAGGTTAGTTTTGAGCTTTCTTGCTGAAGTACTAAAATAAGAAGCATAAGTCCTAATTATACGGAAGAGAACAAAGCAAAACACGATACTCCCACAGTGTATCTCTCTTCGTTTAAGATCAAACAGGCAGGTAAAAAGCAAACAAAACTTTCCTAGAAGTTCTGTATAGTGTACTGGTTTAAGTCACTTCGAATGAGGAAGTAAAGGAAGCCATTTATTAATCCGAATATCCTAACCTATAGTAGAATATGCCTAAAGATTACTGTGTTTCTCTTGAACCAAGCCCATGGCATGTACCTTTTATGAAAATGACCTCAGTATGCTGATATGGGAAAGAAATTCCATGTAATCAAGCCACTTGTAAAACTTTTTTAGAGATTGAAATAAGTTATGAAAAAATTGAGATTTGAAATAGGGTTTTGAATAGATTTGATGAAATTTTGGGTTTCTAAAAATCAATTAAAAGATTTGTGAGGATGTGGTAGCAAGGTCGATGGTGGTGATTTCTTGGCGTAAGTGGCCAACAGATTTGGAGCCATTAATGGTGGTGATGGTGGGTATTGGTTAAAGGAAAGTGGTGATGGCGATGGAGGTGACATGGAGTGGAGGTGATGAAGGTGCAGGATGTGAGAACGAATTCAGATGACAGTGTAGGCGAGATGGGAGTGAAGGCGGTGGCGATGGTGGTGTTGGCGTAGATGGGGTGGAGCATTTCCTATTGTACTAGAGATGGGGAAAAAGAAAAAAAGGTGTTAAAGGGACCTTTCAATTATTCTCAAGATGTGCATTAAGAGATAAATAAACCTGTTTTCATTTTATACTAAAACTTTTTTTTTAATTCTTTTACTAATGTATTGAATTTTTTTTTTCTAAATGAAAAATGAGTAAAGAAAATATGTATTTTAAAATCTATTTTTCGTTCATTTATATCTAAACCTTTAGATATTAATAAATTGTTTTGAAAATGTTGCAAAAAATAGTCCTAAAACAATATAAATTTCAATTTTCAAGATGTTTATCATAAGAATATAAGGGTTATTTTTCATTTGTCTTTCATTTGTTTATGTCTATTCTTCTCTGACCCTCATTTGTTATTGTGTTTCAGTCTAACACCTATGACCGTCTGTTTAAGGGTATTGACTAACAAATTACATCCATTTTTTTAAAATTGACAAACTTACCCTTTTTCAAATCAAATTTCATTTTTGTTAATTAGGTCATAACACCATTGGCCACAAACCTACACTTTTTTGTTAATTAACACAAATAATGTAGTAATAGTGAAACTATAATTAAGAAATTACAAATTTTAATAGGTTTAATTTTGAATTATTCAAACTATTTTTGTAGACTTAGGAGAATTGAGTTCGTGTTCTCTGAATTTTAATAAAATTGTTGAAGGCATGATGAGGAGATGGATTAGACTTTTAAACAAATAATTAGTTGAGAGATAATTGATATATATAAATGAGGGTAAGTTTGTCAATTTAGAAAATTTTGATCAAATTGTTAGTCAACACTCTTGAACAGACGATCATGGGTGGTGTTAGACTGAAATACAAGAACAAATGGGGGTCAAAGAGGAATAAACATAAACAAATGAGTGCTAAATGGGAAATAACCCAAAATATAGCAATTGATTCTTGAACAATCAAATTACTTCTTTGCTATTTAAAAACTAAAATATATGTGTATGTGTGTGTGTGTGTTCGCTTCGGGAAAGTCAAGCCAAGACGATCGCAATTTCACTACGAAAGACTTTGCTTAGCGAAGTGGAAGGAATATGTATTATCCACGTAAATGTAATAGCAGCACACTAAATCTCCTATGACTTTAGTACAATAGTCGGTGTTAAATAATCGATTTCAAAACTTTTGACGAATTTGTTGAATTAGATCATGCTACTTTGAAATCTAATGGTGTTTTTCATACTAGTCCGAGGGGTTGGTTCACTTTTGGGCATGCTTTGTTTGTTTTGCTCTCTTTTTTTACTCACTTTATTCATTCACAAATAATTATGATAGATATACCTAGGGGTGGGCACGGTTCGGTTCGGTTCCAAATTTTGAGGAACCTAACTCGAACCGTTCAAAATTTTAACGGTTCCGATTCAGATCAGTTTAAACGTTAGAACCGAACCTAACTCGAATCGTTTACAACGGTTCGGTTCCAAACGCTTCTTGTATTTTATATCTCCAAAAATATTAATAGGCCACGCCGCCACAGACTTGTGCAATGTATTGCCATACATGGATCCAAAATTCATTTTTTTTAATTTTGAATGGACTCGATCAATAGCTTGATCATAGTCTAAATTGCAAATATGTTAAAACCCCAACATTCTGTTATAGATTGATTTTTTTTCCAAGGATATGTTATTGTAGCTTATAATGAATCAATAAACTTAAAAAACAGAAATCTTGCTTTGACAGTGTTCCAAATTAATCGCATGTGAAAAAATAATCGCAAAATCTAGATCATTCCCCTGATTTGGAAAATGAAAAATGTATTCAAAGCTAGCAAACAAAAAACCTGAGAATAAAAATAATTAGGGCCCTGTATGAATCAATGTGAAAGAAATATTGGCTCATAAGTTTGCAACTCTGAGACACTCATATGTTATGTCATTTAATAAATTTTAACAACCATTTGGGACAACATTGGTGCTTACTGCTTAGTGATGGATTCCGGTTGTTTTGTGTCAAATGTGTTATTATCCTGCAGCTTACTCTGCACTACAAATATGTTAAAACCCCAACATTTTGTTATAGCATACAAAGTAAATGCAGAAACAGAATAAGAAAAACAGAAGATCTAAAGTAGTAGAGTTCGTATAGATTGATTTGAGGATATATTTCGACTCCTAATTCATCATTTTTTCTGCATTTGAAACAACTGAACTGACTGGACACACCTGAGACGAGAATCAGATCTTTAGAAAATCAGATCTCATACTAGGGGTGTTAGAAAATCCAGATCTTGAGCGTCGTCGTCGACTCGTCGTGCTCTGCCTCTATGGCTCTGTCTGCTCACTGCTAGTGGAAAATGAGAGAGAATCAGAGATCTTCACTGCTTGTGCTCTGCATCTGCTTGTGGAGAATGAGAATGAGAGAGACCGAAGCGGCGAGGTTTGTGGAGAATTGGAGAATGAGATCTGCTTAGGCGAAGCTTGTGTTGTGAGTCGTGACTGCTCTCTGTTGCCTGCTTGAGGTTGTGGAGAAATGAGAGAAGAGGACTTAGGGTTAGAAACTTAGAATTAGAAACTTGTTTTTTTTCTACCCAATCCCATTAAGACACGTGTAAGGGATATATGTAATCGGATCGGAACCGAACCGTTTGAAATAAAAATTTAGGAATCGGAACCGAACTGAATCGTTTCACAATTTTAAAAATCAAAACCGAACCGTTTGGAGTAAAACGGTCCGATTCGGTTTAGATCTGCGGTTCCCGTTTGTCCACCCCTAAATATACCCAAAGAATTTAATATCTATTTATATTGGTTGACACAATTAGATAAGTCATGTTATTTTGTTGAATAACAAGCCTACAATTATTTATTACAACAGCTTGCCAAATAAGGGCTAAGAGAAAAATAGCACAAGTATGACTAGCATAAAATCTATGATTGGATTGAAAAAAGTGTAAGCCTCAGGTATTTTAGCAAAGAAAAAATTACTCGAATGAATGATAGAATTAAGACAGATATTGATCACACTAAAGATATTAAGCATATATATATAATGAATTTCCCTAACAATTGGTATCAGAGTTCTAATCGTGAATTCTGGCAGTTTTTCTGTGTGATGTACTGTTCATATGAATAGTGATTTTGTGAATAATGACTGATGCCAGACATAATAGCGATTATCCTACAAGCTAATTCAACAGACAATTCACAAGGAAAAGATACAAGATATTCGCCAAAAAAACACAGATAAATAACTCTAATGTTCAAATAAATTATTCAAATCAAAGGTATCTCTAAAGTCAGCCCACAATCCGGGCTTTATAGCTAAAACTTGTGATTATTAGAATTTTACCAAAATTAGCAAATCCCAATAATCATGCTAAAACAAAATACGTAATAAAAGAAATAATCTGCCAAAAATCTGGCCCAAATCTGGTTCAGAATAACTTCCTAAACGATTTATGAAATATTACCATAAAAGGAAAATAATTACTAAAATTGTAGATTCGGAAGGGGAAATAGTGGATTTTGGCCTCCAAAAGATTTGCAACAAGCGTAGCTAGTTGGCTACGATGTGCGTGTCGAAAAGAGCTTTCCGAATTGAAAACTAAAATAACAAGCAGTCTATTCCTAAAAGAAAAAGTAAAGCCTAATCCTAAAAAGAAACTAGAAAGACTCATAATTAAATTGAAAAATTACGAATAAGTTATTTAATAAATAACTATAAGAGCAAATTAGGAACCCTAGAAATCCAAATTAGGAACCCTACAAACTCAAATTATGAATCATAGAAACCCTCTTGCATCAGGTTGGTTAAATGGTCAAGTCAAAGCAACCACCTACCTCATTAATTCATCCGCTTACATATGAAACCTATATAAAGGCCCCCTTTCTCTTTTGGTAAATCATATCATCCCAACTCATTCCACCATCTCCTCCTTAGAGAGAGAGAGAGTAAAAACTTTGAGAATTAAGCTTGTGAGAGAGAAAATTGAGAGTGATTTTCTTGGGTATAATTGGGTTGTGGGTTGTGAGTTTTTGTAAACACTTGTTTTCTCCCTTTAGTAAAGATTTGCAGCAGCTCGTGGATGTAACCCAAATTGGGTGAACCACGTAAATTTTGTGTCATGATTTAATTCTTCCCACTCTCATAATCTAGTTAACTAGGAACTTGTGTATTTTCCTAACAATTGGTATGAGAGCCCTAGTCGTGAATTCTGGCAGTTTTTTCTGTGTGATGTACTATTCACGTGAATAGTAATTTTTTGAATAGTAACTTTCGTCGGCGTTACTGGCCTGTCGACGAAGGTGTTCTAATACACGGAGGTTCGTAAGAAAAGTTAGAAAGGATCCAAAGGTTTAAGTGGGAGTGTCACGCCCCGATTTTCGAGAAAAACGAAATCCTAAAATCCACGTAGGATTATCCGTTTCCCCAAAACTCGGGACGTGAAATTCAATAACGACAGAAAAATTTAGCAGCAAAGACAAAATATAGTTTAGAAAATAGAACAAACTAAAGTTTTTAACAAAACTCTAACCAGGAAAAATGACGTCGCTAGCCCCACTAGCGAAACTCTCGTAACGCTGCTCAACAGTCTCTGAACCTGAAAAGCTAATCGGCTACATTCCCAAAGGAATGTACCCAAGAAGCAAAAGCTCTCTTGGGTCAGCAATAAAGCTAGTGTGAGAAATCTTCATGCCAAAAATCAATAAAGTCGCACGTGATAAACATCAAGCGAAACACAAACAACAAACCATCACACCAATAGGTAGTTCCTCAACGAGGCAAAGGTGTGATGCAAGAAAACACAGTCCAAACAATTTAGTTCCTCAACGAGGCAGTCATATCATCATTCGAATATGTAAATATGCATTTACCTGTACTTACCCTATAGGAGTTGACTATGGCAAGTCGGACCTGCAGAAATATTAGTGGACTTGCCATCCTGCATAAAAGAATTAGAAACAATGCAACGTCATCTATTCTTTTTATTTGGATTAGGTTTATCTTTTTAACGGATTGATCACTTAGACGATGCCACATTCGCACCACCTCCGTGCCGAACATACATGCCCGTATGCCTCTCTCATATAAAGGAGGACTACTCCGTCATCCATGCCCAAGTGGGACATCACATACAGGCATGCATCGCGGATACCCCTAACTATATGAGTACCAAAAGCCACCCTTGGGCTATTAATGCGCATAAACTCACGTCACATTTTTTACGGATAAATATCAAAGCCTATTTTAGGCATACAAACTCACCACATTTCCGCAAGACTAACCCGAAGGTTATTTTAGTTTCTTTAATAAGAAATGGGTGCCCCAACTCCGCAAAACGGCCCGCAGGTCATTTAGTTTCTCTAGTAAGAGAGGGGAAATAATAAACCAAAGAGATGTGGTAGTTCTAAGTGATACAAGTCCAAGTGGTTTATATTTTCAGAAATCAAGGATTACCAATATCATTTATTTTTGATAATTCAATATTTCTCCACAATGACATTTTGTCATACATAAATTGATTCACCATCTATCCACCCACATTTTTGGGGAAAAACATTTAATATTCATTAATCATGCTCTATAACAACATGACAATCAAGTCATTCATTGATTCAAATAACCAAATTCTTCATAATGCATAAACAAATCAACATGCATTATAATACCAATCTCCAAGTTAATCACAATGCATTAATATTCATCAACCATTCACATTTCAAGCATCACTATTAACTTAGAATACGAAAAACATAGTTATGAGCTACTAACTGTAGTTTAACCAAGCCAAACAAATCCATATCTAATAGCCTTTCTTAAACACTGATTTCGGTGTGAGCTAACTTAGCTTACAGTGCCTTAATAAGAAACGACATTCAATATACCCAAATACTCAACAAAATGTGGGAGATTGTCTCACATCATAATCAAGTCCTACTAAGAGGTAATTGTACAATAGAAAACTAGCCACACTTTAGTAGTAGCCATTAGAAGATCTAACCACTCACCATGACCTTGCGACATGATGACAATGAACTACACTATAATATTGATCATAAATTAATAACAATAGTAAAATAGAATTTTGGCTTCAAAAACAAGGTGTAATCCTCCTCTCTGTCTCACTCCTATTCTTGTACTAAATTACTTGTTCACAAACAAAACTTACAAAAGATTGACAGGTCCTTGATTACACAAGAACACTGCATTGTGACTATTTGCCAAAGTTTATCACATGACTTACAACAAATTTATGATCATCGATAGATTCATCAAGTATTGACTCATGTCAAGGGCAATCCTTCGTAACCCATCTCTAATACAAACACTCTATTCGATGCTGCACATTCCAAAACCATAAATACTCATCACAGAATTCAAACACAAACATTGCAAAGAAACACGAACAAAATGCACAAAGAAAGCAAACCCATTCTCACAGGTAAAACCCATTCTATTTTTGTAAATTGGGGATATTTCTATTTTCAAGAAACAACATGAACCAGCCACCCAATCAACCAATCAAACAATCCAACAACAGATTATCTAAAAAGGGTACTATTTAATATATACTCTACTCATCAAAAGACAACAAGTGGAACAAGAAAACAAATAACACAACATAGGCAAACTGATAGAAAAGGACTCAAAGTAGAAGAGAAAGAAATGAAGAAACTCACAGAAAAAGTAAAGGAGAGGAAGAAAACTCACTAATTCCATCTGAAATACAGCTCATCAAGTCGCAAATCCTTCACGCGTCCACCTTGTGAAAACCCCGAAATCAATGCAGTCCAAGAAACATCTTGCTCAGGTATCTCCTCAAACAACTTTGTAGCAGACCCGACAAACCCACACTTAACATACAAGTTTACCAACGCATTACTAGTGAACCTATCCAAACAAAAGCCACACTTAAAAATAAATGAATGCACCTGTGTGGACCCCCATTGCATCAATGTTCTCAATGGAGCATATAATAACCACGTTGTCAGCCAAATCTCTCATCACCTCAAGCTCGCACTCTTTCCACCTCAATAGTGACTTTTCCACTAAAACCTGAGGCCGTGAATTCGGAGCTATACCAGAACTGGCAGCTAAACCCGATTAACATATTGCTTCAAACTCGTCCCTGTTGTAAGCAATTCCACCACCGGTTCCACCTAATGTAAAAGCAGGTCTAATAATCAAAGGGTACTCACCAATCCAATTTGAAATCTCCAAATACTCGTCCAAGGTAGTACCAATCCCCGAAGGAGGCGTTTTAACCCCAATGTTCTTCATTGCTTGTTTAAACAAATCTCGATCCTCTGCCTTCTTAATTGCATCCAATCAACTCAACCCCGTACCTATCCAACGCCCCATTCTCCGCCAATGCAACCGCAAGATTAAGAGCTGACTGCCCACCCATTTTATCATTTTCATTAAACGGATTCCAGTGTGATGCACCAATTTGTGATGTTGATGGTTCTTGCCATCCTATCGAATCAGTTGGTCCAGCAGAAATTTGGCCAACTCTGTCCGTTGTTTCATTCGCGGAAAACCCCTTACTACTAGAATCGCTTGCCTTCTCATCTGCTTCTCGAGCAATTACAGCAACAATCAGAAAGAGGAAGTTGCAAGGCATTTACAGATCCCAGAGTTCCTCGACACTCGAACCACCGAAACCTTGGGAATCCTGATTTTGAAATCGGTTTGGCCCAGAAAAGCGGATGAAGAAGATGATGAGAGTTGCAGAGCAGCCATGATTTGTTGGAAGTCTCCAATTCATCCGAAACCAATCTGATGGGATTCTCATCATCAAACCTGGAGGTAGACGATTCAGATCGCACAGCTGCCAAGCATGAGATCAACAACAACAACACGGACAACAATGAACCAGAACCACCACCACCCATCGCTTCTCACTTCTGCTTCGGCTTCGTAGCGCAAACGAGAGGGAGGAAGAGAGACCGAGATAGAGGCAGAGAAATCTGTTTTAGGAGAGAAAACATGAAGGAGAAAAGGGGAAAAGGAGAAAGAAATAAGGTTTTCTCTGTATGTAGTGTGGGTGGCTATTCGCCCCACTAAAATTCTAAGAACACCTGCCCTTTAACTCACTAAATAAAACCCTAATTTCAAAATTCACATTCAATTAAATTTACCCTATTTTATTTAATTCAAAATAAAATAAATTAGGTTTATGAAATTCAGGGGTGTTACGTTATACACACGTTAAATGGAATCTCGTCCCGAGATTCGGATGGTAAGACAGTTAACTGAATTTCGAAAAATACTAGTTGTCAAACAAAAGAAGATTTTGAAACACAATTTCAATTTAATTTTAGAAACATAAATTATTTATTGTTATTGAAAAAGTAGGGGTGTTACAGGGAGCAATGGCTGTAGACAAAGGGAAGGTGAAACTCTAAAAGTTCGACGGGGTTTCAAATTTTGGAAAATGCAGATAGAGGATTATCTGTACCAAAGAAATCTGTATCTACCTCTAATAGGGAAGAAGCCAGAAACTATGGAGGATGATGAGTGGGCTCTTCTTGACAGACTAGCCCTTGGAGTAATGCGATTGACGAAATGTGGATTTCAATATAGCTAAAGAGAATACCACGACAGGTCTTATGGAGGCTTTCTCCAACATGTATGAAAAACCATCTGCCTCAATAAAGTTCACTTGATGAGGTGTTTGTTTAATTTGCGGAGACGGAATGAGCATCGGTAGTTCAACATCTTAATGAACTCAATACAATCACAACCCAATTGAGTTCAACTAAGATTGAATTCAACGATGAAAAACGGGCGTTGATACTTTTATCTTCCCTACCAGAAAGCTGGAAACCTACAGTCACAACAGTGAGTAGCTCGTCGGGTAGCAATAAGTTAAATTCGATGATGTTCGTGATCCGGTTCTCAGCGAAAACCTCTTCCATTTGCACACAGAGTCAAAAAGAAAAACCAAAGGAACTGGACGCGGCAAATCAAATAATCATGCCAGATCGAATGAAAGAAGGTCTAAATATATAAATCCAGCCAATTCCCAAAACTCAAAGACTATGCAGTGTTGAAATTGTGGGAAGACCGAGCATTACATAAATCAGTGCAAGAATGCACCATAGGATCAGGAGGCGAAGGCAGAAGCAAACGTTGCTTCCACCTCAGGAGGAGATGATGCATTAATATGCTCTTTGGAAAGCAAGGAAGAGTCTTGGGTGTTAGACTCTGGAGCTTCGTTCCACGCCACTTTGCAGAAAGAACTCTTTGAAAAGTATGTGCTAGGAAACTTGGTAAGGTATACCTTGGTGATGACCAACCTTGTGATGTTGTTGGTAAATGTATAGTGAAGATTAAGTTAAACGTGTCTGTATGGGAGCTGAAAGATGTCAGGCATATTCCCGACCTAAGAAAGAACTTAATCTCAGTAGGGCAGCTAGCTAGTGAAGGCTACACCACAATCTTCCATGACGATGATTGGAAGATTTCAAAGTTTGCAATGACCAATGCACGAGGCAAGAAGAGTGGTACTCTTTATATGACAGAAGAGGCACGCCGTTCGATTGCAATTGCAGAAAACAATGAAAATTCCAACCTGTGGAACCATAAACTCAGCCACATGAGTGAGAAGGGAATGAAGATCATACATTCCGAAGAGAAACTGCCAGGTCTACAGTCAATTGAAATTGACATGTGCGAAGATTGCATATTTGGAAAGCAGAAGAGGGCAGCTTTTAGAGTAGTAGCAAAACCTTGGAGAAGGAAAGGCTGGAGCTTGTTCACTCTGATGCTTGGGGACCAACTACTATCTCATCCATTGGTGAAAAATACTACTTTGTGACATTCATTATGATCACTCTCGGAAGGTATGGGTTTACTTTCTAAGACACAAGTCAGAAGTGTTTGATGCTTTCAAATTATGGAAAGCTATAGTCGAAAATGAGACAAGTCTCAAAATCAAAAGGCTCGGGACCAACAATGGTAGAGAATATGAAGATAGTAGATTCAAGAAGTTCTGCTACGAGCACAGGATCATAATGGAGAGAACTTTGCCTGGTACGCCGCAACACAATGGTGTAGCTAAGCGTATGAACCGAACGTTGACTAAGAGAGCCAAAAGCATGCGTATGCAGTTAGGCCTACCAAAGCAGTTATGGGCTTAAGCAATCAACACAGTAGCTTACTTAATCAAGCGAGGACCAGCGGTTCCATTAGAACACAAAATACCAGAGGAGGTATGGGGTGGAAAGGAGGTCAAACTCTCACATCTTAAAGTTTTTGGTTGTGTAGCGTATGTGCATATCAGTGATCAAGGCATAAATAAGTTTGATCCCAAGTCCAAGAAATGCACCCTCATCGGCTATGGCGATGGTGAGTTTGGCTACCGCATTTGAGATGACGAAAACAAGAAGGTGATCTGCAGCAGATATGTGATCTTCAACGAAAAGGTGATGTACAAGAACAAACATACAACGGGCGTCGGCAACTCCATAGAGAGTGGACCAATGTATGCAGATGTAGATGATGGCTCAGACAGTCTTGTACATAACCAGATAGTAGCAAGCCCTCAACCAGAGGAACCTGTTGGACAAAATAGTGCGCAACAGTCCTGCATGCCGCAACCTCCCAGTCCAGCTCCTGTATTGATAAGGTCTTTTCAACCTCATGTGCCTAACTAGAGATACATGAACTATTTGTTGTTAACTAATGGAAGGGAGCCTGAATGCTATGATGAAGCATGTCAGATCGAAGAGGCTAGTAAGTGGGAGTTTGCCATGAAATATGAGATGAAGTCTCTGATCTCCAACCAGACATGGGAACTAGCTGATTTGCCTATGGGAAGAAGGCTTTTCACAACAAATGGGTGTACCGGGTGAAAGAGGAGCACGACAGCTCCAAGAGATATAAAGCCCGCTTAGTTATCAAAGGATTCCAGCAGAAGGAGGGAGTTGACTACACCAACATTTTTTCTCCCGTTGTGAAGCTCAATACGATCAGATCAGTATTAAGTATTGTTGCCAGTGAAGGTCTTCATCTTGAGCAATTGGACGTGAATACTGCATTTCTTCAAAGAGACCTAGAAGAAGAGATATACATGCACCAACCAGAAAAATTCTTAGAAAAAGGGAAGGAGAATGTGGTATGCAAACTCAAAAAGAGCTTGTATGGCCTGAAACAAACCCCAATAGAGTAGTACAAAAAGTTTGACAGCTTCATGCACAATGAAGGTTTCCAAAAGTGCAACGCCGACCATTGTTGCTACTTTAAGAGGTATCGGTTCAGTTATATCATTCTACTACTTTATGTAGATGATATGTTAATAGCAGGCCCAGACATGGACGATATCATAAAGTTGAAGCATCAATTGTCAAAAGTATGACTCTGGAGCTTCGTTCCACGCCACTTCGCAGAAAAAACTCTTTGAAAAGTATGTGCTAGGAAACTTTGGTAAGGTATACCTTGGTGATGACCAACCTTGTGATATTGTTGGTAAATGTGTAGTGAAGATTAAGTTAAACGTGTCTGTATGGGAGCTGAAAGATGTCAGGCATATTCCCGACCTAAGAAAGAACTTAATCTCAATAGGGCAGCTAGCTAGTGAAGGCTATACCACGATCTTCCATGACGATGATTGGAAGATTTCAAAGTTTGCAATGACCATTGCACGAGGCAAGAAGAGTGGTACTCTTTATATGACAAAAGAGGCACGCCGTTCGATTGCAATTGCAGAAAACAATGAAAATTCCAACCTGTGGCACCATAGACTCAGCCACATGAGTGAGAAGGGAATGAAGATCATACATTCCGAAGGGAAACTGCTAGGTCTACAGCCAATTGAAATTGACATGTGCGAAGATTGCATATTTGGAAGCTGAATATGTATGGGTGACAGAAGCCAATACAGAGATGATTTGGCTTCAAGGATTGTTAACTGAGTTAGGATTCAAATAGACGAAGA
The DNA here is from genome assembly GCA_003290165.1 of Berberis thunbergii. NCBI lineage: Eukaryota > Viridiplantae > Streptophyta > Magnoliopsida > Ranunculales > Berberidaceae > Berberis > Berberis thunbergii. The sequence goes on along the minus strand of QNQO01000446.1, from coordinate 431,502 downwards.
ATATTCTGTATAGCGATAATCAAAGTGCTATACATCTGGCAAAGAATTCAGCATTTAATTCTATAACCAAACATATCAAACATCGTTATCACTTTATCAGGTTTTGTTAGCAGATGATGTGTTAACACTTGAGAAGATACATGGTAGTAAGAATCCTACAGACATGTTGACAAAGACAGTGACGATTGACAAACTGAAGCCTGCATCCGTGACAAAGATCAGAAAGAGTTGCTGCAATGATCGAGGTGTGAAGATAAATTGTAATCAATCTTCAAGTGGGAGATTGTTGAGAAAGTCAAAAAGGGAAGCATGGTGGATGAAATGAAGTAAAAAAATTGATAGCAACAATTAATATGGTTGGTTGAATGATGAAGTGAATATGGTTGGTTGAATGGTCAAGTGAGAGCAACCACCTACCTCATTAATTCATCCACCTACATTTGAAGCCTATATAAAGGCCTCCTTCCTTTTTTAGTAAATCCTCTCATCCCAACTCATTCCATTTCATCTCCTCCTTAGAGAGAAAGAGAGAGTAAAACCTTTGAGAATTAAGCTTTGAGATAGAGAAAATTGAGATTAATTTTCTTGGGTGTAATTGGGTTGTGAGTTGTGAATTGTGAATATTTGTAAACACTTGTTTCTCCCTTTAGTAAAGATCCGCAGTAGCCCGTGGATGTAATCCAAGTTGGGTGAATCACGTGTCATGATTTAATTCTTCTCAATCTCGTAATCTAGTTAACTGGGAAATTGCTTATTTCCCTAACACGCACACAAAGGCATCCACACCCTAGTGAATGTAAAGCATAGTAAAAGTCATCTAAGGGGAACTGATAAACCATTTCCAGCTTTTGAAGATCTTTAAGAGCTTGACAAGTTCACTCCCAACAACACCCTGATAAACTTTTAGTATACTTCACGAAAGGGATCAAAGCTTGTCTTATTTATTTGATGCATTTGCATATATTCTTTTTGTTTCAAAAGTTCTAAATCAGAACTGTCACAACACCAAATTGACACTTTTGTAACAACTTTCAAAACAGTACCACTTTTGAGATGTTGCAATCCACCAAACAATTTCAAATCAAAATTAAATTTAGTCAAAAAAAATGAAAAACAATAGCACAAAAAATAATACAATAAGTTGGATCACCATGAATAGTATCACTTTTATAACAATAGTCTTCATGGTGATACTATTATTGCATCATTTTGTTTGTGAAAATGTGTAAAGTTGTTAAGTGAATTGTTACACTTCAAAAATGATAATGTTTTGGGGGTTGTTACAAAAATGCCAATATGGTGTAGTGTGTCGACGCTTTGATATAACTTCTAGTTGCAATTTTTGTATTGTGTCATCCTATGGATCAACTTGGGTGTTATTTGTCAGCATACAATATAGCTTCTTGAATAACACCTACCCAAGGTAGTGATGATCTCCTTAGATAGTTGAATCTTAGATGTTCAATAATGAATTGCAGATAATTTGGGAACTCTGGAGGACGAAGGGCTGGATGACAGCCTCCTCTCACAATGACATCTAATAGTATGCTGCGCACTCCCTGTCAGTTTGTTGGATTGGTTTAAAAGCTATAGCAAGTTGATGGTGATGAAAATATTCTCATATGACTGACAGCTTGTTTTCAACATGCAAGAAAAATTTATTGAGATATGCTCGGCTGTCTTTCTTCATTTGCCATGATTTTTGGTGAACTTCGATCCCTCCACGGCACCATTGTTCATGTACATAATCTGCATTTTGGTTGATAGATTACAGCGAATGAATGCACAAAAGCTTCAGTATTGAATGATCCCAAATATCTTCTACAGGTGACCCATATTGCTCTTTCATGATAGGTATTCTACTCCATATGTTAATAGCATTTGAACATTGCATCTGCTTTATCATTATGGGAAGTGAGAAACAATGGGAAATGGACATTTCTACATATGTTTAGAGTCTATTTTTAGTGTGTAAAATATCATATGGTCTTCACATGAAAACAATTAGTGATGTGGACACAATGTGAGTGGTGGAGCTGTCATTTAGTTATTGGCAGTCCCTTAGGTGGTGGTGTTCCTGGTCTAATTTTAGGTCTTGATAGAGAATCATTGAGGCACCCATTGATATTTGATGGTCCCTTAGGAGGTGATGTTCATTTCATATACTTCAGAATATGCTCGCATTCATCGTGAACCTTTTTCAAGCTTGGAGGACTATATTGCTGTTTAGAGAGATGGCACAACAAACCGCAGCGCTTGTTGTTTTGATTAATTCGATTATTAGATCAAATATGATGGAATGCTGGATTATGGTTTCAGGCAATTTCTTGATACTGCATTGTTGGTTTAAGACAAGACTTTAGTTAATTAATTATACCTCTCTAAGCCAATGAGAACACTAAGTAGGTGCTTGCGAACCTAATCATGAATAACACAAATGGTGGTCGAACTTCAAATGGAAAATACTTTCGGCATTCTTAAAAGGATTGAAAAGCATGGGTGGTTTTCAAATTTAAATATAACCCACTACTTTACATTGATAGCAAACCATTAACGACTAAAAGCACTTTAGCATACCTAACCTCACACAGATTTGTATTGAAGACATCATTTGTAAATCATACTAAAAGCTCTTTAGATTTTTGGTTGTTTAGGAGACATCATTTGTAAAGCAGCTCAAGCAAATGACAAGAATAGTAGTTTAAGGTGGTGAAGAAATCCATAGTTTCTTCATTTCCTCTGTTGCATGTTTTTTCCTGTGCAGAACGCGTAATAGTTTTTACAGTGAGGGGTTCAGTGTGGACTGTGGACTTCACTGGTGGGGTTGAGATAAATTAGATGTATAATCCAAAAAATTAACAAAAAATATATATTCGATATAACCATTAATGACCCCTTAAAACAAACAAATAGTATTTGGTAATGGAAGAATTGAACATCGGTCACCCATAACCATTACTTAGATCAAAAGTATTAGCCATGTGAGTGCACTTTGGTTCAACCATCCATCTTACAATTCTTTCGATTTTCAACCTTATCAAGAAACACATCCACATAGATTGTAAGGAAATTCTTGGCAAGAACTACAACATCAATCTGAGCTTCTGTGGTGTGTGGTTTTTCTCTAAAATGCTTTTTACTATTTAATTACAATTCTTATTTTTTATATGACAAATTCACTTTAATTACAATTTTTTTTATTTTGTAAAAATATTGAAAAAAAAACACTTACAGGAAGCCAGCAAGATAAACATTAATGACTCCTTGAAACGATTGAAGTGCACAAGATTAGATCGTTTGAACATATTGAACAATGAGAATCATCCAAGTCCTAATTCCAATCCCCCACCTTTGTAGTTTTCACAAAGGTTCCTTTAATTTCATTGTTAAATCAACTTTTATATTCAGACTAATGCCAAATGTGTTGTTAATTAGTTAAATTAGATGTAAAATCCAAAAATATATATTAATAAATGATTCTATATAGTGTTGTTCATCATCATCATCGTCATCATTATCAGGGTGGTCTTTAAGAGTGGCGTGCTAGGCAATATTGTTGCCAACTTGGTATGAGGTTTTTCTTCAAAATGTCTCAATGCTATTAGGAAATTGACCACTCCTTATATTCTTAAGCGACACCTTCACTTTATTTAATGTAAGTCTATTTATCCCAACAATCCTCTCCTGTAAATCTCCTCCAACCAATTCTCATCTCATTTGATTTCCTACATAGAAAAAGTGATGTTTTGTTTGTTGAACCATAAACTCCTTTTTGGCAAATTGTCAAGTTGCAATTTCGTCATTTTGTTAAAAAATTTGAAAAACATATTAGAAAAAAAAAAAAAAAAAAAAACACCTTTCACGCGAATTGACATAATCCAGCAAGATAAGTATTAATGACCTCTTCAAAAGGATTGAAGTAGAAAAGATTAGATCGTTTGAACATTGAACAATTTTAATCGTCCCAAGTCCCAATCCCCCCACCTTTGTAGCTTTCTCAAACGTTCCCTTTAATTTCGTTGTTAAATCAAGTTTTATATTCAGATTTCAGACTAATTAATCAGTACACCCAATCCAAGCGTGCCGTTGTTTCAAAGTGGGGTCCTCTTCGAAAGAAAACACGGTCTCCACAAATCCATAGTGGGGTAACACTTTTTTGACTACCCAATCCCAAGTTGAAGAACACAGATAACTCATCACCCAAACTCTCCTATATAATAAAGGGGTGCCCTTCCATAACCTCTACTATCATTTCTCTATATTTTTTTCTTCAATTTGTCTCAGTATTTGCTAAGAGCACCCAACTGCCCCGGCGAGAACTGGCTAACTCGGAGTTAACTCTGGAAGAGGTCGAGGATATCAACAAAAGGGTTGTATTGGCCCTGTACGATGCGCTGAGCTGTCGAGACGTATCGACCGTTCATCGCCTGCTAGCTGAAGATCTCGAGTGGTCGTTCCATGGCCCGCCGTGCCATCAACATATGATGCGACTGCTCACTGGTGTTTCTTCAAACAACAAAGAAGAATTCGAATTCGTTCCTACATCCATCACTGCTATTGGGTCAATAGTGTTGACTGAGGGGTTTGATCACAGCCGTTCAGTCTCCTGGGTACACGCTTGGACGGTCAGCGATCATGGGGTGATCACACAGGTCAGAGAGTACTTTAACACTTCTCTTATGGTCACACGTATCAACAGCTACGCCGTTAAGTCTCCCTCCTCCTCCTCTTCTTCTTATTCTAAGGCGTCCACGTCGGCGTCCGCAGCGAGTCATTACTTGCCACTGTGGCAGAGTAGCAATAGCATTGGCAAGTCCGTGCCAGGGCTAGTATTGGCATTGTAAGATATTTCTAGGGATATTTAAGTAAGTGCAGCTGGTCAAACTGAAGTGAAGAATAAAAGCTTGCAAGTCTGTAAACACGCGTGCGTGTCAAGCGTGTGAGGGTCTTTGTGTGTCTTGTTACGCACGTGTGAGTGTCTCTGTGTGTCTTTGTTTCTGTTTGGGTTGTTTTGGAGTCCATGATGATGACGTGGCGACTTTGTGATTTGATGTTATGTGTTCGTTGTGAAATAAAAGTTATAGTGTTTGTCTTATAAGCTTTTCTTGCCGTCGATTTTTTTTTACGAGGACACGTGTCGTGCTCTGACAGTATATGATGTGGCCGTGACATCATGGTAAGCGAACGCGATTTGACCTCACGTCTTGGATTCGATGCCCATCAGCAACACGATAACCTTTTTTAAAAAAATGAGGGGCCAGTCACGTAAAAGAGAAGCCACAATAACATCATTATAATGATTCCACAGTGGAGTCCCATACCTATGTTGATGATCTTTGTGCATACACAAACTGCGACCAAAACAAAATAATATCATTTTAAAATTGGGTTGACTAATAAACAATGTGTGACTTGACACGCACTGATGAAAGTTTTTGTGAATCAATCATTTGGAGAATCAAGTGGGTTAGCCCGCACCAGGTCACAGGCTCAACACCATCTACTATCATTCTCCAGATGCACATATCTGAAATGATGAATGGTGTTGGACCTGGCTTGCCCATTGTGACTCTTTAGAAAGTTTGAATCCTACGTTGGGCAATCCTCGGAGATCAGTAGGAACAAAAGAAATGACTAGTTTTAAGGCCGTTGTATGGTTTGGGGCCAATCCATTTTGCATTCTTGTCTCAAATCGATCATTACACCAAATTAGACAATGTATATAGTTGGATTGCCCGAAATTGGGTTATTGGGAAAACGAACTGTATGAAATACACTTGTTGAATTTTACAGGTTTTCCTTTTGCATGTTGAATGATGAAAAAAGAATCTGATCTGATAACTGCATAAAATGGGAATAAGACTTGAAAGACCATATTAAACTTCCTTACTTCCTTCTCCTCCTCTCCCCTCTAGTTGTCCACATAACACTCAAATTCTCAACAATTAAGGGTGTGTTTGGTTGCACGAAATCGTAGTTATAAAAATTTATGAGGGGATCATTTATTTCTAAGGTAATTTGAGGTCCACTCATCAATGCACCATTAAATTTTTTTTAATCACTTGTGAGAATGAAAGTCTTATAAATATGATAATCACATGTCTTAGGGAGACCAAAGAATGTGATTTTCATATTCACGGGACTTTTATTCCACCATTAATAATAAATCTAATGAAGGATAATAAATACTAGGGGTGAGCACGGGACGGGATGAACTTCATCCCTACTCTATCTCGTTCGTTCGGAATCAAGACGGAATAGACTCACTCGATCGACCTCGTCCCATTCCAAACGGGCTCGAAACCGGACGGGAGCAGCATGCAATAAAAAATTTGTTGTAAATGTGTCAAACATATATTCATTTGTACAAGTTGCGGAGACAAATTTGTTGAAATTTCTATAGACTTAACTTGCAGAGACCAATGAAAATAAGAGCCAAGCATTGAGATTTCTAATAATGTGTCAAAGAAAGAAATACTTCAAGATGAAGTTTAAAATTACAATCAAATAGCAGTACAACATGTAAAATATTGAGGAATGGATGTTAGAAAAGGGGATGGACAAGTGTGAATGAGAGAAAATATGTTGGTGATACAATCAAATGATCAATTGTATCTTATAATGTTTATATCATCATTGAATGAAAGATCAATATGTATCTTAGAATGCTTATATCAAAGTATCAGTATATTATCTCATAATACGATCAATATTTGATTTAAAGAAAGAATTACACTCCTAAAAATATATTAAAATTATTATTAATAAATATTTAAAAAATAATTCGAGACGGAATTGAAAATCTTCATCTTCATCTCGATCACATCCCACTCTATATTGGGAGGAGACAAAATTAGAATGGAATTGATCAATCCCAACAAGCCCCCCAAAAAACTTGATAGGATGAGACAAGATCAGAATTGCGATATGAAATGCCCACCCCTAATCCATACTAGCTAAGCCTTAAATATAGGGCCTGTTATGGACTCCTACGGAATAGTATTATTCCATCCAACCCAACACACTCTAAATTTACTTATACAACACAATGATTTTTGTGAACATTTCCTCATCTTGTTATTGGTCTAAATCCAAGACATTATAAGAGAAAAAAAAAATAAAAAAAAATATATATATATATATATATTTGAATGTCCATCTTGAAACTATTTTATTCTATGACAATTGACATGGTAAGGTGGATATCAATATATTGATTTTTGTATCAAGTGAGAGAAGCATAGATAAGCCCAAAGTATATTATATTAGGTGAGCATATCCTCCAATCCGGCAGAAGTCTCATTGAATTGAACTTAGCCTTCAGTGAGAATCAGAATCGGTAATATTTGCTGAATATGTCCAAAATTCCTTGCTTTTTCTATGTATATATATATATATATATACTTGAATTCCTTTTGAAATGAAGCTTTTGGTGGTATCTGATCTCTCTTATCTTCCCAAAACAAATGATCATTGTCAAGAAAAGCATAGATGTTTACGTGATTAGATTAGTCACCAATCTCATCTGTTCATAAACTGTTCATGAAAATACACTAGTACAGATACACCCATTTGGGAGAATGGAATTTAGGATAAGAGCATAAAGAGATCATTCTTCTTTACTACTAAGATTAGTAGGATTAATTTTAGTTGAGAATAAGCATATTATTCTGGTATGTGATTCTGCGAGGGAAGAAATGTTGATTCCATTTTTAGTAAGTGCTGATAGCGTATCGATTTAGATTCAAGTTGGTGAACACCCAAACCATCATAATAATATCTAAACAATCTCAAATTCCTTTATTCCTCAAGTGGATAATCTACGTCACGCCCATTATATCACCTTGCAAAATTTTCATCGACAGAATGATCTGAATTTTATTGTTTTGTCTCAAATACTTTCGGTGATATAGACGCAAACCTTTGTATATAACAAGTAATTTTGTATGCACACAAAATTTATTATGTAATTTCGGCAACATGTAGTGGGCATGTTTCTTCAATGAATTTGAGTCCCATCAATTTTTCACAAGCTTATTTGGTCTTCCCTGTTAATTACTTTAGGCCATGCTACAAGTTTTCTTGAAATTTAATGCTATCACTCAATAGGAGAAGTTATCATAGAACCTGAAAGTTTAAACTCAAAAAAAGTAGAACAAAAAATCTGAAGAAAAACTCCGATGAGTGCGATAGTATTACTAATCACGATATGCAGAATCTGGCATTGTTCACTCCATCTTGCCATCGGCATATATCAAACCCATTGATTTTATGTGCCGAATATATGCTTGAAATAAACAGCTTAGTAGATAGTGTATTCCCTTCTTTTTTTTGGATTCTCAGTTACTTGAGTGTATCTAACAATCCTGCCAATGCCAGCTAATTTACTTGGTAAGACTTGCAGTGGATGTTAAGTACAATCGATAGTTCATGTTCAAACCCTTTTGTTTACGTTAAGACATGAATATGACTGCCAAAAATAGCGTCGAAGAAGAATTTGTACAAATATTTCATTGATTATAATCATAAAAATGCTAGTTGATGAATCAGATTGACAGATTAACATTTTGAAATATGGCGAGTTAATTAGCATATTCATTGCTCTAATACTTTGTTTATATTCTGCAGGCAAAGTTAGATTTTCATATTCAAATAGTTTATAGGCATGACAGCTCAATGATTAAAGCTTGGCGGATGGTTATATTCAAATACTTTGTTTATTAATTTATGATGTGATGACCAATTCTGGTGTTTGATAGGTTATGGGATCCTGAAAACCTAACCGACGGCATGTTTAACTAAAATTTGACTTAAGAAATGTTCGACAAAACCGCATTATAATACGAAAGAGTATCTAATAATCCTGTGAATGCTGGGCGCCGGCTAATTTACTTAGTAAGACTTGCAGTGGATGTTAATCACAATCCATGGTTCAATTTCAAACCTTGTCGTTTATGTTAAGACTCGAAAATGATTGCTCAAAGTAGGGTCGAAGAAGAATTTGTCCTAGATCATAGTCATAAAATGCTAGTTGATGAATTAGATTGACAGATTATGCATGAGTTTTGGGTCCATTTTCATTGGTGATTTGAGTTTTGTGTTTATATTGTCCATCCGTTGCGATATTATTATACTTGTTCAAGTACCAACTTGTGCTTATAATTGCGAAAACACGCACCTTTCCTTTTCGACAATTCAACTTATCAAAGCATACAAAAGAGACCACAAGACAATACAATTGAAGTCAAGAAAAGCAATTCGAATAGTAGGTCCATGTACACGCAACACTTTTTTTTTACAGCTAAAACATGGCTCATATTGCTAATACAAGCCCCGGCAAAGAGCGTTTGACATGTTCGCGGGCTCACTTTGCCAAACCATGGCGTTATCGACTTGCTTAACCTCCCAAACCTCGGTACTACTTCGCAAAGCTCTAACAGTGAGCCATGTATTGAAGTACTCTCTAAATTGCACAATTAGGCCATCTTTTAGACTCCAAACATGGACCCAGTAGGCCTGTGAGCCTTCCCATCCTTCGACAATGACACGGTCATCGATTGAAGTAATGCTCCGTGGCTCGAATTTGAACTCCGTTTTGGTGGACATGCCAGTGAGTGTCCGCATCATGTGTTCACAACGAGGTGGTCCGTGGAACCACCATTCGAGGTCTGGCACAACTAGGCCAGTAATGGTTGCGGTCTCACCGCACCTTAGTGCCTTGTATAGCAACTCAACTATGGCTTTGTTGTAGATTTCTTCCTCTTGTTCTAAGAAATCAATACCACAAATTTGGGCCATTAACATAAAAAAATTTCTTATGCAATTTCAGATTACAAAGAACTAAGAACAAGTTTTGAGCAACTTTCATGCAATTGAGGGGGACTATTTATAAAAAAAAATTGGGATCGTGAACGGTTAAGATTGAATCATAGCTGAGGTGGACGATCTGATGGTCCAGATTGCTCCAAAGACTTGGATAAGGAGAACCCAAAGACTGGATATATGGAGATTTTAAATGACAAAAATAGCCTTGACTGATTTAATTTGGAAAGGGACCTCTAAACTAAGGTTTAAATGTGACTTTGAAAAACCTAAGCAAATTTCAGAGTTAAATAAGATTGAAAAAATCAAATGAAGAATCAAAATGTGGGCTGAAAAGTATATGCCATTTCGAAATGATCAATGCCAAACAAGACATACTGTGGTGGCTTGCTTGCATCGATGTCACTGTTTGATTCAAAATTTTTTAGGGTTTGGGCACGGGATAAGATGGGATGAGATAAACACATCCCTATCCCATCCCGTTCATACGGGATCGGACCGGGACGGGTCGGGATCAACGTGCTCTGATTATATGCATTTCATTTTCTTTAATCAATCTGCAATTTACTGACTAAATACATGAGTTTGATTATTTAATTTGGGTCTTACTGGAAAAAATTGACAGTCATCTTATTACTCACGTTGTTGTTAGCCTCTTACTAGTATGATTGCTTCCTTATTTTATACTTATAATGACAATGAACAACTTACAAGTGGCATCAATTATACAAACAAATCAAACTCATACCATGAAGAACCTCCATCTGTTCACGTATCAATGAGCTCTAATGTTGTATACTGATCTGTATTTTATTCTGCAGAAAGATATTGCCTAGCTTACCTATGAATGTGAACACCACATTGGGACACAATTTGGTGGGATGGATCAGGTTTGCTATCTTTAATTGCATAATCATACTCATACGCATCTAATGTTGAAGTAGAAAAGTAGTCTATGCTAATAAGTTCAGCGTCACTGAAAAAAAGTTTCTTATTTTGTGAGGGAAATTGTATTATTTTGTGGGCAATCTCTGTGATGGACAAATCTGAGTTTGCAGAGCTGATTGATTTTAATCCCATCCGTGCAACAGATGTGCAACTTCCAGTTAATAGAACTTTTGTAATTGCTCATTCCTTAGCAGAATCTCAAAAGGCTTTATATGGGCATCCAAATATTGCAATCTTAAAATAAATAAATAAATAAAAATATTAATAATAAACCGGACGGGATGAGATCGAGATCGAGATCGAGATTGCGGGATGGAATGCCCACCCCTAATTTTACGATCCAATATTAGGTCGGCAAATACGGAAATGATGAAATCTCAGTCGAAATGTCCGCAAATTAGTAATAAACAATGTGATATGTTATTATCTTAATTCTAGAATAACATTATAAACTGATAATCAGGACAACGAGGTCGACACATTTGATAACTAAGCTAGGAATCGTCTAAATGTGGTTGGATTCACTCCTTTACTAAGGGAAAGCATCCAAAACTCTCATTTTCAGAGCTAAGTCATTTTGTTAGGGTGTTCTTATGTCTTAATTGATACAACATGACAAGGGTGCTTTTGTCATTTTAAGATTGAATTGTCCAATTCCTTCAAAAGGGGTAGTTTAGTCATTTCAGTTGAATGTGCATAACACTTCACACCGGGATGGATAGTGAAGTGAGGAAGAAAGACAACCTGGATTGTCATTTTGACTACTCATTTGTTTCTCTTTAATCATTTAGCTAGACAGTCCATTTCGCGTCATTTTCGTTCGTGAGGGATGGCAGCTCACATTTCAAAATTCCAAATTTGCCCTTTGCATCGGAGTGCTTTTACGCGCCATTAGCAATTTACCTGAAAAATATTTGAGTGGCAAAGTAGGATTTTTTTATATAATTTTTTTTTTGCCAGACAGATTTTTCTTAAAGATAAAAAGGAAACAAGATATAAGAGAAACCATTTTTAGATCTATCATCCATAGCATTTTCTTAATTTCAATAAAAACATATTACTCTGATTTGTTGAGTCCTTCAAAAGTCCTTCTATAGCAAAGTAGGATTCGCTCCCACTACACGGTTGGCAGGTCAAGGGGCTCACCACACACTTGTCTAGTGTTAGAAGACAACTAAGCGAAGCGAAGTGAATTGGCAGATCGGATTATGATGTCTCAATCCTAACTACTGAATAATGAGAGCAATTTGTGAACCCTGATCGTACCCACTATCATCAGCATTCATTCACGCAGTGTAGAGTGTAGGGATAAGAGGGGCCTATGGTCATATAAATTTTCTAGTTGATTCAACGCGATTACGATGTGTCATTCGTGTGGTTCTTGGTTCTTGAATTTCTTTATTTTGCAAAACAATTGCAATGTGTGCTTGCGAAAAATACCTAATACCTCAACCCACCCGTGTGGTTCTGATTTAGCCATTGTAGGACCTAACCATGTGAAATAATGATAATGTGTTCTCTCACTTTCCTCTTAATTAAATGATCTTTTTTTTCAATTTGGTTTTTTGCGGTTGCAGCCGACTAGTGAAATATGAACTTGTCTAGAGAGCTAGGCCAGACACGTTAGATCCGTGTCAAACTAAGCCCAATACCATCCATCATTCCAAAGATATTTAATGTAGAAATATTCACAATACTGAATTAAAAAATTAGGATACTCAATGTGCACATGTTGAAAAAGAACCTACTAATAATAGAAAAATGAAAATGAAAATTCAAGAAAAGGCGCCGTGGAAATTGTGAGTTGTATTCATCTTTTTACGCTATTTTTTTTTCTACGATCAACAGTCAAAGTCGCATTTTTCTGTTCCTTACTTAAAGAATTTTGGAACTTGGCCTAATTTAAAATACACAAAGTAGCCACCCTGTGATCAAATGTATTATACCGTACAAGATCACTTAGAATTAACTAATCGTTTTAACGATTCATCGATAACATATAGTCAAATATGGAGTTCACACCATTAAGGATTTAAAAAACAAAAATTCAAATTGGTCATGAACGAACTCATAATTTCAGTGCATCATGCATGCAGGAGTGATTAATTTAATAGGTTTTGTACAATTAAAAGTGGGAACTAATTGATAATTGACTAAATATATTTCAAATGCTTTAATTCTGGTTGTGTTAATGAGAATTTGAAATGAAATTATCAGTAAAAAAATCCCTCCCTTTCATTGCTGGATTTGATCACCAAAAATTGGATTCCTCTATGAAGGAGGACCCCCTTAGGTGTGGAGTTGGGAATGAATCTAGCCGAGGATTAAAACTTGAGCAGAGTTCTCGTGGGGACAGGTCAAATTGTATTTCCCTTTAAAGTTTAATCTTTGATTCAGATTTACAACATTGGGGAGGTGATTTAATAGCAAATGGTAAGGGAACCCTCCCTTAAACAATCATGGTTTGGCCTAGCAAATGAACTATAAGGTGGGTGGGATGAACAATCGTGTCAAGGAGTCAATGGCATGAAAACTTAATGGTTAGGGCTTGAGAGAGAGTATTATTAGATCATGGGTTCAATGATAATAATAATAATAATAATAATAATAATAATAATAATCATGTCAAGGTACATAATTTGATTTGTGATTTTTATGGTCAAGTTTAATGATATTTTTTTGCTATTTTTTGGCATTGTATAATTGTGGACCTAAATATGTGAAATGTCCGAGCATCCATCGTCTGCACACTTAGATAGAACCCTACAGTAGGGCACGACTCACTCCCGACTCTTCATTATTTCTTAGTTTTTCTTTTTCTCCCGCAATTGATTTTCTTTAGATTCCGATTAATTAACCTAAAAATTTTAGTAGATTTAATGTTTCGTTTTCTAATTTTCTGATACATTTTCTCTTGAATTCACCTACTAGATAAACGACTTGTATATTTATACAAAATGTTACGTTATTTTATGGTTGTAGCCTTTTTTGACTACTGTGGTAGAGACTTAGTCTTAGACATGACTTTGAATTTTGATTAGATATTAATGAATTGAATTTTGATAAATTTGTTTTGTCAACAATCTTAATGGCTAAAGGCAGTGAATACTCTACACCACCTAAAGCGATTTCTCACATCATCATGTACTGTTTTTTGTTTTTTCGTTTTTCCTACTAACCCACCACCACCACCCGAAAAAATTGTAACTTAAAAATAGGATAACTTTTGACAAATTTAAACCCTCAATTGAAACCATTCTCAAGTTGATAAAAACATGAAAATTTATTACTATGAGTTATCTAATAAATACAACTTGAATCACTTGAACATATTTTGAAATGAGCAAGTTATGATCATTTTACTAAAGTCACACAAATCTGTCTTGTAATGAAAACAGGATAGTGTCTCTGACTTTCGACCAACTTATATGCTTGATCAAGATTGATTCTTAGTTATCTAATAAACATAACTTGAATCACTTGAAATTTTTTTGAAATGAGCAAATTATGGTCATGTTACTAAAGTCGCGCAAATATGTCTCGTAATGAAAACGAGATAGTGTTCTTGACTTTCGGCCAACGTATGTGCTTGATCGATATCAATTCTCAAGTTACTCAAAACACAAAGTTATACTACTATTAGTTATCTAATAAACACAACTTGAATCACTTAAAACTGTTTTGAAATGAGCAAGTTACTGTTATTTTACTAAAGTCGCGCAAATTTGTCTTGTAATAAAAACGGGATAGTGTTCTTGACTTTCGGACAACTTATGTGTTCGTTCGAAACCGATTTTCAAGTTGATCAAAATATAAAGTTGTAGTATTCTGAGCTATCTAATAGATGCAACTTGAATATTTTGAAATGAGCAAGTTATAGTCATTTTACTAAAGTCGCGCAAATCTGTCCGAAAAAATTTGCTGAAATTTATTATTCACCGGAAACTCTACGAGTTTTTACGAAAACCTCTCGCCTGGAACATGTGAGGTTTTTGCAAAAACTCGCAGAGTTCCGGATGAATAGAAAATTTTAGCAAATTTTTTTTTACTGTTCGTCCAGATTAATGCGAGATTTGCAATAACCCCGCATTGTCTAAGACGAACAATAGTTTTTTTTTTTTCTGAAAAAAAAATTTGAAGTTTACTTTGTTTTTGTGATTGAAAATATTTTTGAAATTTCTATGAGATTACTTTGTTTTTCTGAAATTTTTTGGGGATGTTGTGATTTGGGGTTTGATTTTGAGAATGATGGAAGAAATTAGTTTTGATTTTGCAAGAGATTTAAATGTGGGAAAGAAAAAGAGATTCAAATGGAGGAGGGAGGAATCACGTTTTTTTTTTATGAAAATTTTTGGGGAGGTTGTGACTTGGGGTTCGATTTTTAATGGTTTCAATTTTAAGAGAGTGTGAAGAGATTTTGAGGGAGAGATTGGTTTCGATTTTGTAAGAGATTTGAATGTGGGAGAGATAATAGATTCAAATGGATGGGGGAATCGCATTTCGATTAGTAGGTGGTATCGGAGCGTAGAATGGTGTGAGAAAACACTTATGGTGGTGTGGAGTAGTCGTTGCCATGGCTAAATTTTTTTTTTTAAATTGTATGTAATTATAAAATCCATGCTACATGACCTAATATTCGGAGTATATGTGCTCCTTATATTCGGGCGAAAACTCACAAAATCCTAACTGATAAGTCTCGAACACGCGACCTCTCACAAGGAGTGTAAATGTTCAACCAACTGAACTACAATTAGTGAACATCTTAATAGCTAAAACAATTGAACTAAACTGAAGATGATTGATGACTACTTGAGGGAACGAGATTTTGCAATCAAGATGATGCGACATGATCAGATGATGTTTTTTACGACCTCAAAATTCGTATAAACACTTTGAAAATTTCATCATTCTTCAAAGACCACGCCACATCACACCTGGTTGTAGAACATGGTTTTTTAACATTTTTGAATAATTAGACGTCCCATGTATAGCCTTCGTTTTATGCGAACCTATCTACGCAGGCCTCTAAATTCACATCCAGGCCCAATGATCTTAACCTGAGTGAAGTTCAACCCTTGAGGCCGAATTAGTCAAATCTGGGTTGGGCTTCAGTTCGAAGTGGAATAGCTACCTGGTTTTTAGAAGCTAGATCCATCCATGAACCAATTCAAAGATGGTAATAGTCATAGCGACGCGCTAAAAATAAATTTAAATTGTATGATTGCCAACTCTTGACACTTAATATGTTTTACATTTCTTTTCATAATGTCCAGTGGTTTATTTTCATTTTTTTTATACATTATATTACCTATGCGAATTTTTTTTAATTCATTTTATTGCTATTAGCATGGATACTAATAATACTTAAAATTAAATTAAATGATTTTTAAAATAAAAATAAATCGAGGTCTGAATATTCCAAAACGTGAGATATTTACTTGGGGGGGGGGGGGGGGGGGGGAAGATCACAGTGTTTATCTCTTAATTCAGATTGTTAATTGCCTCAAATTTGAATTATACAAAAAAAAAAAAACAAGAAAATTAGTCTACATGAATAATCTCAAGTTTTTGGTTTTTTAAAAAGATTAATATTTGTTAAACAAATAAGGAGTTGAGCTATCTGTCACTAGAGATACAACAATGCTACCAACTGTTTTTTCAACACGTGACAACTGAAGTTGATGAGACTATCAAGAATAACAAAAGACTATGACCGATCATTGCAGTGACCTATAGTAGGCAATAATAATAATAATAATAACTGATGGATCCAAAATCCGTTCTCCTGTAAGTATGACATGCAAAACAAATGTTAGATTGTCAAAGACCACCTTTTTGGTGGCTGGAGACACTCAGATGCTTAAATCAATAACTCAGTTGAAGATGAAGATAAATCTGGACAAAACTCAGTTAAAGTTGCATACCTTTATCGAATATTCCATTTACTTTATATAATGGTTGTTGTTAATTCGCTGCATGACTTAAGTATGCGAGGCGCAATGAGATGAGATGTTCCTTATAACGGTCTATTTCTTTATCAAGATACGTCTTTGGAGGTGTAATGCTCTTTGCGTCTCTTTTTCTCTGTAACAATCCCTTTTTAAGGGAGAACTTTACCGAGCATGGATTTAGGCTTTTAACTATGGTTCACTCTAACGAACCCTGTTTGGGCTTTTTATAACTAGATTTACCTTTTTGGATTTTATGACTTGGCCTGATTTTTGGACACTTGATACTTGTGATGAATGATTTCTGCCACGTGTACGGCTGGGTCATCAGTCATATTTGATGTATTATCAGCTACTCCCGCCCTTAGTTAGTGGGTATGTTCACGTGGGCACTAACTGTGTGACGGTTGGATTTTTTATTCCCCCATCATGATGCATTTAATGCCACTACCAACTATTAGTGCTCCTGTCCCTCCCGATGTCTCATCTGTCTGTTCGTTTTGGCGTGATTTTTGAGATTTCACGCGATCGTCGTATCTTGCACATCTTTCCATGAGTGATCCTTTCACTGTTTAGCCTTATAAAAGGAGATAGTGGGTACAATATTCTCTCTGTCACGTTCCCTTCGTTTCCATGTGTTGATTTTCTTTCTTTTGTTTTTGTCTCATAACGATTTCTAGCTTCAAGGTTCTGAGCGACGATGTGCTTTGATACTTTCGAAGCTTACTTATTACCTAAGCGGGCGACGCAGACGATGCTGGATAGCCTTTGTTATGACTATTCATTGCAAGCCGATATCGAAATCATCTTTCCTGAAGAAGGCAATAGTCATTGTCGTCCAAAATCTGGCTATATTTCTCTCTATCTCGGCATGTTCCACTCCTGTTTTAGGCTTCCGACTTCTGAGATCATCTGGGAGTACCTAGATTTCATGGGCATTGCTCCCGCTTAGATGGTTCCTAATGGTTGGAAGATACTAATCACGACCTTGGCGATGGTCATTTTATCCGAGATTCCTATGAATGTTAGGGTTTTGCACTTATTTGTTGGGTTCGGAGTGAACACTAACCGTACTTGCTATCTTCGTCCTCCTTGTTTCAAGAATTTTTGGGACAAGTATGAGAGCTGGTCGATGCCCTAGTTGTATGCATCTATAACTTCTGACTATTTTAAGTTGCTCAATCACCAAATTTTACGGTCGTTTCCGAGAGCCTAAGAGGAATGAACCATCATTGTCGTTGGAGGAGCAATAGTTTTGTAACTGGTTTAATCTGCCTCGAGTTTCCGTGGAAGATTTTCTTGCTACGAACACTATTACTCGTAGTGATTTATATACCTTGAGTTAGGCGGGTTGTGCCGAGCTTACGGTGACTCGTGCTTCAGAAGTTACCATTGTGTGTGCTAGTAAAGTCGTCATGTCCGGCGAAGGGACAAAGCATACTCCTCCGTTAAGTGTTGGTGATGCAGATGTAGGCTGGAGGCGAGCTCCAATAAAGAGCATGTGGGCCGTGTTGTTCCTTTTATTGCCAAAAATTTTGGTAACATTGGCCCGAGTATCAGGAAAATGAAGGTTCCAAGGCCTCCTAATATGTCTAAGCTACTGGTGATTAGTCCCGGTCATGTCCCCAAAGAAGAAGAAGCTACTTCAGTTCATGGTACTATTAGGGCTCCTCTTCATTTACTTTTGAGGCTATATTTTGAAAACTATAACCTGTGAGTTTCTTGAATTTTTTTTATCAACTTTTGAGACCCAAATTCAAAGGCTACAGTCCACGATTTTTTTTTTTTTTTTGTCATAACCCACTGACTTTCTTAGGTTTTTTTCCATCAATTTTTGAAGGCCAAAGTAAATGCTCTAATCCATGATTTTGCTCGATTTATTTCATCAACCTTTATGTGCAAATGGTAGTAGTCTCACCAGCCTCATGTGTCCATGTCATGACTTTGCAAGAATCACCCAACCAGTGAACCCCGATGCCACTTGCGCTAACTAAGAGGGTCATATATATTAATATAACGTCATGGGTAAAGATGACGAAGCACACATTCTGCTGTTATTATGTTAAAGCCTGATACTTGTTCAAAATTTATTTTAGATTTCAATTTATAGTTTAGATTCATTTAGTAACATTTTTATTATGGTTAAGATTCAAATTATTTTAATATAACTTTTGAAGTCTTTGAATGTGAGACTCAAAAGTTGATGAAAAATCCAAGAAAGTCATGAGCTGCCTTCAAAATTGAGCCTCAACAGTTAAGAAATTTGACAAAATAATGGATTATAGCCTTTAAATTTAGGCTTCAAAAGTTTATGAAAAAATTGAGAAAAACCTTCGGTAGAGCCTTGGAGTTTGAGCTTGAGTTCAGAGGTTGTTAAAAAAAAGAGGAATTCTAAATGTCGAGGGAAAGGGCGAGGAAATGGGCGAGGAAAGACACGTGGCGGGGTGGGGACCGTCCACTCCGCTCGAGATGTGTGCCGTCATTTTTGGTGCACGCATCTCGAGCGGGGTGGACGGTCCCCACCCCGCCACGTGTCTTTCCTCGCCCATTTCCTCGCCCTTTCCCTCGACATTTAGAATTTCTCTAAAAAAAATCAAGGATTATAACCTTTGAATTTGGGATTCAAAAGTAAAAAAAAAAAAAAATCGAAATACAATCTCACACATGCTATACTCCACGGTTTCATCAACCTTTAAGACTATATTTAGGATTTGCTTGGTACATCGTAATGTAATGCTTTTGCATTTTTTTATGGGTAGTTACACAAATATAGGTGCTTGGTACGATTTGAAAAAAAAAAAACAGTTTATGAAATTCAAATTCCACGCCTCCGTTTCTTGTAGTTAAGTGGTCCCGCAAATCTTTACGAATTAAAATCTCCCGTAACATTTTGCAAATCTCACTCTTTCTTTCAACATTTACTTAGACAGTCCAACTTTATAAGGAAATAAGTTTTTTTTTAGAACTCTTTTTAATAAAAATAATTAAAATTCTTTTATAACTCTTTATAAGGAAATGACTTTATTATTATTATTATTATTTAAAAATTCTTTTTATAAAAATAATGAATAATAGTATTGGGAAGAGTTAGTTAGAATTGTTTTTCAATTTTAATGTAGCTGCGTTTGCATAAATGCAATATCTTGGCCAATCAAGCAAACATTGGGTGTATGCATTTTTTTCATTAACTTGTAAATCAATGCACTACAAATTAATGCATATGCAAACGCAAAATTTTACAGTGTTCCAAGCGAAGAGCCTTAAAGGCTATAACCTATGAGTTTCTTCGATTTTTTGTACCATCAATTTTTTAGGCCAAAATTAAAACCTATATAGTCACCTATATAGTCCATGATTTTCTCGATTTTTGTCAAATTTTTAATGCATGGAAAGGGCACAACCCAAAATTTAGTTGGTGATTTTCATATACCTTTGAGGCTGTATTTAGAAGACTACAACCCATGAGTTTGTTAGAATTTTTTTTCGTCAATTTTTTTATGCTTTAAATCAAAGTCGGCCTACATACAACAGATGAAGTCCAGTCATCACCACCACCACTTGAATCTGGGCTATAGCCCGTAAGCCTACTTGTCTGGATTCGTCCCCCATTAGTTATTGGGCTTGGGCTCTTTTGGGTATGGTATAAGGTTGTTCCACCACCTGAATTCGACAATTTCAAGATGAGGAGATTGGTACATGCTCAGGTGTGGGTGAAAATGTTGGTAGCACACGTAATTTTGATTATTTTCTTTTCTTCACCTAAGAAGAAGAGCACTCTTTGGACATGTTGCATTGTATATGAAATTGCTTTTGCAGCACTCTTTGGATTGTCTCACCTACAAATTAACAAACAACCATCTCTCCTACTATAAATACTCTTCCTGTATCACCACCACATAACATAAACAGAAGAGAAAAGAAGGATGCCCCTCTTTCAATCTTGGATGATTTCGGGTTACTAGATGCCAGAACCATGGATGCGGCCATGGCCTGGGCCTCCCCAGTGAAGATTTCAGCACCACAGCCATTTGTGCCGTCCCCGCCAGCAACTGCAGTGTCACCGCTTGCATCAAAGGACAAGCTCAACCTCCTGCTGGTTTGGGTGTTGTAATAACTAGGTTTGTTGTCACCACTGTACTGTGATAGCCGATGTTTGGTGATGTATTACCAATAGAGTGAATCCTTGTGGGCGCAACAGTAATACATCACCAAGCATCGGCTATCACAGTACAGTGACAACAAACCTAGTTATTACAACACCCAAATCAGCAGGAGGTTGAGCTTGTCCTTTGATGCAGCCGGTGACACTGCACAGCTGCTGGCGGGGGCGGCACAAATGGCTGTGGTGCTGAAATCTTCACTGGGGAGGCCCAGGCCATGGCCGCATCCATGGTTCTGGCATCTAGTTACCCGAAATCAACCAAGATTGAAAGATTGAAATCATATACAATGCAACATGTCCAAAGAGTGCTCTTTATCAGCAATCCTGGCTCCGCCCCTGCATCCCTGTGATCATCAAAATCAACTAATTCAAACCACAGTAGCAAGCAGATCATTCTCACAACAAACAGATACTTGTATCATTTCATGCACATATACTCTAATTCACAATAAGAAACCAGTTGCCATTTCTTATCAAGGCCCATGCATCCAGAATTCTGAAACTCAAATCCCAAATGACTGAGACAATAACAGACCTAAATGAGCGTTAATTCCTTACATGCTGAATATGTTTTGAGATTTTTTTTTTCTTCCTTCCACAGGATTATATTATAGTAACATATAAATGCAATTACAATTAGGGCAGATGATGGAATGCAAGGGCCATGGTGAACTCTATTCCAAGGTCAACAAAGAGGGAGCCAAGGCAATGAGAAAAATCATCTCCCTACAAAGGATAAACACCCTAGTATAGGAGAAGCAAAAATTAACTTGGTTGATTCAATTACTCAAGTGACTTTTATAATAGCGAAGATGTTCTTTACGTGTTGTTATCCTCCCATGGCCCAAATAGCTTCCCCCCAGTATGGTTCATCTGCATCACCATAAGAATGACAATCTATTCATTTCACTTTTTCTTATTGGTCGTGGGTGTAGAAAGAAATACTTCAATTTTTGTATATAATTCATTCCCCAATAGGGGTATATATACAATAGGGTTTCTTGTCTTACAAGAAACAATATTACAGAATATAGAAACTAGGTTACCTAAATATGAATTTAGAATATCCTAAATATATATATGTTTATATAATCTATAATTAGAATATACAACTTTCTATACTCCCCCTCAAGTTGGTGCATAGATGTCTATCATGCCATACTTGTCAACTGAGTTGTCAAACACTTTCTGAGATACCCCTTTAGTTAAAACATCAGCTAATTGCTCCTCTGAGGTTACAAATGGAAAACGAATAACTTTCCTATCAATATTCTCTTTAATAAAATGGCGGTCAACCTCCACATGCTTTGTTCGATCATGCTGAACTGGATTATGTACAATCTGAATGGCAGCTGTATCCCAATGTAAATCTATAGGCCTTTGTAGCTTGAAACCCAATTCCTTCAGGACATTACGGATCCACAACATTTCACAAACTCCATGTGTCATACTTCGAAATTCAGCTTCTGCACTTGATCTAGCAACAACTTTCTGTTTTTACTATGCCAAGTTACAAGGTTCCTACCAACAAAAGTGAAGTACCCTGACGTAGAGCGTCTATCAGTTTTATCACTAGCCCAATCCGCATATGTGTATCCAACAACTTCCAATTCATTTTTTTCAAACAATAATCCCTTACCAGGTGCCATCTTCAGATATTTCAAGATACGAAAGACTGGATTCATATGCTCTTCACTAGGACAATGCATAAACTGGCTAACATTACTCACAACATAAGCAATGTCAGGTTTAGTATGAGAAAGATAAATTAACCTTCCTACAAGACGTTGATACCTCCCTTTATCAGTAGGGGCTTGATTAGGAAGAATAGCAAGTCCATGATTCATCTCAATGGGTGTCTCTAGTGGTTTGCAATCCAACATCCTTGTTTCAGTGAGCAAATCAAGAACATACTTCCTTTGTGAAAGTGAAATCCCTTTCTTCTACCTTGCAACTTCAATACCCAGAAAATACTTCAGTTGCCCGAGATCCTTCATTTCAAATTCCTTCGACAGATACTTTTGCAAATCATTTATTTCTTTCGTATCATCTCCTGTAACGATCATGTCATCAACATACACAATTAGAGCTGTAATTTTACCATTCTTGTGTTTGATAAACAAGGTATGGTCAGAGTTGCTTTGTTTGTACCCAAAAGCTCTCATGGACTTCAAAAATCTTCCGAACCAAGCTCTTGGAGACTGTTTCAGGCCATACAAAGACTTCTTCAATTTACACACCTTACCAGCGTCTCTTGGGTTATTCTTCACGCCTTTTGGCATATCCATGTACACTCCTTCCTCCAAATTTCCATTGAGAAATGCATTCTTCACATCAAGTTGATGCAAGGGCCAATCTTTATTTGCTGCAAGTGAAAGTAAAATTCGGATAGTATTAATTTTCGCCACAGGTGCGAAAGTCTCCTCATAATCAATTCATGGCGCTGTGTATATCCCTTGGCAACTAATCTTGCTATGTATCTATCAATAGTTCAATCTGCATTAAGCTTCACATTAAACACCCAACGACATCTTACATTCTTTTTTCCAACAGGCTTGTCTACTACCTCCCAAGTGACATTCTTCTGAAGAGCTTCCAATTCTTCATTCATTGTTGTTGTCCATTTTGGATCCTTCAATGCGTCCTGCACGTTACTAGGAATAGATACAGTAGATAATTGATTAATAACAAGTGCATGTGACTCAGAAATCCTATGGTTAGACATAAAGTTAGCTATAGGGTATTTAGCTTGGGCTTTGATGTCTGGTTCATATTGCTTTTTAGGAACTCCCTTAGTAACCCTTTGTGATTTTCTAGGTTCCACACTTTCTAACACAAAAGACTCATTAGAGGGTAAAGATACCTGAGGTGGATCATTCTGGGCGAGATCTTCAGTTGCTGATGTAGAAGGGGAAATGTCGTGTGTGAGTTTCAGATACATTTTGATCATTCACTACACCAAAAATACCCATTAGCAACGGTTTTAAATCGTGGGATAACCCATTGTCACGGCTTAGAGCCGTGGGCTGTAGAGGCGTCGCTAAATCCCCAGTAACGGCTAAAAACCGTGGCTAAAATATTAGCAATGGTTTTATCTCGTGGAAGGTTGATGATTTAGCCACGGTTATAAACCGTTGCAACAATCTTAGCCACGGTTTTAAGTCGTGGCAAAAAAAAAGTTTATTTTTTTATTTTTAATTTTTTTAATTTTTAAATTTTTTTTGGTCATGGTGTTAAGTCAATGCAGTAGAGTTCTACTGACAGTGATGCAATACTGGCAATGAAGAGAAATTACAGACTGAAGAACTTGTAATTGTAATTCTAGATTGATGACAGTAAATGGAATGGATTGTATTCAATAAGAAAGCTAATTCGAGATAGCCAATCTTCTGTAGAGCAAATGCTCAAGTGTACAATTTTCTTACAAATCAAATGAATCCCTTTTTCTCTCTTATGCTCTCTTATTTATAGTACTACATTTATTGACAACTAATCTAACATAAATCATTCCATAAACAACATTACATGTAACAACATAGCACTCTGCAACATATAGCAACCTGCTACCTTTAGTAACAACACTTGTGTTAGCAGTCTGCATTCCATTCATGCACAAAAGAAATGAGGGTGATAATATGAAACTGTGTTTAGTTAAATTACTTATATTATTTTATGATGTTTTACAGTTGTTATATATAAAACTATACAGCTACTAATAAATTACTTATATTACTTCAGTCTCCTCCAATTTTGCCACTACTGATAAACATGCTACAGCTAACAACTGCACTGACCAAGCTTTACCTTTCTATCAACACATCAATAAAAGATAAATAATCGAGAATGAGATTTCGGGTAATAATCCATTCGCTAGAAAATCCAATGCGACATTGCCAAAGTGCTGAAAAAAGCTAAATTGAGTCTATCACTATGTTATTTAGTACTCACAGTGTCACGCCCCGGCCTGCCACGGGAATCGCAGCGTGCCGATGCGTGACCTACCAAGCACACAGGCGGATCGTAACCGGCCACAACATCATAATATAACACATTCTTGATACGATAAACAAACGAAAATAAAACTACGCTAAAGTTTGAACAAAATAGATATATATTTGATTCGCCCCGCCAGAGTCATAGCGACCAAACAGTATACAAACATTTAGTTTAACAATATAGTACATCTGAAACACAGAGGAAGCAAAACATACCCGTACAGGGTGGACACAACCCAAAAAGCTCAAAACACGCCTACAACGGAAATCGAGGCCTACGCGCCACGATCAGCAGGAACTCCAACACTGCCTGCACTCCAATAGAAGCACACCCCTTGCGGGGTCAGCAAAGCACAAAGCTAGCTGGTGCGAGCGAACTAAATACAAATAACGGAATAATAAACAAGGAAAATTCATGCCAGACAACAATAAATTAACAACCAGTTCTAAAGTCTAAATCACACCGTGTCTCTAAGGATAATGTTTCTAAGTTCAAGCAACAACACACATATTTCAAATTCAACAATAACTACAAGTTTTCAATATATGCCGGTCATTTCACATGATTTAAACATAGTAAATATCAAGCAATGGAAATGAATCAATCTCATAATTCCTCCTAGTCTCCTAGGTATAGCAATGAAGTTGAAATCAGAAATCCTGTAAAATCCTGTATAAGTGTCTCATATCGTAGGTATCCGCATACCCTACGAATGTGTCTCACCCAGACACATCCCACAACGTGCACCAGTACCACTTCGGGCTTGTTTGTATCCTAATGGGGTGCCATCTGCCAGGATACAAACTCAAACCTCCCGAACGACTGGCCTAACACGGCCAACCTAACATAATCCAAATCAAGCGCGCTGGGAGGGAAAGCGAGTAATCTCCAAAGCACGTCCTCCGGGACCCGTCCTACTGCACTCTATAGTGGCAAGTGCGTGCGGGAGCTCACCGCACCTCAGCAAGCTTGCCACATGCAATAGCGTCCACAATGTCAGGTGCGAGTCATCTCCAGCACCATCCAACTCACGATGCGAGCAAGCTCCTAAGCATCGGCACAACAGGCATTATAGCGGGGTAAAGACACTTATACTACTATCCACATGCACAAATGACGAGTCTGTACATAACCAGAGTAACAGACGTGCAATCATAAACAATTCGGCAATTTTATAAAACCACGACTATGCCAGGGTCCCAACATGACCCAAATCACCACAATAAATTTATTCGAGTCGCTTATCATACATGCTTAAGACTCGAAGATCCACAGTAAAACATGATATGCTATGCAAACTCAACAACAAAGCATACAGGTCTCATGTCATTACACCAAAGCCTAATCACACCAAAATTACTAATCGATTTCATTCAAGTATCATGCTTTTCTGAAAATCCAATGCATAATTCATTCACACATAACTAACACAATCCTCGAAATCTGAAAACTCCGAATTTCAGATTCGGATTCAATTCTACACAATTGACGGTATACTATAAAAAATTCATTTCAGGATTTCAAGTAATTATTTTATCAAAATAAATATTATAGTTCCACTCACCTGGCGGAATGGATTTTCAAACCCAATTCCTACCGGTCGAAGCTCCAAACACGCAAAATCACGAATGCAAGGCCACGAAAATTCTAAAACTGCAAGGCGGGCTCGAAAATGAGCAAACTAGCCGAAAACTGAAATAAATCAATAAATACAAGCGACGCGTGACTGAAAGGAATACTTACAGCCAAAAGGAAATCGGCAACCACCCCGCCGAAACCCAAGGTTTGGCGAAAACGCGCCGAAACCCTCCCTACACCGGTCTGATCGCTACCAAACTGCACAACAATCCACAAAAGAGTCTGAGGACACTCAGAGTCACGAAAATGAGGCTCACCCACGCACCCAAAGCCCGGTTTCACGCCGAGGAACCCTCCAAACAAACATGCACCCTGATTTTTTGAAAAAAAAATTTGGGCAACCCCAAAACAGTCTTGCATGTTGGTTCTAAGGGCTCCCAAGGACGCCACCAAGGCCCTAACACGGCTGATCGGAGCTAAAAAGCCGATCAAACCTCAAACCCAAATGAAAACTGATTTTTTTTTTTTTGAAAAAAAAACAGCAAAGAAATAAATAGGGGGAAGAGAGAACGAACCAAGGAGGAGGAGGAGGTGAGATTGGGGAAGAAACCACCCCAAAAACCGTCGAAAATCCGTCGGAGAAATGGCGAGGTGCTCACTGCGACACTCGCTGGAACGAGCAGAAAAAAGAAAGAAGAAAAGAGAAGAAGAAAGGGGGAAGGGGGAGGGGTCGTGCTGTTTTAAAGGGGTGGGTGGCTATGTGCCCCCACCACCTTTGCTAAGTACACCCCGTTTTAAAAACTTTTTTTTTTTTTTTATAAAAACAGCAGGTCTCACATCATACACACCTTAAAAGAGATCTCGTCCCCGAGATCGGACAAAAGCCACGACAAGAAAACCTAGGCAAAAAGCTCGGGGTATTTCTGTCTCATCAGATCCTCCAGCTCCCAAGTCACGTCACCCGCTCGGTGACTCCACTGAACC
The DNA here is from genome assembly GCA_003290165.1 of Berberis thunbergii. Lineage (NCBI taxonomy): Eukaryota > Viridiplantae > Streptophyta > Magnoliopsida > Ranunculales > Berberidaceae > Berberis > Berberis thunbergii. The sequence goes on along the minus strand of QNQO01000446.1, from coordinate 404,064 downwards.
TTCACTAACTTCACCATCCTCCGACGAAGTTGTTTCACATCATCATCAACAATGGCTACTGGCCTCACTGGATACGTCAACTCATCTGCAATCTCTACTTCAGCAAGCTCTATAATCTGTGACGGGTCTGCCAAACACTTCCGCAACATGGATACGTGAAACACATCGTGGATTCCTGACATACTCTGCGGCAAAGCCAATCTGTAGGCCACTGGTCCGATCCTCTCAGTAATCTCATATGGCCCTACATACCTCGGTGCAAGTTTCCCACGACTTCGAAACCTAACAACTCCGCGCATCGGGGAAACTTTCAGAAAAACCCTGTCACCAACATCAAACTCCAACTCCTTACGCCTCCTATCAGCGTAACTCTTCTGTCTACTCTGGGCTGTCAACAACCGCGCTCTAATCAGCTCAATCTTCTCAGTAGTTTCTCTGATCACATCTGGCCCCATCACAACTGACTCTCCAATCTCTGCCCAACAAACAGGGGACCTACACGGTCGTCCATAGAGTGCCTCAAACGGTGCCATACCAATACTTACATGGTAGCTGTTGTTGTACGCAAACTCGCATAACAGTAGGTGATCTTCCCAACTGCCCCCAAAGTCTAAAATGCATGCTCTAAGCATGTCTTCCACTACCTGATTCACACGCTCAGATTGGCCATCTGTCTGTGGATGATAAGCTGTACTCATGTCCAATCTAGTACCCATAGCTTGCTGAAAGCTCTGCCAGAAGTGGGCTGTGAAAAGCGGATCTCTGTCGGATACAATTGAAACAGGCGACCCATGAAGGCGAACTATCTCCCGAATGAACAACACTGCTAGACTGTCTGCCGTCCGATTCATACTAACAGGGATGAAATGTGCACACTTCGTCAACCGATCAACAATGACCCATATCGACTCATTACCTTTCCTCGATCGTGGAAGTCCATCGATGAAATCCATAGTGATATACTCCCACTTCCACGTCGGGATATCCAATGGATGCAATAACCCAGACGGTCTCTGATGCTCGGCTTTCACCTGCTGACAAGTCGCACACCGTGCCACAAACTCTCCAATGTCTTTCTTCATGCCATGCCACCAGAAAGAATGTCTCAAATCTTGATACATCTTCGTTCCACCGGGATGAATGGTGAAACGAGATCTATGAGCTTCCTGTAAGATATCTCTGCGCAACTCCTCATCGGACGGAACACAAAGCCGCCCACGAAATCGCAACCCTCCATCTGAACCCACTGACCAATCGGTAGGGCACTCATCCAATGTGTCCACTACCAAATCTGCTATCTGCCTCGTAATCACTGGATCAGAGGTCTGTCTCTCCACCACTCTACTGATCAACGACGGATAAACTGCTAAACCCGCTATCATGCTGCCCTCTGTACTGAAAGTAGGCTGAACTGCAAATGAAGCTAATGTCTCCAGTGTTCGGTACTCCTGAATCATCATGGTTGCCATCACTACATGTTGCCTACTCAAGGCATCTGCAACCACATTGGCCCTACCAGGCTGATACTGTATCTCGAAGTCATAGCTGCTAAGGAAATCAACCCATCGTTGTTGCCTCATATTCAACTCCCTCTGAGTGAATAAGTACTTCAAACTCTTGTGATCTGTGAACAACTCAAACCTCTCACCATACAGATAATGTCTCCAGATCTTCAAAGCAAAGACTACGGCTGCCAACTCTAAATCATGTGTCGGATATTTTCGCTCGTGAGGTTTCAACTGTCGAGACGCATAGGCTACGACCTTCTTGCCTTGCATCAACACTCCACCCAATCCTGTACCGCAAGCATCAGTAAATACCACCAGTCGGCTACCAGGTGTCGGAATAGTCAACACTGGTGCTGAAGTCAATCGAAGCTTCAAAGTTTCAAAAGCTTCTTCACACTTTTCTGACCATACAAAAGGAACATTCTTCCTAGTTAATTGAGTGAGTGGTGCTGCAATCAAAGAAAATTTCTCGATAAACCGTCGGTAATAACCAGCCAAACCCAGAAAACTACGAATCTCTGTCACACTACTAGGTCGTCTCCAAGACTTCACTGCCTCGACTTTCTCAGGGTCCACTGCAATACCTCCACTAGAAATAACATGCCCAAGAAATCGAACTTCAGGCTCCCAAAAGTGACACTTACTGAACTTCGCATACAACTGATTTTCTCTAAGTATCTGCAAAACAATGCGAAGGTGTTCTCTGTGCTCCTCTAAACTCCTCGAGTACACTAAGATATCATCAATGAAGATCACCACAAACTTGTCCAGGTACGGACTAAACAATCTATTCATCAAATCCATGAAGAAAGCTGGTGCATTTGTCAATCCAAATGGCATGACTGGAAACTCATACAAGCCATAACGAGTCCGAAAAGCGGTAATTGGAACGGAATGTTCCTCAACTCTCATCTGATGGTACCCAGACTGCAAATCTAACTGTGAAAACACTACGGCTCCCCTCAACTGATCCAATAAATCATCAATCCGAGGCAATGGATATTTATTCTTGATAGTCACTTTATTCAAATCTCGATAATCTATGCACATCCTCAATGATCCATCCTTCTTGGATACAAATATTGCTGGAGCTCCCCAAGGTGAATTGCTCGGACGAATAAATCCCTTACGAAGCAACTCATCAAGCTGTACTTTCATCTCTTCCAATTGCTTAGGTGCAAGCCTGTACGCTGATTTAGATATAGGTGCAGTACCAGGAACCAGGTCAATCCGAAACTCTACCTCACGACGTGGAGGGATACCAGGAATCTCCTGAAAGACATCAGGGAACTCACACACAACCTCTACAGAACCGGTGTCGGGACAAGAAATCTCAAGAGAGCTAAGAAAACTCGACATCAACGAAACCGAATCGGGCTCACAAGCCAACACACGAGGCGAAGCATCAGGTGGCGCTAACATCACCGACCTATGCAAGCAATCAATGATCACCGGATGACTGGACAACCAATCCATCCCTAGAATCAATTGATAGCCCTCGAAACCCAAGACAATAAAGTCAAACACAAAGCTGCACCCCAACAAGAAAAACTCGAAACGGGGGCAAAACTCCCACAACCAAACCGAACTGCCCAAGGGAGACACAACGCACAAGGGCTCCGGCAAAGGCACCACCTCAAGGTTGTCTCTAACAACCAACTGTCTAGAAATAAAAGACCTAGATGCTCCTGTATCGAAAAGAGCCCTCAACAGGGAAGACGACGAATGCACAAAACCTGGCACACAACACAAGTATCCTGAATCACATAACAACACACTAACATGCAATTTTTCCTACGCATAATGCACATAACACAATCTTACTACATCTGGCACACACAAAATGACAATAAAAATAAATAAAAATAACATACCCTCAACATTTCCCTGACCGGGAATAGCTGCTAGGCGAACAGGCGGTGCTGGGAGAGGGACTCTCTGACCACTACCAGACGCAGGCGCTAACTGTCCCTGAGGCGCCCTCTGCTGTGCTGGTCCAGCCCTATTCTGAGGACAAAGTCTAGAAAAGTGCCCAAATTGTCCACAAGTATAACACACTATATGATCCCATCGATTTGTCTGACTTCTTGGACATTCACGGGCTATATGTCCCTCCTGGCCACAAGTGAAGCAACCACTCCTATTTCCGGTCTGACCATCCCACCTAGGCTGTCTCTGTTGCTGCTGCTGTCGATGATCTCCTCTGGAACGTTTGTCGCCTCTGCGATCTCTGCCACGCGCCATCACCAAACAACCTCTACGAAAAAAATAAGAAAACACACATACCATACATCAAACAACACAACAAAAGTCCTAACTCCTCTACCCAATCCACTCAAGAAAGTGGTATACGATGATGTTCTATGTGAACCGGTAACAATGGCTCTGATACCAAGCTCTGTCACGCCCCGACCTGCCACGGGAATCGCAGCGTGCCGATGCGTGACCTACCAAGCACACAGGCGGATCGTAACCGGCCACAACATCATAATATAACACATTCTTGATACGATAAACAAACGAAAATAAAACTACGCTAAAGTTTGAACAAAATAGATATATATTTGATTCGCCCCGCCAGAGTCATAGCGACCAAACAGTATACAAACATTTAGTTTAACAATATAGTACATCTGAAACACAGAGGAAGCAAAACATACCCGTACAGGGTGGACACAACCCAAAAAGCTCAAAACACGCCTACAACGGAAATCGAGGCCTACGCGCCACGATCAGCAGGAACTCCAACACTGCCTGCACTCCAATAGAAGCACACCCCTTGCGGGGTCAGCAAAGCACAAAGCTAGCTGGTGCGAGCGAACTAAATACAAATAACGGAATAATAAACAAGGAAAATTCATGCCAGACAACAATAAATTAACAACCAGTTCTAAAGTCTAAATCACACCGTGTCTCTAAGGATAATGTTTCTAAGTTCAAGCAACAACACACATATTTCAAATTCAACAATAACTACAAGTTTTCAATATATGCCGGTCATTTCACATGATTTAAACATAGTAAATATCAAGCAATGGAAATGAATCAATCTCATAATTCCTCCTAGTCTCCTAGGTATAGCAATGAAGTTGAAATCAGAAATCCTGTAAAATCCTGTATAAGTGTCTCATATCGTAGGTATCCGCATACCCTACGAATGTGTCTCACCCAGACACATCCCACAACGTGCACCAGTACCACTTCGGGCTTGTTTGTATCCTAATGGGGTGCCATCTGCCAGGATACAAACTCAAACCTCCCGAACGACTGGCCTAACACGGCCAACCTAACATAATCCAAATCAAGCGCGCTGGGAGGGAAAGCGAGTAATCTCCAAAGCACGTCCTCCGGGACCCGTCCTACTGCACTCTATAGTGGCAAGTGCGTGCGGGAGCTCACCGCACCTCAGCAAGCTTGCCACATGCAATAGCGTCCACAATGTCAGGTGCGAGTCATCTCCAGCACCATCCAACTCACGATGCGAGCAAGCTCCTAAGCATCGGCACAACAGGCATTATAGCGGGGTAAAGACACTTATACTACTATCCACATGCACAAATGACGAGTCTGTACATAACCAGAGTAACAGACGTGCAATCATAAACAATTCGGCAATTTTATAAAACCACGACTATGCCAGGGTCCCAACATGACCCAAATCACCACAATAAATTTATTCGAGTCGCTTATCATACATGCTTAAGACTCGAAGATCCACGGTAAAACATGATATGCTATGCAAACTCAACAACAAAGCATACAGGTCTCATGTCATTACACCAAAGCCTAATCACACCAAAATTACTAATCGATTTCATTCAAGTATCATGCTTTTCTGAAAATCCAATGCATAATTCATTCACACATAACTAACACAATCCTCGAAATCTGAAAACTCCGAATTTCAGATTCGGATTCAATTCTACACAATTGACGGTATACTATAAAAAATTCATTTCAGGATTTCAAGTAATTATTTTATCAAAATAAATATTATAGTTCCACTCACCTGGCGGAATGGATTTTCAAAACCCAATTCCTACCGGTCGAAGCTCCAAACACGCAAAATCACGAATGCAAGGCCACGAAAATTCTAAAACTGCAAGGCGGGCTCGAAAATGAGCAAACTAGCCGAAAACTGAAATAAATCAATAAATACAAGCGACGCGTGACTGAAAGGAATACTTACAGCCAAAAGGAAATCGGCAACCACCCCGCCGAAACCCAAGGTTTGGCGAAAACGCGCCGAAACCCTCCCTACACCGGTCTGATCGCTACCAAACTGCACAACAATCCACAAAAGAGTCTGAGGACACTCAGAGTCACGAAAATGAGGCTCACCCACGCACCCAAAGCCCGGTTTCACGCCGAGGAACCCTCCAAACAAACATGCACCCTGATTTTTTGAAAAAAAAATTTGGGCAACCCCAAAACAGTCTTGCATGTTGGTTCTAAGGGCTCCCAAGGACGCCACCAAGGCCCTAACACGGCTGATCGGAGCTAAAAAGCCGATCAAACCTCAAACCCAAATGAAAACTGATTTTTTTTTTTTTGAAAAAAAAACAGCAAAGAAATAAATAGGGGGAAGAGAGAACGAACCAAGGAGGAGGAGGAGGTGAGATTGGGGAAGAAACCACCCCAAAAACCGTCGAAAATCCGTCGGAGAAATGGCGAGGTGCTCACTGCGACACTCGCTGGAACGAGCAGAAAAAAGAAAGAAGAAAAGAGAAGAAGAAAGGGGGAAGGGGGAGGGGTCGTGCTGTTTTAAAGGGGTGGGTGGCTATGTGCCCCCACCACCTTTGCTAAGTACACCCCGTTTTAAAAACTTTTTTTTTTTTTTTTATAAAAACAGCAGGTCTCACACACAGTGAGTTCATAGGTAGAAAGAAACCTATCCAAGTAATTGATTGATAGGTAAGTACTCAGCGGTCCAAAACCATAATGTGCATGAACCTGTTCAACCCCGTAAACAAAAAAATAATTCATTACAAAGATTAAAAGAACTGAGTATCAAACGTGATTTAACATTGTTGAGACATGAAAATGAACCCAATTTCCACAAATGTATGATAAGGTAATGCAACTCATTACAGATTCATGATTAGAATATATCAAAACTGAAACATTGAGAGAAAAATACTTGCAACTTATTGACAACAACAAAAATTGAAGAAAAATCAACAAAATTAGCATAAGGGATTAACCACAGTTCAGAAAAATCTAATCTTGATTTATAAAAGAGAGTATCATCAGTAAAACCCACTATTCATTTCACAAATCTACACTAATCAAACCAATAAAGAAGAACACAAATTCCAGAAACCCCATTAACTAAATAATAAAAATCTCACCTTTAGAATCCAAGATTTCATTATATGACAGAAAATAGAGTCTGTCCGCAGAGAGAGAATGGGAGAGCAGAGAAAAAAAATAAAAAGAAAAGGAAATAACTATCGAATGAAAGAAAGGAGTAAAAGAAAGAAAATTTTCTCTCCTTGGTAAACTTTGCTGTTCAGTCACTACTGATTTTTAAGTTACTGCAGCACAATAACTTTGTAGATCAACGACATCGTGGTAGATCCATAGACTAACAAACAGTATTGATCCCACCATGATATGAGGTTAGATTTTGAAGGGACATAAATAGTATCTTTCTCTGGTGCGTGACTAGTATCATCAAGCTCCAAATTCAAATCTATGTTCTATTTCACAGACGGAATAGTTAAAAGAAACACCCAAATATATGGGACTGGTTAAGCCATTAAAAAGTTAGATGCTCCAGTTCAGTTTGTACTCTTTCTTTACAGTAGGGTGAGTAGTTCAAGACAAAAGATAGATGCCTTCTGAACTTACAGCTAAAGCTTCCCACATCTAATTTGTTTCCCACATCTAATTGGGCATATTTGAGAAGATAGGCTAATTGCACATCCATAAAATCAAAGCTCACCATGAACACTTACATTGAAGAAAGAGTTACCAACTGATAACAATGAAGACTGTTTATAGCACAACTTAGTGACAAGATAAATACCTTCTCTACACCTTCTAGAATGTGAGGGAAGTGACAAGATAGATACCTTCTCTACACCTTGGTTGCAAGCATATACCAGAGCATCAGCAAGCGTCAGTCTGCCTTCGGCAACAATATTGTTGACCTGCAGAAAAAATGATTCCAACAAATCAAACTTACATGGAGTTGATGAGATATTTATCAAGTGAGTTTGAAAGCCACCTTAACGAAGATTTCATGAAGCTTCTACACATATTTTCAATACCAAACAATGCTACATACAAGCTATCATTTAGGACAATCACATGGAGATCGCCTAATAAAACCATGTTACTAATCTATTGTTAGTAGTTGAACTTAAAGTGTAACTGTTGTATTATTCACACATTTTAACTTGGAAATTATGAAAAGAACTAAAAGAGAACAAAGATTGGCAATTTTGGCCCATGTTATTCGTCATCTAATAACTTAATCATCATTATCACACATGTAGCTTTGAGGCCCAAGCCTTTGGCATGTGAAGCACAAATCGTGAACTACACCTTGAGGTACATATAACTAGAGATTTAGGAAAGGATAATACATGTATATGAGTAATCTCATTAAAAGTACTATCACTTCAACAATAACAATAGAAATGAACCTCAATTGTTTTTCCATTGGAAGCTGTGAGAATATCTCCAGGTCTCACGCCTGTACCACTAATCATGTTTTCACATGCTGCAACAATGAAATGGACCTGGAGAACCAAAAATCAAATAGGTGTCAAAAACGTGCATTCAGTTTCTAGAAATGAAGCATTCTATCTACAACCAAGACCAATGAAGATAGACACGGGGATAAACAATGACAAAGCATGCCTCTACTCCTGCAGGTTTTATTTGCCCAATGGCTTTTGTTGCACCTACAACAGCTGCAGAGCCTCCCATATATCAAATTTCATGAGCTCGATCAAGCAGCCTGGTCCTGTCTTGATGTTGTAACCGCCATTGGTAACAATGAATGATCAATAAATTTTAAAAACTAATAATAATTCAAACAACCACATCAACAAAAAAATAAAGTAGTTAACAAGAGAACACTAGTCCAAGGATTCTGAGTCTTCCATATTAGAACGCCCATATATTTTGTCCACATACGAGAAGTCCATCCCTCCAGTAGAGCTCTATACTGGATGTAGTTAACAAGTTGTGCCTGAGACAATAATCAAGCTAGAGTGAGAACAAGACCAAGGGAGAAATCATGCACAAATGCAGGCAAGATGAAGATCAACAGATAACCTAAGCACAACACCATAGTGTTAGTAAACACTCAATATTTTAGACTAATGCCACTGCCCTATTCTCTTCATCTGTGATTGAGAATTCAGATCACATGGGCTTTAGGCAGAGAGCTCGAAACTCTTTTGCTGTAATTGTCGTGGACTGAATACTCAAGCTTAGCTTAAACTTTGCTTCAGCAAATCACCCAATATGACCTAGTCACTAAAAACTGCTCATATGTACATTTATATGGTACTTCTGAAGGTAACTCTTTCTCCTAGATGGTTGATTAATTTTCACCTTGTCGCATAATATGACTTCTGCTGCATAATTCAACCTACTCTCTTTTTTATAGGCAGACAAGAAAATTTTATTTCACTAGGCAACAAAGGAAGGACAACAGTTACTACAACCAGATGAAATTGAAAGTTATACTTCACATGCTTCACAGGATTAACACATTCTGTATAGCTTATTATATTTCACAGGGAATGGAGCCTGTTATAGCTTATTATGCTGAACAAAAAAAAAGTAAGAAGAAGAGAAAAAAACACATTCTAGATAAAGAATGTACATACTGTTTCTAACCCCTGAATAGGTACCCAGCAGCCTGTTCCTCATTGCCATTGAATAGTTTTAGTGCTTGAACTACTGCATCCCTCCCAAAACCAAGCTCGCAGAGTTTCGACACTTTCACTTCGAAGTTGGATCTCTAGAACCATAAACATCATCAACAATTTGAACAAACCTCTTTTTTTCTGGAGAAAATACCAAACATAAAAGTTAAGTAAATGTCAGAAAAAAAATGAATGTATACATAAGAACTGTTGGCTCAGCAACACCAAGTATAAGGAGTGGTTGTCCTCCAATAATTGAGTGTATGATGCCACAGATGGCTGTCGATGCAAGTGTCTGCACTGCAGCTAAAGATCCATCTGCAACAATGAATAAGTGTACATGCCATACCTCCAAATGTATTTCTTACATGGAAACAAACAGATCCACTAGCATTATCCTACATGTATTTCTTTCAAGTTGCTTGCCAAATGATATAACTGGAATTGCTGAAGCAAAAAATATGTATGTTGTTGGCGCAAGAATCCTGAATCACAAAAAGGATGTCAATTTACATATGGCATCAATTACGTAGATTATACAGTGAAACTCTCAATAACTTATCATGTAAAAACATCATTAATGATGTTTTTCTTAACATTAAGTGATAGAAAACTTTTAGTAAAAGAAAAACATCAGGATACATTATTAGAAAAGTCGGTTTCAGGAAGAAACTTTCTGATAAAATTTAAAGTGACCTTTTGTTAAGACTTTGAAAAAACTGAAACAAAATCACATTTAACGATTTGCAAATGAATAGTTAGTTTGAACCTAACAGGAGAAGGTGAAGTAGTCATTGTTTCTGGACATTTTAAAATTTCAGAGTTCCATAGCCATTATGGCCTTCCCCCTATTCTTAATTGAGTCATATGATTCAGATGGTTCGATAATTAATTATGGCGATTTGAGAATGATTATGTTGACCCAGTTTTAAATTGCTTCTTAAACAGCCTGGTTCTGATTTTGATTAGTTGTTTTACAACATGTACTGGCTAGTAATTATTTTGTGTTTTTAAATTAATTTGATTTTTCAGAACTAGGGAATTCATTACCAATTAGTAGAAAACTAGGTCAACAAAATCATTCTCTCCAACTCAACATTAATTTTTAACTAGATAACCCTAAGCCTCAACTTAATACAACTGGGTGATGTCCCTTTCAAAACACTTCCATGTTAGGCCAATCAGTTGCCTAGGTTACTAGATGCCAATAGATCCAACGGTTGTCGTTAACATCATGCAAAAAAGGTGGGGTCGAATCCATCAATGATTGCAGATATTCTAATGACATTGATGAGCAAATGGTTGAATACTATGTGAAAGAAACAAAGTTCTTGATTTGTACCAATTGCTTCATTTGAATCTGTTCCAATTTCAACAAAGTCAGAGTTGCATGGGGCTTCTATGGATCCTACTCAGTGCCAGCACCATCACATGGATTTTATTAGTACTGTAAACCAACCAAAATATCTATTGGCGAAAAATAAATAATTATGAGAAGAAAAAAATCACACCTAGTTGCGCCACCTATAAAACCATGGGTTTTAGACCAAAGTTTGTGAAGAGATGAATACCAACTTCTTTTTCACCTTTCTTCTTTAAATACCTAGTATCTTCAGTTTCTGCTTCTCCATCTTCTTGTTCTTGTCATTCTCATAATACCTGCAAAAGGAGGTAAAGAGAAGCAGCAATCATAAGATATGGCTATCAATAAGGATATTGAAAATGGAGGTCTTGATGTGTTGCAAGAACCATTTGTTCAACACAAAAAAATTATTGGCTCTGATGAAGATGAGAGTGAAACATGCAGCAATGCTGGATCCATGGGGATGGTTAAAACTTGGAAAAGTATGTTGAGGCATCTTATCGTAGTTAAAACTTGGACTTAAAGTTAGGTCTAAAAATAGTTATGTTGAGACAGCTTCTAAAAGTTAGGTCTTAAAGTTAAAACTTGGAAAAGTTATGTTGAGGCAGCTTCTAAAATCTAAAAATAGTAGATTTAGGAATATCCAAAGATATACCATATAACCATTCTGTTATGAATGAACACATATTTGACAAGGAAAAAATCGGATTCAAGCTGATGAGAAACAATACGCACCACTGTGCGACAATTCTGTTTTTCTTTTCCCTTTTGGTTTTTTCTCTTTTATATTTCATATTTCTTCCTATTCATAATCAAACTTTATTCGATATGTCAGTTACATGAACTACTGCATCATGTTAATGATATCAAGCTAATATTAGAATGTGAAAATTTTTACAGAAGCAACAGAGTAAGTTCACTTACTGGAATTGGAGTTGCATATTTACAGGAAAGTGTGCAATTGAATGGCTGAAAGGGTCTCTGGTGGTATGAGTGCCATTATTTGGTTCTTGACCATTCCCATGCACATTTCTATCTCTCTATATATTGGAGATGGCAGAATCTAATATCTGGGCCGCTTCAGTTGGTGGATATTGTCTCTCAGAACACGCCTATTCCGTTTAAATAACAAGTAACATGTCAGAACAGAACTATTTAAAAATATACAAAAGCTGTTGCTCTTGACTCTTTTCAGCTTTTGGATTATGCATGCATGCATTTAAGGAACACACGCACACATGTCACAGAACCTAAATGGAATTGACTAAAAAATGCACAGGACAGATAATTCAACCATATTCAGCACATGTTGTAAGTATGGGTTCCTATATACCTGTATCATGAGCAAAGTAGCAACACAGGAGGATATGAGGCCTAAAGGGATTTGTGCTTCAATGCTTCTCCAATATTTTTTAGAGCATCCTCTCCTTCCTTAAAAAAGGACATCACTTGGAACAATCTGTTAGTGGCAAGATCATTGCCCGATCATGGTGATGCTGCACTAGTAATTTGGCTAGTCACTATCACTACTGTTCTTGCATCTGAAAAATATAAATAAGGAGAGATCAGATAACTTTATGAAGGATCTGAATTTCAGACTCTGAATGATCAGGCAAAAGATAGTTTTTGTACTAACATCTTTACCCTTCCATGGCTTCTTTTTTCGCTTGACAGTCAGAGCATAAGAATGGGCCATTCCAAGGACACGCTTTTCCTGGATTTGATGAACCAGCATTCACCGATGTTCCCTTGTTCGGTTTTATTTCTACTTGACAAACCGCACACATGAACAATTTGAACATGTTGCATAAGGGATACTCTGTATTTAACCTGTGATTCACATAAATGCATCAGATTCTGATAATTAGATTATCCACAAACAAATGCATATATCAGTTTTGAAGAAGAAAACTTTTATAGAAAGTGTGATCAAGCTTGCCAAACAATCAATATTCAAGGAACAAAGAACAAAGAAGAAACAAAAAAGGTTTCTTGCCATTAGAGAAATGTGGTCTAAACTGAAATCTTCATAACAATCATTATGACATAAATAAATATGGTTTTTATCGAACCTGGGCTTTGTAGAGAGGTAAGAGTTTGGGAAGATTCTATAGTTGAGAGTGGCAATAAATTCCCATATTGGTGATCATTGGAGAGCTGAGAATCGCGAAAGAAGCTGAAATGCAAGATAACAATCTAATATGGGGTTTGAGTTTCGCAAAACTCACTTTTTTCAAGACTCAAAGAAAGCGTAAAACAAGAACCATAAAAGGAAGAAAAAATGACTTACTTAGAGATGTCTGAGTTCAGCATCTGAAATTCGTTCCTAAAATAAGACTTACTATTTCTTTGCGAATGATTTCCATTTTCTCCGAGCCTTCTGCTTTGAATTTCTTCTTGTAGTACCTTTCCCTCCATCCATGTAAACCCAATCTGACCTGCATAAAATATGTGCAAACAACCTCTCAGATTTACAAATTATAATTATTTTCATCCTTTCAGAGCAGTACTCTGTATACATGAAGCAGGAAGTACTTCACTATTACATACACGAGAAATTCAAAAAGTGAAAGCACAGACCTTGTCTGTCAATAATCCACCATGTTTGAATAAATCACCCTTCTCACATATCATATCCTTTAGCTGTCGTTTCAACTCATTCGCGTTCTTCACAACCTAGAAGACAACACAAAATATTTAGATTGAACTCTTAATCAAGTGGTTCCCAAAAAATTTCATGTGAACATAACAGGCACCAAATTCCAAATATAGCATTATAGTTATATAAGAATTAGCATACATCATCATCATCATCAAGTATTGAACAAGCATAACTATTATGACAAGGCAGTTTGCATATGATGGAAAAGACATCTTAACTAACTAAGCATATGATGGAATGTTGAGATCCTAAAGCTTTTTTAAGGCATTGGAATGCGTCATTAAAATGCTTGATTCTCTCAAAACAAAATTAACTCGTTAAAATGTTTCAACTTCTTAAAAATAATTCCTTTTTATTCTTGAGCATGCAGTGCAACAATTTTGTGCAAAACCAGACTGGAAAGCTTAGATCTAAATGGTAAATGCATTTTCCTAAGATCAATAAGAAATGACTGAAAAAAGAAAGGGAATGCAATTTGTAAGAGATTTACCAATTGAAACCAGAGCTCCTAAGGGAACTACCATAATTTGTTCACATTAATCATATTTCTATTATTCTATTTTATTCAGGATACACTTTGAAGTTTATGTGATCTTCTTTCATTTGTCACACTGATAGTACTCCTAGACCCATTTCATGAAACACCTTCCTAATGTCATTCTCGATTCTTCTTATTCAAAACCAACTTCAACATCAAATCATTTCTATCGAGTTTCCCAAATCAAGATTTGGCAAAGTGATTCAGAGCAGTTCCATACTTCAGTGATTATCAAAACAGAGTCTATAGATCAGAAAAAACATATACCAATGCCACAATGAAGATTATAGACACAAACAGATATTGAGTGCACAGGTAAGAAAGCTCCTAAGGGAACTACTGTAATTTGTTCCTATTAATCTTATTTCTATTCAGTTATCCTATTTCATTCAGACTGACTTGTCCTCGGCCATTTCATCAAACGACTTTCTAATATTATTCTTGATTCTTATCTAAAACCAACTTCAATATCAAATCAACATCCATCAAAATTCCCAAATCAAGATTGAAATAGCAAAATGATTCAAAGCAGCTACATACTTCATTGACTTCAACATCCTTCATAACTGAGTCCATTAGATCAAAAGAAATGCATACCAACGTCACAGTGAAGATCACATACACACACAGACATTGATTGCTTGCATAGACAATTGACTTCATATAAACTATTTTTCAATACCCAGATCTCTATTTTAAAAAAACCCATCTCAAATCCAACAAATATAAGCATGGGTACACTTGAAACACAAATAAACACCACAAAATATAACAAATCAACACAAACACACCCACCGTGAAGGGGAAACAAAAAAAGTAGAGAATCAGCAAATTGAATGCACTTACCACAAACAAGATATCAGCTTTTTGCAACCAAGTTGAATTTCTGGCCTTCAAATTAGTATCCAATGGACCAACTTCTTCAAAGTTTCCAATCCCAACTCTTGAAGCACCCAACTTAGTAGAATAAGTAAACCCCAAACCTCCAAAACCCTAGATCAGAAGATAAAACACATCAAAGATTTAACAAAACCATCAAATACAAACACTATGCTCTTGTGCATAGAAATCAGGCGAGGCGAGGTGACGGCGAGAGGAGAGGCAAGGTGGGAGAGCTGCGTTTGTGAGGGATGTGTTGCGTTTGTGTGAGGGAGAATTGCGTTTGAGGGAGGAGATGAAATCGTGAGCCAAAAACGTGAGGAATGACTTTCGCCCTCCCGTTCGCGAGAGTTGGGGGGAGATGGAGCGGGAACCCAAATTTTTTTCGCCGAGAAATCGAATCGACTTCTCCACACATCCACGTGCAACACACGTGCAATGTAGCAAAGGTTTAAGCCGTTGGGCACTATAGCCACGGCTAAAAGCCGTGGCAAATACACCAACGGTTTAGAAACGTGGCCAAGCCTTTTTTTAGCCACGGTTTTTGGCCGTTGGCCATTATAGCAACGGTTTTTTGCCATGGAAAATAAACCAACGGGTTAGAGCCGTGGCCACCTCCGTGTAGCTAAACATACCTTTTGGTGTAGTGATTCTCTTCTGTCTCATGAGAGAATTGATCGCTAGGAACTAAGTAGTCAATTGTCTGTCCATTGGAAGTGTCTATCTCTCGAGACAAGTCATTTGCTGCTACTGCGGGAATAGTTTCTGCTGTTACAGGAACTTCAAATTTTTCCTCCAAGTGTTCCAATTCTTCAAAGACATCAATAGAACGAGGATTCCCTTCACTATCGCTCTCCCCCTAAAGGGAAGACTGGGAGACTCCCCCCTGAGTAATATGGCTCAGATTCATGGAATGAGACATCAAGAGATATATGCATTCTGTTAGTGAGCGGGTCATAACACCTGTACCCTTTTTGGATATCTGCATAACCCACAAAATACATTTCGTCGCATGGGGATCAAGCTTGCTATGGTGTGGTTTTGGTATGTGGACATAGGCTGTGCACCCAAACACTCGGGGCTCCAAATTAAGCATAGATGGGATGGACAAAAGTGTATGAAGCTTCTGATGAGGATTCTTGAACTCAATTACTTGTGAGGGAGTATAGTTGATAATAAATACTGCAGATTTCACTGCTTCACCTTAATAGGATCGAGGTACATTCATGCCAAACAGGGAAGCACGAACAACTTCCAACAACTGCATGTTCTTTCGTTATGCTAAACCATTATGTTGAGGAGTATCAGTATTGGAGGTTTGATGACGAATTCCATTTGACCGGCAAAATTCAGATATAGGGACATTAACAAACTTTCCACCATTGTTAGATTAAAACACTCTGATGGATTGTTGGTACTGTGTCGCCGTCATTTTGTAAAAATCAGTAAACCTTCCAAATACCTAACTCTTTCATTTCAGTAATGACACCCAGGTCATCCGAGTGCAATCATCAATAAAAGAGACATAATATCGAGCTCCAGACAAATAAGGAATTTTTGTAGGACCCCAAACATCTGAGTGAATTTTCATAAAGGGAACATGACATCTATGAATACTTGGCGAATAGGGAATATGGTGGCTCTTGGCCAGTTCACAAATGTCACAATGAAATTTCGAATCACTAACAACCGAAAACAAATGAGGTTGCAACTTCTTAAAATTACGAAAAGACGGATGACCTAAACAGCGATGCCATAACCATACTACCTCCTTCGCCTTATCGACCCTAATGACCTGATTAGCTTGACCCAAAAGATTCTTGCGTTTCTCTCCCGTCTCTGTCAGATCCAAGTAGTACAGTTTCCCCCTTCTAACACCATAACCAAGAATCTGCTGAGCCAGAATGTCCTGAAACACACAGAAAGATGGATAGAACATCACAATACATGCAAGTGTTCGAATAATTTGACAGACGGACAAGAGGTTATAAGCTAGTGATGGAACAATTAAGACAGATTCAAGAGGCGCCGTTGGTGCACTATTGGTTTATGACATAACAAAGAGGCACACCTATCAACAAAGAGCAACAAGAAGAAGAGATCACACACAGTGTGGAGCAATGTTCTTCATGAATTGCAGCCAACAGATCGCAACAACTTCAGACTATGTTCTTCTTCAACCTGGCTCTGATAGCATGTAGAAAGAAATACTTCAATTTTGTATATAATTCATTTTCCAATAGTGGTATATATACAATAGGGTTTCTTGTCTTACAACAAACAATATTATAGAATATAGAAACTAGGTTACCTAAATATGAATTTAGAATATCCTATATATATATATGTTTCTATAATCTATAATTAGAATATACAGCTTTCTATAGTGGGTTCCTGTGCAGTCGCAAGAATCACTCATCTCACCAGTGAACACACTGTAATTTGCACAAAACCCTGATCTGGAGCCAGCTGTAGCGCTGCATGCATCTCCATTTGATGTCAACCCCATTGGCAATCTTTTGCAGCTGGTTCGGTTGCTGCCATGATATTCATACATCAAAAATAAAATGAAAGAAATTAGATGTAACCATGATGTTATAGTAGTGCACCCTCTGTAATGAAAAATGACAAAACTACTGTAGCCACCATATTATTTTCACTAATAGATGCATCTCATATTTCAGTTTATGTCAAGAGGATTTGCATCCCCGCGATCATCTTGACGAGAAATTCAACTACGTCAAAGTTCAAACCATCGTGGCAAGATAATGATTCTCACTATACATGCATGAATTTCATGCACATATATTTAATAGGTGATGTATCACCAAACGTGGATCGTTGATATCATTCAAGGCTTTTACTATTATTTCTATATTTCTGTTACATTTAGAGGGTGTTTTTTTGCTTCTGAATGGAGTCAAAAGTCTTAATAAGAAGTGGACCACCTTGTTTAGAGTGTTTGTTTTTAGTTCTGATCAAAGTTTTATTTCTGATTGGAGTAAGGGCAGTGTTGATCACTTAGCACCGAGTGCTGAGTAAAAATTATTCCAATAATAACTTTAACATAATTTTGTAATGACAATTGTTGCCCCCATCTTCTTAAAAATAAGTAGGGCTAAATTTTGATGGCACATTTTCATTCTCTTCACCAAGCACGGTGGTTCTACCTACCTTCACAAGGACTCGGTAAGAAACTTAATTCATTTTATCTCCTTCATCTTTGTTTTCTTTATCTGTATTTTCAAGTTTTTCTTCATCTCTTCAACTCTCCCGAGCAAATTGATAGTGAACAACCACAATTGTCTTAAGTATTTGGATCACGTGAACAAATCGATATGGTTAATTTACGATATCGTATTGCAAAATGAAATATCATAAGAAATTTGGTTTGATAATTTTTTTAAATGTACTTGGTCATATTTCGATATTCTTGTAATGAACGGTATAGTAACATCCTCTAGGATTTCAATAATTATTGAGTAAGATTTTAAGCACAATATTTATGTCATAAATTGTTTCAGCTCAGGGGGGCAAATTTGTCAAACAGTTCTCATTCAGCACCTAAAAACAAACACCATTTAATTTTATAACTTCGAATCAGCAGCCAATTCAGAATCAAACAAACAGTTCATTCAGAACTTCTAACGCCAGTTAGAAGTTAGCTTCTAAGCACTTACAAAAAACAAACGCCCTCTTATTGATGTATCATCAATAATTTGTTTTTCATCTTTCTTCTAAAGCATTTTTCCAAAAATTCTCTCATCTATTTTTTCCTTTTACTTCATTTATCCATTTCCCTTTTTTTCCAAAAGTATTTAAAATTTTTAAAATTGTCTGTTGGGATCAAAACCCCAAATTTATTGGAGCAAAATTGATCCGCTCTGACCCAATGCACTGCCAACCCACATTTTTTTTTAACTTCACTTTTGTGTTTTGAGTACATCAAGATCGCCATGTTTTGTACATAATTCATGGAGATATTAAACAAACAAGCCTTAGTTACTTGTGAAATGAAAGGTACCTCACTTCTGATTACTTCACCATTTTTATTTCTTCATGTTATTTTTAGTGTAATGTTCAGAAAATTCATTCTGATCACTTCACCATTTTTATTTCTTCATGTTATTTAATCTTAGGGTTATTTATTTTCGGGTTTAGAGATTGACATGATGGTTTCAAAATAATGTTCAGAATACACTCGTGTTGGTTTAAGCATTTTACATAGGCACACAAGTGTTTGATAAATTAACTGTGAGAAGATGCCTATGTGGTTTGAGATTGTTAAAATGTAGGAGATTGGGGTGGGAGCATCTAATAATGCGTAAAATCACTGTATCAAGTTCAAGTTTAGAGTTTATTGCAGTTATAGAGTATGGATTAATTGTTCATGGAAGTTTTGACTTTAAATGTTTATAGTTTTTTCCCCAATCATCTGGTAACAACTGCGCCACTTCCTCTTTTTTTTTAAATTTAGGTTAGTGCTTCTCCACAACAGGGATTAGTGATTATTGTGCTTGGGTGATATATTTGTTTACATGCGTGTTATAGAATCTAAAGTATGCTAATTAGTTATTCGATCCGTGAATAAGAGTAACAAATTTGCCTATAAATCACAAGGCCATTTTGCAGTAGCCCCATTGTTTTCTATTGGATTGAGATATTTTAGAATGTGGTTTGGTAAGAGTGTCATTGTACTAATTTAGATTGACTGTTGAACATTGTTCAAAACCTAGTAACAAGGTTCTAGTTTCACCAATATATGCCTTATTTGCCATGTCTCTGAGTCTAAATGTAGTATATTTCTAAGGTTCTTTTTGTTGTAATTCATTGAATGTTATTATTTATTTTTTTATTTACTACCAAAGGCATTTACTACCAAAGGCATGTTGGGTTTGGAGCCTCCAACCCTCTTTGTCACGCCTTGATTTTTGAAAAAAACGAAAATCCTAAAATCCACGTAGGATTATCCGTTTCCCCTAAAACCCGGGACGTGAAAATTCAATAACAACAGAAACAAATAGTAGCAACAACTAAACATGATTTAGTTACTGAAACAAATAAAAATCTAACTCGGAGAGAATCTGACGTTGCTAGCTCCACTAACGGAACTCCAGTAACGTTGTTCAAAGTCTCCAAACCTGAAAGGCTAATCGGCTACATTCCCAAAGGAATGTACCCAAGAAGCAAAAACTCACTTGGGTCAGCAATAAAGTTGGTGTGAGAAATCTTCATCCCCAAATCAATAAATCCGCACATGACAACATCAAAATAAACAAAACAATAAATAATCACACCATCAGGTAGTTCCTCAATGAGGCAAAGGTGTCATCATCCTAACTATATAAATTGACTATGGCAAGTCTGACCTGCAGAAATATGTGTAAACTTGTCATCCTGCATGAAAATGTTAGAAGCAACCAGATAATATTTCTAAGTTATCAGTCCTCACAAATGTGATTTATTTTCAAACAATGATACAATTCATAGTCATATTAGACTATTATTGAAATATTAACAAAACACATTTTCTACCTTTAGGAAGACATGTAGTTCTCATTCAATAGTTGAATGAGCATTTAGTTTCTTCCTTTAAGGTAATCATGTACATACATAAAAAAATCTCGCTTCTTTTCCACAATCGCACTATCCTCCTTGTGTCGAACACACCTCACCCAAGTGTGCCTCCCTTGCTTTCGAACCACTCGGAGCGTACATGTTCCTAGTAGGGTGCCACATCGAGGAACATGTCATCTCACCCGACGTTCGATCCAGGGCAATCATTTCCTAACTCTACACGTACAACCGAACTCACATGGAACGTTGCACCGATATGCAAGCAAGTCTGCATACCCATAATTCTATCTCACGTATACAAGCAAGTCTGTATACAAATCACATTTTTTTTTTCAGAAATGTGGAAAAGAGCATAAAAAAACAAAAACTCAAAACTCTTTTATGGTGACACTTTGTCAACCATAAATATATCAACCACAGTATCCACCATTCTTTTGGGGAACAAATAATATTTTCATAAATAAATTTTCTATACCCAACAGGGATCAAACTCATTCAATATAAGATTCATATTCCTATGACCATGAAGAATGTCACACTTTCAATCATAGCTCCTTATTGAGTCTAATTCAAGCCATGAAATAAAACATCATTACTTAATAATATTATAAAAGTAACAAAAAAAAACACATTTAATGAATTGGATCAATTGTTGTATCAACACACTCCGACAGGTTAGGTTGGGCTTAAAACATAGCAAATTGACAAAACCCTATATATATCACATTGGAGTCGGTTCTTGCTTTTAAATATGTTACAACAATTTTAGTTGTTTTGAAGTTTCAATTATGTGTGTATCCCACCTTCATTTCGAATGCAATGTCGCCTCTGTCCAAACTGATTATAATATTAGATGGTCATGCCTTCAATACAAAATGGCTGACCTTGAGAAGTCTGTGATGATATGCACATGTAAAAAATGAACTATCTTCCCTTATACTGCTGCTAGAAGCAATTCAGCACACCCACTAGTTAATAGAGAACAGAGAGGACATGTGTAAATGCATATGGAAATGGAATACAAATCAGGAAGATTTACTGTCTTTGGCTCTCACCTTGAGCTCCGCACTCTTCTAATAAAACAATGCTCAAGGTTTTCAGTTTTGCATTAAAAATTTCATCTTTGTTAATAGAAAAAGAAAAACAAACCCCAAAATGCAACTAATAAGAAAACCCCAAATGTTGAACAACCTGCAAGACAATAATGACATAATCTGATCATATGGGATGATTAAATAATCAAAAGATCTATTAACAATCCCAATCGATAGCTCAATAACACAAAAATTCCAATCAATTGGATTATAACACAATACAACCTCATACAAAAAAAAAAAAAAAAAATCAAAGAAAACAAACAATACCCAGACTCAAAACACCAACCTAAATCCACCCCATGATGAGCTCAAATCGTCAAATATCTCATCCTACAATGATCTTCTGAATAAAGAGAAACAGATAAGAAGAACTCATATAGAGAATGAAAGAAGACTCACATACAAGAAGGGAATGGAGAAAACTTACCATTCTAATCGCCACATCAAGCCATCACCACCAGTCAATTCAAACAAGCACACTCACGCCACCGTCCACCTCTCGCCCTCCATTTCTTCCCTCGCACAAACCCCTTTCCCCGTCAGCCACCATCAAAAGAACGTGGAGCAGGAAGGAGAAAAGAACAAGGAAGAAGGAGAAAAGAACAAGGAAGAAGAAAAAAAAGGTTTTATTTATTTTTATATATATATGGTGGGTGGCTATTCGCCCCCATTTAAATTCAAAGGGCAGTCCATTTTTTTAACTTCACAAAATAAAATCCTAATCATTAGTTTAATAAAAGCCCAAAACCAAGCTCAAATACAATTGAGTAACAACCCATCAACATTAGTAATGGCAAATAGAAAAAAAATATTTTTCCAAATAATTGAGATTTCAATATATGCCACAATTAATAAATAAGAAATTTTTTTCTATTTATTTAATTAGGCAGCTATTACAATATATACAACTCAAAAGAATCTTGTCCCGAGATTCGGTAGAGGAAAGAAAGTTAAGCGAATTTCAAAAAATGCAACTTGTCAAACGAAAGAAAATTTTAAAATAAAAATTCAATTGAATTTTTAGTTGCATAAATTTTAATTGTCATTGAAAAAGTAGAAATGTTACACTCTTATTGTACCAATGGAGAACATGGAGAAACACAAATGAAAAAAAATAAAAAAATAAAATGCAACTAAAAAATAAAATTGTGAGCAACTAAAATGCAGCATTATTAAAGACATTCGTAGATAGGTGTTTTTTTTTTATTATTTTTTTTTTTTTAAACCTCTAGAGGGGAGGGGCAGATATGGGATGCCAGACCTTAATTAATTATCAAAAAATTGACTTACATTCTATACGGGGGTGCATTACGACTTTACCCGTATTAAAAACCAAGCAGAAAGCGATAAACAGGTTATTGTCTGAATTTAGGATTTGTCTTCTTGCTTCGAGAGGACCTTCGAGGAACATCTGCCGTGGGAGTCTGTATTGTGGTAACTTCACGGTCTTTTTCACTAGAGTTTTGCCCCACCTTTGCTGCTGCCTCTTCAAGTGAAGTTTGCATTTCAGCGAAAATTGATTCTAGCAAGTCATCCATCATTGGCAACCAAACTGTTAGCCAATCTATTTGATTTTCTATAAATATGCACTATGTAAAAACATGCTATGTGGAAAATTTAACCATATCAAAAGGTTCTTAATTTAATCAACAGTAGATGAGACTGTCCACGAGCTTCCTTTTATCTTCAGCCAGACTATGTTAGTGGGGTTTTTTTGGGTGAATTTGTTCTAAAGATGTGTGTTAACTGTGCAAATTAAATGTGAGAGGAGGGTGGCTTTTATTTTTGTGTGATTTGCAAATGAGTTTTGTTTACTGGATTGTGTTTTTGGTGAGTTTCAATATGTTTTTCTTTTTTATATCTTGAATTTGAAGATCTACTTGTCCAACTTTTGCGCAAGATTTTGATGTAATTAAGAAGTTGTGCTTTGCTTACAAAGAGAGAGTGTGGAAGGCATAGATGGTAAATAACACATTTGGAAAGGTCTTCAGGAATATGTCTATTTAGCTCTGTAACTATGGAGGTATTGGGTAGTTGTTTGTGGTTATTTTTCTTATTTGTTACGCCATCTTTGTTGTTAGTGTTATTTCTTTTCTTCTACTGTTTTTTTCCTCGTTCCTTTTTTTTTGTTTACGATGCCTACTGGGGACATGTTGGTTGGTGATCAGCTTTCTATTTGTGAAGCTCATTTTTCCCCAAACAAAGCCTCTCAGACTACATTGGATAATGTCTGTTCCAACTATTCTTTGTCTGACGACCTCGAATGCAAAGGCAACAATCCATAATTAGTTGGTGATTTTAATATACTTTTGAGACTATAATTTGAAGACTGGAATTCATGGGTTTCTTGGATTTTTTTTTCATGAATTTTTTATGCTTTAAGTCAAAGGCTAGTGTCCATGACTTTTTCATCATCCATTGCGCCTATATTTTGAAGGCTATAGCCCACGACGTTCTTGGATTTTTCCATAATCTTTTAATGCCCAAATTCAAAGGAGTCGATGATTTTCTAGATTTTTTCCTCAACCTTTGACACTATATTTCGAAGGATTTAACCACAACTTTCTTGGATTTTTCCCTCAACTTTTGAGACCTATATTCAAAGGCAGTCCACGATTTTCTTTATCAACCTTTGAGACTATATTTCGCAGGCTATAACGCACGAGTTTTTTGGATTTTTTTTGTGTCATCAACTTTTGTGGTCCAAATTCAAAGACTGCAGTCCACATATTTCTCGATTTTTTTCTTGGATATTTTGTATCATCTGTAAAGTTCAAATGCTATAATCCATGATTTTTAAAAAAAATCATTAACTTTTGAGGCTCAAATGCAATGACTATGATCTGTATTTTTTTTGGCGTTTGACGCTATATTTTGAAGATTATTACCTATGAGTTTCTTGGATTTTTTTTATCAACTTTTGAGGCTCGAATTCAAATGTTATACTATACGATTATCTAGATTATTCCATATACTTTTAAGGCTATATTTCGAAAACTATAATCTGTGAGTTTCTTGACATTTTTATCAACTTTTGAGACCCTAATTCAAAGGCTACAGTCCACGATTTTTGTATTTTCTATTTTGTCATCAACTTTAGATATCATATTTTTAAGGCTATAACCCACGACTTTCTTGGGTTTTTTTCCATCAACTTTTTAGAGCCAAATTTAAATGATCTAATCCATGATTTTGCTTGATTTATTTCATCAACCTTTATGCGCAAATGCTACCAGTCTCACCAGCCTCATGTCTGCATGTCATGACTTTGCAAGAATTGCCCAACCAGTGAACCCCGGTGCCACTTGTGAAAAAATCAAGAATTATAACCTTTGAATTTGGAATTCAAAAGTTTTAAAAAAAATCAAAATAAAATCACACACATGTTATGGTTCACGGTTTTCTCGATTTTTTCATCAACCTTTAAGACTATATATTTAGGCTCTGCTTGATACACCGTAATGTAATGATTTTGCATTCTTTTATGGGCGGTTACACAAATATAGGCGTTTGGTACGATTTGCAAAAAACAGTTTATAGAATTCAAATTCCACGCCTCCTTTTCTTGTAGTTAAGTAGTCCCACAAATCTTTACGAGTTAAAATCTCTCGTAAAACTTTGCAAGTTTCACTCTTTCCTTCTACGTCTACTTAGACAGTCCAATTTTATAAGGAAACAAGTTTTTTTAGAACTTTTTTTAATAAAAATAATTAGAATTCTTTTAGAACTCTTTATAAGGAAACAACTTTATTATTATTATTATTTAAGAACTTTTTTTTATAAAAATAACGAATAGTAGTAGCGAGAAGAGTGGGTTGATTAGATATGTTTTTCATTTTTTATGTAGTTGGTTAGGGATGGCAGTGGGGCGGATTTTCACGGAAATCCGCCTCACCCAATCCGTATGGGGTAGATTTGGATATGGTTAAACGGGTTTCGGGGCAGATACAGATATCCAAACAACATCCGTCGAATATTCGAGGCGAATAGGGATTTAGCCATATCCGCCCCACGGATATCCATTTAGATATTGATATTACAAAAGTACCCTTGACCTTATAAAAGCAAAAAAAAAAACCAACATTTCATTTAGCCACGCACCTCTCTCTCACTTCTCTTCAGTTTTTCTCACAGAGTCACATACAATAGAAGAGAAAAAGAAGAAGTCTTTGGCTTCTCCTCTTTCAACCAAAGCTTCTCTGCTCGGTTCTCTTGGCCAAAGCTTCTCCTCTCTTCAATATTAACACTGCTTCTGACAAGGCATGGGTGGTCTCTTGGTCGGTAGCTTCAAGGTCTGTTGGTTCCACACAAAGGCAACTGATTTTTGGTGGATTTTCAAGCCGTTTAAACTAAGGTTACATGCATGATCGAGCAAGATCAGGCAAGATTTGTACGCCAACAGGGCGATCTTTAGCTTATTGATCTCTGCGGTGGTGAAGGGACTGAGGAGGAGGAGCAAGAGGAGGGTGACGAGTGCAAATTTGTCCATTATGTTGAAGAGATCTGTAGATTTTGTGATGGTAGTGTTTTGGCGTGGTGAGAAGGAGATTTTGCGGTGGTGGTTCTTCTCATTTTCTCCAAAATTTCCCATTATCTGAGAATAGGGTTACTACTGTTATGCTGGGTTTTTTTTTTTTTTTTTTCTTTTTTGTGGTGGTGGTGTTGTTATCTCCTTTTCTCAAAAATATTTCATTCCATTTATTGTTGTTGCACACAAAGAACCCCAATCCGGGTTACTACTGCTATTGATGTTGAGAATTTTTTTATTTTTTTACTGGTGTTATTGATGTGGTTATGAGAAGACTTTTTTAATCAGATATTCGGGCGGGGCGGATATCCATCAATCCGTCCGGATCGGGTATTGTTTTTTAAATTTTGTGTAAATGGATATACGGGGCGGATTCGGACCGTGATCTCCAACGGGGCGAGGAGGGATTTGTCCAAATCCGCCCCATTGCCATCCCTATAGTTGGTGTTTGCATAAATGCAATATCCAGGCCAACCAAGCAAACATTGGGTGTATGCATGTTTTCATTAATTGCTACCAAACAGTTGTAAATCAATGCACTATAAATTAAGGCATATGCAAACTAATATAAATGAAAAATTTTACGGTGTTCCAAGTGAAGAGCCTTAAAGGCTATAACCTATGAGTTTCTTCGATTTTTTGTACCATCAATTTTTACACCAAAATTAAAAACCTATATAATCCATGATTTTCTAGATTTTTTTTGTCAAATTTTTAAGGCCTGAATGCAAAGGTTGTCCAAAATTTAGTCGGTGATTTTCATATAACTTTGAGGCTATATTTAGAAGACTACAACCCATGAGTTTCTTGGATTTTTTTCCATCAATTTCTTATGCTTTAAGTCAAAGTCTATTGTCGATGATTTTTTCATCATCTACTGCGGCTATATTCAAAGGTTATAGTCCACGATTTTCTTGACTTTTTCATCAACATTTGACACTAAATTTAGAATGATATAACTCACGATTGGCTTTGATTTTTTTTTTCGTCAACTTTTTAAGCCCGGACTTCAAAGGCTACATATAGTTCACGGTTTTCTGAAGAAAAAACTTCTCAATTTTTTTCATCAACATGTGTAACTTAATTTTGTTTTTCTATACACAATATCATAAAATAAAATATTTTTTTTTAAAAAAAATCAGACCTCCTCCCATTGCCTACATAAAACAGATGAAGTCCAGTCATCACCACCACCACTTGAATCTGGGCTATAGCCCGTAAGACTACTTGTCTGGATTCGTCCCCCATTAGTTATTGGGCTTGGGCTCTTTTGGGTATGGTAAAAGGTTGTTCCACCACCTGAATTCGACAATTTCAAGATGAGGAGATTGGTACATGCTCAGGTGTGGGTGAAAATGCTCAGGTATGGTAAAAGGTTGTTCCACCACCTGAAAGTATGGTAAAATACTTCTACAGTAAAAAAAAAATACTTCATTCATCATACGTACAAAAATTATATCAAAAAATTACAAAAAAAACCTTACAACAAATTACAAAAAAAAATCTTTGATCTGAGATCTAGAAGAAGAAGGCGGATATGAAGAATCTCTGATCTCAATCTCAATCTGAGATCCGGAAGATGAAGGCGAATCTGATCTCAACTCGTATCTTCGACTTATACCCTTCATTTGTGTGCGAGAGGGAGAGATCGTGATCTTCGACTTCGACCCATCGTCTATAAGGTGGATCAAGATATGATCCGATCTGATATCAGATCTGATCAAGATCTGAGATCTGATCATATCTTCTTCTTCGATCTAATCTGATCTCAGATCTGATCAAGATCATATCTTTTTCTTCGATCCTGATCAAGATCTTATCTTCTTCTTCGATCTTGATCATATCTTATCTTCTTCTTCGATCTTGATCATATCGTCTTCTTCGATCTTGATCTTGATCAAGATATGATCAAGATTTGATCATATCTTCTTTGATCTGATCTGATCTTCTTCGATCTGATCATATTTTCTTCTTCGATCTGATCATATTTTCTTCTTCGATCTGATCTTCTTCAACAGATTAGCGACAGTTTTAAGCCGTCGCTAAATATTTTGCAACAGATTTTTTTAATTATGTGTTGAAACAGTATCGAAAGCAATTAGCAACAATTTTTTGCCGTCGCTAATCGTATAATTAGCGACGGTATAAAAAACCGTCGCTAGTTTCCGTAGCTATTAAAGCTTTTTTTTGTAGTGCCATTTTTATTTCTTCATGTTATTTAATCTTCGTGTTATTTATTTTCGGGTTTTGAGATTGACATTATGGTTTCAAAATAATGTTCAGAATACACACGTGTTGGTTTAAGCATTTTACATAGGCACGCAAGTGTTTGATAAATTAACTGTGAGAAGATGCCTATGTGAGATTGTTAAGATGTAGGAGATTGGGGTGGGGGCATCTAATATTGAGTAAAATCATTGTATCAAGTCCGGGTTTAGAGTTTATTGGAGTTATGGAGTATGGATTAATTGTTCATGGAAGTTTTGACTTTAAATGTTTGCATCAAGTTTTGCTTTTCGCTAGATTTTTAATTTAGGTTGGTGCTTCTCCACAACGGGGATTAGTGATTATTGTGCTTGGGTGATATATTTGTTTACATGCGTGTTATAGAATCTAAAGTATGCTAATTTGTTATTCGATCCGTGAATAAGAGTAACAAATTTGCCTATAAATCACAAGGCCAATTTGCAATAGCCCCATTGTTTTCTATTGGATTGAGATATTTTAGAATGTGGTTTGGTAAGAGTGTCATTGTACTAAATTAGATTGACTGCTGAACATCGTTCAAAACCTAGTAATAGGGTTCTAGTTTCACCAATATATGCCTTATTTGCTATGTCTCTAAGTTTAAATGTAGTATATTTCCAAGGTTCCTTTTGTTTTCCCTTTGTTGTAATTCATTGAATGTTATTATTTATTTTTGTATTTACTACCAAAGGCATGTTGGGTTTGAAGCCTCCCACCCTCTTGTTGTATCAGTGAAGAACATGGAGAAACACAAATGAAAAAAACATCAAAAAATAAAATAAAATTGTAAGCAACTAAAATGCAGCATTATTAAAGACATTCTTAGATAGGTGTTTAATTGGTAGAGTTGCAAAACTGATTCTGGCAAGTCCATCATTGGCAACCAAACTGTTAGCCAATCTATTTGATTCTTTATAAATATGCACTATGGAAAAACATGCTCGGTGGAAAAGTTAACCACATCAAAAGCTTCTTAATTTAATCAACAGTAGATGAGACTGTCCACGAGCTTCTTTTTTTTATCTTCAGCCAGACTATGTTAGGGGGGGGGGGGGGGGGGGGGTGTTGGTTTGGGTGAATTTGTTATGAAGATGCGTGTTAATTGTGAAAATTAAATGTGAGAGGAGGGTGGCTTTTATTTTTGTGTGATTTGCAAATGAGTTTTGTTGACTGGATTGTGTTTTTTGTGAGTTTCAATATGTTTTTCTTTTTTATATCTTGAATTTGAAGATCTACTGGTCCAACTTTTGCGCTGGATTTAGATGTAAGAAGTTGTGCTTTGCTTACAAAGAGAAACATTCGAAAAGGTCTTCAAGAACATGTCTATTTAGCTCTATAACTATGGAGGTATTGGGTAGTTGTTTGTTGTTATTTTTCTTATTTTTTTTTACACCATCTTTGTTATTAGTGTTATTTCTTTTCTTCTACTGGTTTTTTCCTCGTTCCTTCTTTCCTGTTTACGATGCCTACTGGCGACATGTTGGTTGGTGATCAGCTTTCTATGTGCGAAGCTCATTTTTCCCCAAACAAAGCCTCTCAGGCTACCCTGGATACTGTTCGTTCCAACTATTCTTTGCCTGACAACCTCGAATGCAAAGGCAACAATCCATAATTAGTCGATGATTTTAATATATTTTGTAGACTGGAAGTCAAGGGTTTCTTGGATTTTTTTTTTCATGAATTTTTTATGCTTTAAGTCAAAGGCTAGTGTCCATGACTTTTTCATCATCCATTGCACCTATATTTTGAAGGCTATAACCCACGGCGTTCTTGGATTTTTCCATAATCTTTTAATGCCCAAATCAAAGGAGTCCATGATTTTTTGGATTTTTTCCCTCAACCTTTGAGACTATATTTTGAAGGATTTAACCATGACTTTCTTTGATTTTTTCCTCAACTTTTGAGACCTAATTCAAAGGCAGTCCATGATTTTCTTTATTTTCTTCACCAACCTTTGAGACTATATTTCGTAGGCTATAACGCACGAGTTTTTTTGGATTTTTTTTGTGTCATCAACTTTTTGTGGCCCAAATTCAATGACTACAGTCCACAAATTTTTCGATTTTTTTTTTGGATATTTTGTATCATCTGTAAAGTTCAAATGCTATAATCCATGATTTAAAAAAAAACATTAACTTTTGAGGCTCAAATGCAATGCTTATGATCTGTATTTTTTTTGGTGTTTGAAGCTACATTTTGAAGATTATTACCTATGCGTTTCTTGGATTTTTTTTATCAACTTTTGAGGCTCGAATTCAATTGTTATAATAAATGATGATCTAGATTATTCCATATACTTTTAAGGCTATATTTTGAAAACTATAATCTGTGAGTTTCTTGAATTTTTTATCAACTTTTGAGACCCTAATTCAAAGGCTACAGTCCACAATTTTTGTATTTCCTACTTTGTCATCAACTTTAGATGTAATATTTTAATGGCTATAACCCACGACTTTTTTGGGTTTTTTTCCATCAACTTTTTAGAGCCAAATTTAAATGATCTAATCCATGATTTTGCTTGATTTATATCATCAACCTTTTATGAGCAAATGGTACCAGTCTCACCAGCCTCATGTCTGCATGTCATGACTTTGCAAAAATCACCCAACCAGTGAACCCCGGTGCCACTTGCGAAAAAATCAAGGATTATTACCTTTGAATTTGGAATTCAAAAGTTTTAAAAAAAAAATCGAAATAAAATCACGCACATGCTATAGTCCACAGCTTTCTCGATTTTTTCATCAACCTTTAAGACTATATTTTGGCTCTGCTTGGTACACCGTAATGTAATGCTTTTACATTCTTTTATGGGCGATTACACAAATATAGGTGCTTGGTACGATTTGCAAAAAACAATTTATAGAATTCAAATTACACGCCTCCGTTTCTTGTAGTTAAGTAGTCCCACAAATCTTTACGAGTTAAAATCTCTCGTAAAACTTTGCAAGTCTCACTCTTTCCTTCAACATCTACTTAGACAGTCCAACTTTATAAGGAAACAAGTTTTTTTTTTTAAACTTTTTTTAATAAAAATAATTAGAATTCTTTTAGAACTCTTTGTAAGAAAACAAATTTATTATTATTATTATTATTATTATTACTATTATTATTATTATTATTATTAAAGAACTTTTCTTTATAAAAATAATGAATAATAGTAGCTAGAAGAGTGAGTTAATTAGATATGTTTTTCATTTTTTATGTAGTTAAGTTGGTGTTTGCATAATTGGAATATCCAGGCATGTTGCATTGTATATGGAACTGCTTTTGCAGCACTCTTTGCATCTACAAATACAAATTAAGAAACAATCATCTCTCCAGTGACGGAGCCAGGATTTTTGTCGAGGGGGGGGGGGAGTGATGTCATAATTAATTAAATATAATATAAAAATTAGTTACTTTAACATGAATTTTTTTTTAAATCCGAAATTCTTCTTGGCCCGGAAAAATCAGTGAGGTTGCTGCCTGGGGAGGCAAAAATACACTTTTGCCCTCCTATTTAACAACCTCTTTGGAAAATGTGTTTAAAGAGGGGGGCAAAAATACACTTTTGTCCCCCCTCTTTAACAACCTTTTTGGAAAATGTGTTTAAAAATGGGGGGCAAAAATACAAAAAAGGTGTTTAAAGAGGGGGGGGGGCAAAAATGTATTTTTGCCCCTCAGGCAGCAAACCAAGCAGGGGGACCCAGGCCCTGTAGAATTACTACTATATTCATTGATTACTACTATAGCAAAAAGGGGAGTACAACAAAGACAGTCATTGAAGATGATTACTATTATATTCATTGAAGATGATTACTACTTATAGAAACACAACAGAAGAGAAGGGTTTGAATCGTTGATTACTACTACATGAAAAAAATGAGGAAGAGATTGAGTTGCTTACGATTGTTTTTGTGGAGATGACCAACACGGTGATTAATGAAGGCACCTGGTACATAGAAGAAGAAGAATAAGGTGGTTTGGATCTTACTGGATCTTGTGAAGATGAGCTCAAATAACTCAATAGTTATAGATCTTTGAAGATGATGAAATATAGGGGTTTCCCTCATCGTATCCAATCGATGGAGTGTGAAGAAGAAACTGTGAATTTTGGTTTCTTTGAAGAACAATTCTAGCTGGCCTGGGATACCAGCCTGGTCCCTGCCTGGGGGGCGAAAATACATTTTTGCCCCCCTCTTTAAAACACCTTTTTGGAGTATGTGTTTAAAGAGGGGGGGGGCAAAAATACAGTGGTTTTCCAGGTCCGCTAGAATTTCTGTTCTTTGAGAGATTTGAGGGATTTAACCTCTATCTCTAACTCTAAAAGTAGAGTTTGAATTTGATATGTACATGATTTGAAGGATGAAGTCCTGGTTGAAGTGAAAAGTGAGAATAGAGGAGCAAATTAAAAACTAATTGAGAGACAAATAAATACCTGTATCACCCCCACCTGAATCCGTGCCTGCATCTCTCCTAGTATAAATACCTGTATCACCACCACATAACATAAGAAAAAGAGAAAGGAAGGATGGCTCGCCTTTCAATTTCAATCTTGGTTGTTCTCCTCCTCGTGATCTACTTTAATCACCGTGGGTTACTAGATGCCAGAACAATGGATGGAGCCGTGGCCGGGGACTGGGCCTCCCCAGCACCACAGACATTTCTGCTGCCGCCGCCAGCAGCTGCAACATCAAAGGACAAGCTCAACCTCCTTTGCTACTTCTACTGGTTTGGGTGTTGTAATTCACAAGGTAAATTACTTAGGTGAGGCAAGAGTGCATTTACGTCAGAAGAAATGAGCATGCATCTGTTTGGATGGGATGCATATGGTGACAAGCTTCGTGTTATTATCAGTAGATGGTTTGTATGCCTTTAAGATCTTCAAAACAATAAACACCATTTTATATTGTTGTTACTGCTGTATAAGATTCAAATAAAAAGTTAGGAACGAAGGTACCAATTATTTCTTGGGTTGAGTCGCGGACTAGGTCGCTATCTTTAAGACGTTTCGCGGCTCTGCCCAAGATTGTGCAAGCAGTGTACTAGCCCCGCCGTCCCCAGGATAAAACAGCCCAGAATCTTTTCTATCTCGTTCAATCAATTGCATGTTTGATGAACGGAATACTATCACCCTTAAACACTTGTCTTTTCTCGGAATCATCAATACATTGTAAATAAATAAACAACACGAAAATTTCTTCTTTGATAGAAATGCTAAACAAAAACAAAACTAATTACAAAACGAAATCTCTCTTATTACAAAAAGAAGAACTCTTGTTTTGTTTTTCTCTCCTTTTCTTTCATTTCTCTAAACTCTAAGTTGTGTTGAATTTATAGGGAAAATAAGGTTCATTCAAAACACAAAAATCGGCTAGATTCATTTGCATAACAAAACGTGGAATTAAATTGCATTTAAGAAAAAAACGTTAGGTATTGCATTTAAGAAAAACGTGGCAATAGGGAAGATGTCTAGGTTCATGTACACAATTCTGTCTAGATTCATTCCCTCTTTAGAAATTCAAAATTTATTTACATTAAATAAATTTGTAGCAAAAAGAATGGGTTGCTCTCTTAACTACCCGACCCGGATGGACGGCGGCGGCGGGCGCGAGAGTCTATCTCTCCCCTCCTCATAAAATAGTGGTACCCCCAAGGGGTCCAAGCCCAAGTCCTAACTATCTCCTTATAAACTCTACCAAAAGAGTTGTATAATAGATATAGGATTAAATTTTAGAGAGTGATCCATAGATCAAAATAGGAGAGAGGTCCAGGGTTCAAAACCTATTAAACACCCATTTTCTTTTATTTTAAAAAGCCATATTTCCAATAATCCCCCATTTGGATTTTTAAAACAATTTTCAACAATCCCCCACTTGGATTT
Source organism: Berberis thunbergii (assembly GCA_003290165.1). Taxonomy (NCBI): domain Eukaryota; kingdom Viridiplantae; phylum Streptophyta; class Magnoliopsida; order Ranunculales; family Berberidaceae; genus Berberis; species Berberis thunbergii. The sequence goes on along the minus strand of QNQO01000446.1, from coordinate 369,913 downwards.
AAAAAACAATTTTCATCGAGCAATCTAAAAATATAAGATTGTGCATAAACAAAAGTGTCTTTCGACTTGAACTCTTGCGTAGTGTTCATGCTTTAGATTATACTAGAGTAACTCGTAGTTTTGAACTCTATCTCTAACAGACATTACACGCACAACCTTACCAAGGTGAAGTCTAAAAAGCTCGTGCGTTATGGCCATGCACGTATATCCCAGTATAATGAAGGCTCTAGGAATTTTGCCCACAAATTCCATAGGAAGCGGCCAAACTTCCACAATCACTTAGGTGAGGCTATCAAGAGTACTCCTGTAGCTAGGTACTCCACTCCACATAGAGTATAGACCTCATTAAGAGTTTTTATTTAACTCATCCTACAATCGTTTCAGGAATTCATGCTTTAATCTAGGAATGAGATTGCTATTTTATCAGCATGATTCACATCATATCATTCACGACTTGTTATTACCCATTGAACCTATTTCTTGGGATCTCCAGTCTATAGGTTGGGTTACCGTCATGAATAACTCATCAATCTAAGGGCATTAGTCCCATTCCTTTCGAGGTTTTGAAAACCTTCTCTCTAGCTAATCCTTTCGTCAAAGGATTAGCCAAGTTCGCATCAGTTCGTACATGATCCAATCTCACAGCACCAGTAGATAGAATTATCTAACCATACTGTGCTTACGACGTATTTTTCATTTCTTGTCGTTATAATAACGGTTCTGTATTTTTCGCAATAGCCGCGGTACTATCACAATGGATCAAGACAGCTGGAATCGATCTTTTCCATAAAGGGATCTCTGCTAGCAGGTTTCTTAGCCAACCTGCTTCTTCACTAGCCGTGGCTAGTGCTATCATTTATGACTCCATCGTGGACTATGCCAGAATGGTTTGTTTCTTCGATTTCCAAGAAACAGCTCCACCAGCTATATTGAAAATATAGCCATTGATGGCTTTGGAGTCATCTGAAAGGGTGTTCCAATCAGCATCGCTATATCCATCAAGGACAGCGGAAAACTTCTGTAATTTGAGGTTCTTAGTCCTCTTCAGGGTACCTCATGACCTTTTCAATTGCATCTATAGAGGATAAGGCTTCTTGAAAGCTAATCCTCCTCGACTGAAAAGACATAGTAACCGGAGCCAAAGTTTTTTAGAAGTTTGTTTCCGTTTACTTCTCCAAGGCTCAGATTTTGTGGCTTAATCAGTTTCATTCATCCTTTTCATAGGCACGTTATTTGAGGATATACCCCCACTATTCCTCGAAATAACCCCCACTATGCCTTGAAAATAAATGCAATTTATCTTTTCATGAATAATTCCTTGAGAAACACAAAAAATCTTTTCACAAAAAATCAGGATCCACAAAATTATTTTTGGCATGTATAAAAATATACGTAAGCTTTCCATTAAGGGACTTTTGAACTTCGTTCCCTCTAACTATTGTCATAAGCAGGTTTAGCCACTTTTTGAATGCATATTAAATGACGGTCATTTTGCTAGCTGAAGCAGACCGTGCATTCAAATGTTAAGGACCCACACAATGAAAATATTGAATAAAATACCCCTTCTATTCACCTTGCTATTCTCATTTTCTTTTAAGTTCAAGAATCAACACAAAATATCATTAGAGAACGTACCTTAAATTCAGCTTCTGAATTTTGCAAACTTTGATGTAATCACCAAGCTATATTTGTGCATAAAAGCAACCTTTGGGAATTTAGTTGCAGACTTAGATGGTAAAGGTTTCATTGCAAAACCAAGCAATAGCTTGAATTGTTCTAGATTGCCATCAACAAAAAAGATTAGATCCACCAACATCATCATCATGAGAACACATCATTTCCATAAGAATTCATGTCCTCTACCAAATAGTAAAACATTAAATACTAAATGAAGAAGATATAAAGATGTGGGTGGCTCTTCACTCCTAAAAACATTCATAGAATAAACAACTAGCAATTCGTAAGGCACCAAAAAGCTACTATGGATTTTATCCTCCAATCTTATCAAAATCAACTTTCAAATTGCATAACATAGAGTTTCATAGAGATTAGAGAGAAAAAAGAATTACATACTTGATGAGTTGATGGTACCAACCTGTGTTCTAAAAAGCGGCCTGGAATAGGAGCTACTTGACAAAGAAACAGTCTCTTGGCATTTTACCATGGCAATTGCTGTACATAAGCATTAGCTCCCCAAAAACAGTAACAGGAGCCACAATTTTTAGCTGCATGAGTGACTTAAGTTGGAATATCTGCTTGAATAAACTCCAAAATATAAGCAACAAACAACACATATCTCATTGAATAAAACGTACCTTAATCAAAGAGAACTCAAGACCCAAAGCAAAAAGAAGAAAGACAACACCAAACTGGGCAACAGTTTCAACCTGAATGCACAAAGAAAATGCGACTTTTTAGGACAAGTATCCAATAAAAGTTTCTACCATCCTGACAACAAAACTTACTTTGTCAAAAAAACAAAAAAAAATTGAAAGGAAACTAACAAAGACCAAGATCAACACTAAGATTGATTATTCCTTCATCAGCAGAAACATTAATTATTTCCATTCAAAAGAATCAAAACTACTTAAAAAATCAGCATAGCTAGCCTAGAACTAGAAGGGATAAATGGAAGCATTACAGGCAGCATAATATGAGCATATACTTCAAAAATCAGCATATCTATATAGTGTATACATGCAACAACTTGGATTACAGGCAGCAAGTCACCCTATACAAAAAGAAATCAGCATATCTTTTTTTTTTTAACTTATACACATTCACCCTATACACATCATAATGATCATATGTCTGATTTTTTAATTACAGGTAGCATATTGTTAACCAAAAGTATACAGGAAGCATTAGATGGAAGTATCATAGGCAGCAATCAGCATGAGGTGGTTACGGAGCTCTTAAAGACAGACGAGGTGGTTACGAAGCTCTTATTAGGGATAATCAGGGGATGGTTTTAGCAGCTGGTGCAGGGTCGCAAGCAGGGAAGACTGTGCTCATGCATGAGCTGCAAGGCATTGAGATTGGACTCAAGATGGCTCGGCTTGGGAACCATTCAAAAGCAAATGTTTGCATTGATTCAGCTCTTGCTATCAAATACATCAAATCGAATAAGGCTCCGCCTTGGGAAGCAAAGCATGTCACGAGAAGAATCAAAGATCTGCTGCAGCTGTTCGAATGCTGCAATGTGATGCATGTCTATAGAGAAACTAATAGGGCAGCAGACAAATTGGCCTCTCTTATGCCAAATTCTTCTTACATAGATGTAACTCCTAGCTCTTTTGCGGAGGACTTGAAAAAGATTGTTTTTGAGGATGCTAGTGGAAAAAAGTATATGAGATTGTAACCTTGTAACCTTGTTTTCTTTATTTTTTCTTTCTGTGGTCTGGGGAGCCCATTTACACCCCGTGCTTGCTTTTCAAAAAAAAAAAAAAGCAATCAGCATTACAGGGCCAGGCATTACTGATTAAAGTGCAAAGAACAAAATTAAATGGAAAACAAACCTACCAAAAGTGGAGCGAATCAGCGAAATGCTTCGTTTGCAGGCTTGCAGCAGAGAAGCAAAAAAATTTCGATGGGAATGGGAAACCGAAATGGTCGATTGACTCGATTGGTTCCTCTTCTTCGTCTTCCCCTTCTTCTTCTTCTCCTTCTTCCCCTTTTCTTCTCTCTGTTTTGTTTGCAAAACCTAAAAAAAAATTTCGAGGTTCAAATGAAATTTCTGAAAAAATTCAGTGTCCAAGAAGGATGAATACTGATTAAAGTGCAAAGAACAAAATTAAATGGAAAAAAACCTACCAAAAGTGGAGCGAATCAGCGAAATGCTTCGTTTGCAGGCTTGCAGCAGAGAAGCAAAAAAATTTCGATGGGAATGGGAAACCAAAATGGTCGATTGACTCGATTGGTTCCTCTTCTTCGTTTTCCCCTTCTTCTTCTTCTCCTTCTTCTTCTCCTTCTTCCCCTTTTCTTCTATCTGTTTTGTTTGCAAAACCTAAAATTTCATAATGGTCGATTGGTTGGTTTTGGTTATTAACTTATTTCACTTATTTGCAACCAGCGAAAAAAAAAAAAAAAAGCCCAGCCCGCTTAGGTCCGCCCAGCCCGCCTAGGTCTGCCCAGACCCGCCCAGGACCGCCTAGGCACCCTGTCCAATTTTTTCCTCCTCCCAGCAATTAGTCTAGGCGTTTCTCTACCTACTAGCGCCTAGGCGGCCGCTCAGACCACTTTTTAGAACACTGGAATTCACAAAATTTGATGAAAAATTCTCGTTGAGCTACTTGATTACCTCTTATAGTTAGCAGAACTATTTTTCACATTAAGCTATTCAGAAAACATGAGCATGGTCGTAACCAAATCATTTTCAGATAATTGAGCTTCTTCACAATATGAATAAAACTAACATGCTTTCCTTTCGGAGTTGTAGTCATTCTACTTTTTTTAAATATTTGCTCCAAACTATAGCTGAAACTCAATCTACAACTAAAGTGAAGAAAATGGGTTAAACCTTTTGTTCTGTTCAAAAGACCACCTCTTATGATCTGATGCCAATATACAAATAAATGTATGACTATAATTTAAAAGCATGTATAATAGCAAAACACAAAGTGTTCTTCCGCAGAGGGAAATCAATTTTTTTTTTGTTTTTAGTAATGGCGGATCATAAGAAGAATAGTTCATCACTAATCTATATATAATTCACTTCATTAGCGATTAACTCAAGGCTTATGTGTGATCAAGTGTGTGCATTCTTACACAGAAAATTATGGCAGAAAGAAAACGTCTTAAAATTGTTGTTACTACTGTATAAGATTCAACTGCTGTATAAGATTCAAATAAAAAGTTAGGAACGAAGGTACCAATTATTTCTTGGGTTGAGTCGCGGACTAGGTCGCTCTCTTTAAGACGTTTCGCGGCTCTGCTGAAGATTGTGCAAGCAGTGTACTAGCCTCGCCGTCCCCAGGATAAAACAGCCCAGAATCTTTTTTGTCTCGTTCAATCAATTGCACGTTTGATGTACGGAATACTATCACCCTTAAACACTTTTCTTTGCTCGGAATCATCAATACATTGTAAATAAATAAACAACACAAAAATTTCTTCTTTAATAGAAAGGCTAAACAAAAACAAAACTAATTACAAAACGAAATCTCTCTTATCGCAAAAAGAAGAACTCTTGTTTTGTTTTTCTCTCATTTTCTTTCATTTCTCTAAACTCTAAGTTGTGTTGAATTTATAGGGAAAATAAGGTTCGTTCAAAACACAAAAATTGGCTAGATTCATTTGCATAACAAAACATGGAATTAAATTGCATTTAAATTGGCTATCTCTCCCCTCCTCATAAAAGAGTGGTACCCCCAAGGGGTCCAAGCCCAAGTCCTAACTATCTCCTTATAAACTCTACCACAAAGAGTTGTATAATAGATATAGGACTAAATTTTAGAGAATGATCCATAGATCAAAATAGGAGAGAGGTCCAGGGTTCAAAACCAGTTAAACACCCATTTTCTTTTATTTTAAAAAGCCATATTTCCAACATATATTACTTTATCCTTTAAGATCTTCAAAACAATAATTTGCGGTAAAACCAAGGAAGCACAGACTCTTCGAAAACTTTTCATATCCGTGTCCGGCACGTATTCGACACACGACACTTGCTCGACAAGTCTCTGACACGCATCGGACAATTGATCAACGTGTCGGCAAGTGTCAGACACATGGTTAATGTGGTCAACGTGACAGACACACTTCCGATACACCCAGGACTTGGTCAAGACACGATCAAGACTTGAAAACCAACTTTGTTTTATTTAATACTTTTAGATATTTGCAAATAACCACGTAATATAATGGTTGTTGATCCATCTGAACTGAATGACTTATTCAATTGCAATTTCAGACAAATAGGGCAAAAACCACTAAAGCATAGAGATAATCTATGCTTCTTCTTAATCTTTGTTTTTTTTTATTTTTCTTTCATTTGCTTATTCTCTCCTCTTCTTCTTCTCTACTATATTTTTCTCTACTTTAATTTTTTCTTGCAACAGTGTTATCTTCTTCGAGACATTCTACAAAGACACTTTATTAGATTATTATTTATATTTATGACTTATTAAAAAATAGTACGACGTATCGACGTGTTCCCAAATCCTAGTTTTTTAAAAATTGTCGAGTCAACGTATCGTATTAGTCTCCAACACGACACGCGTGTCCGTATCTGTGCATGCATGATGCTAATAGATATCTTAGAAAGATTCCAGAAAGTTATTTGTTTCCTGACATACATATTGATAAATATTAGTAGACAGTAGAGTTCTTAGGGAGTGGAATTTTGATATCCTACACTGGAATGCAGATAAGCTTAATCATAGAAATCCTTACCCAGAAGATCTTGCTGTAAAAATAATCTTCTTCGCAAAAACAGGAGGTTCATGTATGATGAAAGACCATGAATCTGTTAGAAGGCCCAATCACACTGAGTTTACGACAACCTACATAGTGGCATATAAATTCCAAATTAGCAAGACACTGTGAATTAATACACAGTTTAACCAAACATGTATAGAACTATAAAAATACAATAAGTGAACCATAAATGATAACTCAATTTAAAGTCACTATAATGTTAACGAAGCTCGTAAAAGTAAAGCAAAATCAAACGACAGTGTCGTGCTTGAGAAAAACCAATGAGCATATAAAGACAACTAGATCAAGCATCCAACATTTTCAAGTACCACATGTCCATGGCAAATATATTAACACCAAGATCTTTTCTACAAAGTGTAACTTTGAAGGATCAGACTAACGACGAAGGTAGATCACTGCAATGATAGGGTAGTTTGGGTTGCATGATGCTTGCATCAAGATGAGCCAACTGAGGTTGGAAAGATTTCACACCTATTACTCAATGAGAAACTCTACATATTTTACATCTTACACATCAGATAATGGTCATTCTTAACATAGACACCATTGAGATATCCAATGCTGGTTGTCACTGAAAGGGAAACAGAGTCTTTGAAAAACATAGGAAAGAGATAATAGCCAGCTTTACAAGGAAGGATAAAGAAACTTTTGAATCATATGACATAAGATACTTATTTAATTTTATTATTCTATCCAACTACTTTTCACCTAAAAGCAAGGTTCTAAAAAAATCGCTATGTGATAGGTGGGCGGCGAGCGAGGGACATGCGCCCAGAGGCCTAGTCGAGGCCTAGGCATTTTTTTATTATAATTTATAATTTGTAAAGTTTAAACATAATAACATATTGTTACAAAATTCAATAATTCTAGCTGGCCTGGGAGGTGCGCCTGGGTGGCTGCCTGGACACTCCCTGGCACGCGTTCGGACCCTCCCAAGCACGTGCATGATGAAGGCGGGATTTCGATTCGCCAAAATTTTGGGGAAAAATTTCGAACCCTAACTCTTTCAAAACAACATTTGAAACCGAAAATTTGGGACAGTTGTTGCAGAGAATATTTTGTTGTTGAAGAAGAATCGATCTAAAGAGAGAGAAAAAAATTGAGAGAGAAGAAGAATTGAGAGAGTAGAAGAAGAAGGAGAAGAAGAAGAAGAAGAAGAAGAAGAAGAAGAGGAAGAAGAACTTGTTGAAGCTTCTCGAATCAGCGACCCATCTCACTTAGAAACCCGCGAAAGGTAAGTGCCAAACTTGATTCTTCTTGATTTCTTCTTGATCTAGGGTTCCTGACGCTCTAATTTTTTTTTCTTTTTTTGTATGTGAGTTATATGAGCATTAGTTTGTCTTGATTTCTTCTAGATCTAGGGTTTGTAGATCTAGCGTTTCTGACGCTCTAATTTTTTTTTCTTTTTTTGTATGTGAGTTATATGAGCAGTAGTTTGTCATAAGTCTCAGTTTCAATTTGTGATAGCATAAAAAACTGAGTAATGCTCGTAACCCTGCAATGTGGATGGCAAACACCATAGTCGTAATTTATCTTCAAATGAGATATTTTTTCTGCAAACACCATGTATCTGTGACTTCTACAAAATTTGATATTTATTTTGCAGAACTTCTGTGTGTTTCATTCCAAATATTTGTTTGATACTGCTTTGAATCCATAACTACTGAGAGATCACATTCAACTTATGAAGGTTTAGGGAAAACAATTTCAAGGCGCTTCAATAGTCCTAACTGTCTTATGGAAATAGTTTATAAAATTTTGAGTCAGGGATTAATATTATTGGTAGATGTGATCATTTTTATTGCAATTTCCAATTTGTTAGGAAAGCATTTAGTGTGATCAGTGCTTGAAGCTTGATTTCGTATTGTTTAACTTTTTAGCATGAAGCATCACATTTTTTGGGTCAATAAGAGATAGATGTCCTGAATATACAGAACAGAAAAATAGATGCCTATGTGCATATTTTATTTGATGTGATTATCATTTCCAAATATTGATTTCAAAATCCTAAGTGTGATGTTTTTGTTTTAAACTCTAAATGGTTCTAGTTCCATTTCTTCTTAAGCCCTGTTTGTTGTGATTGCAAAGCAGAGTAAGTCATTAGGAAGCATTACTAATTAAATTCACATTGACAATACAAAAACTCGTTTTGGGGAGAAACGTACACGTCTATCAAAAATTAAAAACAATATATTGCACCAAAAAAGTCTAATTGTTTTCCATTAAAATCTCACCATGATCCTCATTAGTCATCCTATGGATTCCCTATATAATTCCTACTTCTCTACTACTATGTGGTGGATCTCTTCAAGATAAGTTTAAAATTCCCCAAACCGAGTGTTATTGTGTTCACTAACTATTCATGCTCACAAAGGAGAAATGCATGCATTTCAAACTACTCGATCTTCAAACATTGTGTTATTGTGTCCACATGCGTATCTATTGGGGCATTTATTTTTTTAAATGCAGGAATGGCATTCAGAGCGTACGTTGTCTATCGAGGTCGTCACTCTGGAGTATACCTAAACTGGCCCGCATGTTTATCAGCGGTATCAGGGTATAGGGGTGCTTCTTACAAAGGGTTTATGTCAGTCGAAGAAGCTGAGGAATCATACGAGTTGTGGATTCGCTCAGAAGCGGTGAGGAGAGATTCGAAGGAATCCAACAACAATGAAAATGTCACAGTTAACAATGTAGTTTTTGATGATCAAGTCGGTCCATCGAATGATCAAAGAAATGTCACTGAAGGGAACAATGATCCTTGGGCTTACACGAGGGACTTAATCAATACTTTGATAGTTGTACTTATTATGTTAGGTTTAATATTTATTATTAAGCTCTTGAACGAATGATGGAATTATATGTAATGTAATATGTACATACATATGTATTATGTGAATATATTTCATAAGCCAATGAAATTTGTGTTTCATATTGTTCTTTTTTTTCTTTCGTATGGTTGCAACAAAAAGGAGGTTTTCCCAATCTGACATGAAGCAATCAAAATGATATGGATTGCTGCTATTTATTTCTACATAAATCCTTTGGGACTGCAATTGTGTGAAGAATAATGATTGTAGTTATTAATCTACAATCCTTCCTGATGTTTTTTGTTCTACATTTCCTTACAGGTTTTCAGCCCAATGGGCAAGCTCCAATCTCTTCTTCTGACAAGCCGTTGACAGCAAATAGTGGTGATGCAGCACAGTTTACACCTCCTATCTCAACAGTTTATTTTTCAATGAGGTCAGTCAGGTTGTATTATCTAAAAAATATGCATATATGAATTCTCAATTGTCAATTCAGTATGATATACTATTACTGTGTAGAACAGCTCTTCAAATTTTGTGAAGCTGGCAACAGTCGCTACTAATTTTATGATCAAACTCCAATTATTATCATGTAAAGCATCTCCAACCATAGAGTGCAAATCAACATGTAAAACGGATGGCTTTCTCATCACTGTTTTTTTTTTTCATTCTCATCTCTACATTACTCCAAAATTATTATCATTATGGTAAGAGTCAGAAAGTAGGTGCATTTAACTTTATTGATAGGATGAATGCAAACATATTATAACTTGCAATATAACATATGAAATCTAATTTATTTAAGAAAATTTTGGATCGAAATACTTCATATTACAATTATTATGTAGTCTACTTTGTTAATGTACTAAGCAATTCAGTGCTTTGATCAATTGTTTGGAGAATAATTCTTGAGCTAGTTTGCTGTTATCTTGTTCTCAACAACTTCATCTTCCTGCAGCGAGATGGAAAATCCAGAATTAAGTTCTCTTTGTTTGTTTGTGTTGCTTAGTTTCTTTTATTGCGAAGGTGGTATGGGTTGCTAACAGAGAGAACCCACTGTTGGATACCTCAGGAGTTCTACGGATTGGCTAGGATGGCAATCTTGTGCTCTTAGATGGAACAAAACACAGTCTGGTGATAGGATCTAACCTATCTTTGTATTCTTTCCTGCAGGAGATAATCAATTGAAGCAATTCAATTAAGCAAGATCTACAGAACAAGCTCAAGAACTGCTGCATTGAATCTTGTAGTGCGATTGACAGATGTTCAGATTGATGTGAATTCAAGGAAGGATTGTATTTGATAGAGAAAGAATTGTAACAGAGACTTCTATTTAACTTCTATTTGATAGAGAAAGAATTGTATTTGATAGAGAAAGATTGATGTGTAACACTTTACAATTCAATGAATGATCCTTATGGCTACTTCTAATCTCTTATTTATAGCACTCTTACTAACATAACTAACAGAGACTTCTATTTAACTTATATTTAACAGAGCACCTACAAACTGCCACAGAGTGAACTCACAGAGCACCTCACAGATTCTAATAATTCCATAGCACCTAACGGACTACCTAATAGGGGGCCTAACATCTGGTCAGAAAAATAAGCATTCATCTGACAGATTCTAATAATTCCATAGCACCATTCATCTTCAGTTATCAGCATTTTTCATCTAGTTTGCAACAACAAGCATTCATCTGACAGAAAAATAAACAAGCATTTTCATCTACTTCCATCAAACAAGCATTCATCTGACAAAAAAATAAACAACAACAATCTGACAAAAGTATTTTCATCTAGTTTGCAGTGGCCAAATGCTCACCACTGGTATTTTCATGAAAAATAAACAACAATCTGACAGAAAAGTATCTAACAGGCAATTATCAGCATTTTTGAATTTTCAGCATTCAGCATTAAGGAGAGTTTTCAGCATTCATTTTCAGCATCTTCATTTTTCATCATTGTTGCATATTCATTTTCTTCATCTTCACTACTTCAACTCATCATTTTCAGCATCTTCACAACATTTTCAGCATCTTCGCAGCATTTAAATTTTGAGCAATTCATCTTGAAGGCGGTGGCTGCAAAAAAAAAGATTATATATATATATAAATAATTGCAATAGTACTAAAAAATAGTGTGACCCCTTGGTTAGAATATATACCTGTGACATCAATGAAAAATATGGATCCATGAATGAGATTGGAATACCAGATTGTGACAGCATTGTTTGATCCTTCAAGTTGACAAATACAAATCATAAGTGAACAATCATAAGTGATAATACGCGTCAGTAAATATATTAAATTCAAACCTGTGTATTTGGGTTTAGTGAATGAGGTGTCATATATTCTAACCCAGGCCTTCCAATCTGGGAACAACCCTACAAATGACGTGTACATAAATTTAATATTCTAGACTTAAAAAATTCAATATTCATAAAAGCATTTTGCAAAACATACCACATTCTTCTCAAGGGCCTGATATTTATTTGCTTGTTTATTTTTTTTCCTTTGTAATTTTTTTCGAATCTTTTTATCTGTGGGTTGCATCCTTGAATTAGAGCGTCGACCTTTGCTACGAACCGGTAATGGACTATGAATGTTGGATTGCATCCAAGAACTAGTAGTGTTGGACCCAAATTCCATAAACCCATGTGAATCAACACCCTCATCACCATCATCAGTTTTGAGTTGGTCCATTTTCAAAGTGATCCATTCATGAACTTGGCATGTCTTATTTTCATCCTCAGCGGCGTATTCGGCCATTTCATTGAAGTGACTGCACATCTTGTCAAACCTTTGATTTTCAGGCTTCATTCCCCAATTTGATAAACAATCTTAACCTTTGTATGCGCGATCTTCACATCTTTCCTCCACCTCCGAAGGACATATTTATCTGGTACAGCATGAATATCTCTTTCAAACAATACTTTCAATACATGTCTGCATAAGATCCCCTTGAACTCGAACAATTGGCAATTACACTTGATATTGAAGTCGGCAATGTTAAAATATACTATATAATTGACTGAACGTTGTCTATCTCCTATCACCAAGTCTTGTCTAACAGTGTACACCTCAAAGCCACTCTCATCTATAACTTCACTACGAATTGTACAACATATATTCCCTGCCATCTCTTCTTGGAACTCCTTAAATTTTTTGTACTATAGGCAGTTTGAAAAGTTTTCTCTATTGCATAAGGAGTAATGCAAGGGATCTGTCGGTGAAACGATTTAAAGTCCGCTTCAGTTTCCTTTTGAACCTTACTTCGCAGTGCATTCTCATATTGTTCAACGAATTGCTTCAAAGTGGTCTTCGAATTTACATAACCATAAAAAAAAACATTCATGCTTCCACCCCTTTGAGTTGAAAACATCCCCGCCCTGAAAGTAGATCTTTGATATGTTGGCACCCAAAGCATTCTATCAAGATATAATCCTTTCAGCCAATCATTTTCTTGCAGACAATATTTCTCAATGAAACCATGCCAATTTACTTCAAACTCTTCATGAGACAAGGAATCGTAAACTGCTCTTTGCATTGCAAACTTTATTACATCATATTGATTGCCACCGGACAACTTTTTAGGCAACTTCTTCATAATATGCCACAAGCACCATCTGTGTCGTGTGTTGGAAATACAATTTCAACGGCCCTCTTCATTGCCCTATCTTGATCAGTGATTATAGCCGTCGGAGCATTGCCATTCATACACACAAGCCAAGTTTGGAAAAGCCAAACAAACTCTTCAATGGTCTCACCACATATCAATCCACATCCAAAAAGAATTGACTGGCCGTGATGGTTCACCCCAACAAAAGGAGCAAATGACATCTCATACTTATTTGTCAAGTATGTAGTGTCGAAGGTAACAGCATCTCCAAACTCCTTGTAAGCTGCTCGGCTCCATGCATCAGCCAAAAAGACATTTCTCAATCCACCTTTATTGTCCAAATCCAACATATAAAAGAACTCAGCATTGTTAGCTTGCATTTTTTGGAAGTAGTTATGAATGGCCTCCGCATCCCCTTCCCCAAGCCTCAACCTCATCATTTTATCCAGATAATTGTAACAATCTTTTTGAGAAAAAGGCAGGCTATCATGACCACCAGCTTCAACCACACATGAATTAAAACTCTTATTTGGCCTAATACCCGCCCTATCATTATAATCCAGCTTCTTCTTCACATACGAGCTCATAACTCTATTTTTCGGATAAAATCTAGATTTTCCAGGGCTCAATTCATGATTGTGATCAAGTGTTACCTTTGTCACTGACACTGTTCCATCAGGGTAAATTTTACCTCTAATTTTAGCCAAACATCTACATTTAGTTGTACCCCGTTTTTTTACAACATTTTGTGATAGACTTTTATGCTGCCCAGAACGACCACATGCAAGCGTCATGAATATAGGTTTTCCATTTTCATCTTTTTCCGTATTCTTTATTTTCACTGGAAATCCTATTTTATTACCATAATCATGAAAATATCGTTGGTACTCATTAATGCTGTTGAACTGCATCCCTTCTGTAAGATCCATTATCTCTTCTAAATTTTCTTCATTTTTCATCAATTCATTCTCTTCTACACTATCCATTCCTGAAAGGTTTTTGAAAAAAAAAAATTTCATGTAGTTCTATTTCGACAGAATGTTCTTTTCAAGTAACAACAACACTCATTATGAAAAATGAACATATCAAGCAAGATGCATAGCAAGCCAAACCTTATAACATTCACACAATTCAATTCCATTTACCATATTATCTAAAATCACATGAAAATACACCAACAATTACATCAATCTCTTAATGCAGCAAATATTGTTTGTCATTCTGTTTTTAAACTTACTGTTGCATACCTTGTGTACATGAAATTGGGAGAAGTTTTATCACAAGTAGGTTGGGTTTACATTGTTTTTCATTGTTCATCGCAGGGAATGATAATAGAGTGATGGATCATTTACATGGAGAAGTCATGGCATGTGGATATGAGGATGTTCAAGTTATGTGGTCAATGCTTGACAAGTCCAACCCTTGGCTCTGCAATATCACCTCTTGATCATATGAACATGCATGTAATCTATGTGATCGAGTCATATATATGCACATCATACATGCATGGGTATGAATTGAATTGTCAATGTGAATTTTAAACTTATCTTGAAGAGATCCACCACATAGTAGTAAAGAAGTTGGAATTATATAGGGAATCCCCAGGATGACTAATGAGGATCATGGTGAGATTTTAATGGAAAACAATTAGACTTTTTTGGTGCAATATACTGTTTTTAATTTTTGATAGGCATGTACGTTTCTCCTCAAAACAAGTTTTTGTATTGTCAATGTGAATTTAATTAGTAATGCTTCCTAATGACTTACTCTGCTTTGCAATCACAACAAACAGGGCTTAAGAAGAAATGGAACTAGAACCATTTAGAGTTTAAAACAAAAACATCAAACTTAGGATTCTGAAATCAATATTTGGAAATGATAATCACATCAAAGAAAATATGCACATAGGCATCTATTTTTCTGTTCTGTATATTCAGGACATCTATCTCTTACTGACCCAAAAAATATGATGCTTCATGCTAAAAAGTTAAACAATACGAAATCAATCTTCAAGCACTGATCACAATAAATGCTTTCCTAACAAATTGGAAATTGCAATAAAAATGATCAGATCTACCAATAATATTAATCCCTGACTCAAAATTTTATAAACTATTTCCATAAGACAGTTAGGACTATTGAAATGCCTTGAAATTGTTTTCCCTAAACCTTCGTAAGTTGAATGTGATCTCTCAGTAGTTATGGATTCAAAGCAGTATCAAATAAATATTTGGAATGAAACACACAGAAGTTCTGCAAAATAAATATCAAATTTTGTAGAAGTCACAGATACATGGTGTTTGCAGAAAAAATATCTCATTTGGAGATAAATTAGGACTATGGTGTTTGCCATCCACATTGCAGGGTTACGAGCATTACTCAGTTTTTTATGCTATCACAAATTGAAATTGAAACTTATTACAAACTACTGCTCATATAACTCACATACAAAAAAAGAAAAAGAAAAACAAAATTAGAGCGTCAGGAACCCTAGATCTAGAAGAAATCAAGACAAACTACTGCTCATTTAACTCACATACAAAAAAAAAAAAAAAATTTAGAGCGTCAGGAACCCTAGATCTAGAAGAAATCAATAAGAAATCAAGACAAACTAATGCTCATATAACTCACATACAAAAAAAGAAAAAAAAATTAGAGCGTCAGGAACCCTAGATCTAGAAGAAATCAAGAAGAATCAAGTTTGGCACTTACCTTTCGCGGGTTTCTAAGTGAGATGGGTCGCTGATTCGAGAAGCTTCAACAAGTTCTTCTTCTTCTTCTTCCTCTTCTTCTTCTTCTTCTTATACTCTCTCGATTCTTCTTCTCCTCGATTCTTTTCTCTCTCTCACTAGATCAATTCTTCTTCAACAACAAAATGTTCTCTGCAACAACTGTCCCAAATTTTCCCCGAACGCGTGCCAGGGAGTGTCCAGGCAGCCACCCAGGCGCACCTCCCAAGCCAGCTAGAATTATTGTACAAAATTTTCACTTTTGTAACTTAATGAATCCAGGTATTTAATATCATAACCTACTGGCCCTCCTCCCCAGGTAGTTTACATTTTCTCTTCATCTTCCTTTGTTTTACATTTTCAAAACAAAAGTTGGTCAGAGATTGAGTTGTTAAATGGGAAACATTGTACAATGAAAATGACATGTATTATATTGGCGTGGTCTCTTTCTTTCTTTCTCTGAACCCCAAAGTTCCAAATTTTCTTTTTAAACATGGTTGTAAGTTGTAGCAACAAAGTTTAGGAAGGGAGCTGAGGTCTTAAAACATGGGAATGCACATGTATTGTATGTGGTAGAAATAAGTAAAGCCTACTATAAGTTTTGGGTTGTTTGCACTTTAGTATTGCCACCCCTACTCTATCAACTCGTCAAAAAGAGTCTCAGAGTATCTCGAAATTTGTGAGCATGAGTGGGCTTTCTTGAAAGTTTACTGAAACCAGACTCGGTCTCTTCATTTTCTCTTCTTCTTCATTCCATCTTTAAAACTACACACCTCTAGCCTTCAATCAACTATGGAAGATGAAGAAACCAACACATATTGTAGTTGAGAGAAAGGAGTGCATGGTATGTCCAAATGAACCCAAACCCATTCTTACACTAGCAAAAATTTCTCAACCCATGTATCACCTATATGTCTGAACCACCCAAACTTCCACTTGTCCCTACTCGTTCAAACAAGCTAAAAAAATGACCTTCTGAGGTCCTCTTCAAAGGCGGAGAAACCCACAGAAAAAATTGAAGCAATGGTTTGATGAGCTACTCCCTACACATAGATCCCGCCTAGGTGGCTGGCCGATTGTTCCCACAACCTACCCTGTAATCCGAGCATTTCTCAGACACCTAGCACCGCTTAGGCCGATTTTTAGAATACTACCTAAAAGGATGTTCCAGAAAATTCAATCCTATAACTAGAGATGTTTATTCTGTTAGCACTATTGTTACGGTGAGTGTTACTCTTGCTGTGAACATAAAATTTAAAAGGCATACGGCACATAAAACCATTCTTTTGGGTATTTCTTATGCAGATATAAAGAGGCACATAAAAAGATTACACAAATTTAGAATTTGCTTACTTGTTACTCTTCAAATTAGTAGTCATCAATCATGACTATGCTAGGTTGGGCACTTCCCATGTCATTCTCAGCTCCAGGGGGTCTTGACTATTGCCACTGCAGCTTCTTTTCTTCTCCGGAATCAGCAGAGACTGCAGTGACAATCCTTCATTCACTCTTCCACCATGATTGTCAGTTTTACGCCAGCTAGTGTTCCCATCAACCGAGTGCAAATGGTCCAACATTGCACTTAGGTGAGGATCTGTACTTCGATCCAGTCGTTGAAAAAAGTGAAAAGTGACAACTTAATAGTAATTGTTCATTTAACGCAAAAAAGGTAAATTACATTTGCAATTGAACCAATAGCAATGGCAGATAATCAGGCATCATTCTTATCTAAAGTTACATATTAATTAATTATCGTTGTCATGCTATGATTGACAATAGAAACTAGGCCAATTTCCTAAGTGTGTCTTACTGGCAAGTGGTAAGCCACCAAGTGTTACCTGCAAAGTTACACAAATTGATGTTTTTTCGAAACCCCATAACAAGTTTTCCTTCAAGATCTAGCCTGCTGAGTGTTACTGCAAAGAATATCATTTAGAACCAGGAAAAGAAATGAAAAGCCAGCAAAATTACAATGCATAACTTCCATAAATAGATAATAACATGATTAGCATTCAGCAATACAGGAAGTGCAAACAAGGAGAGTTTGCTATATGGGCAGAACTGACCCACCATCAACTGCTAACATGATTCTCCAATGACAGTATATAATGCCAATCCCTCTTAACACAATCAATAAAAGTATGTCAACCAATGATGTGAGGATATATTCAAATAACTAAATCATCAATCAAGAGCCAGTGGTGTGATACAAAGCCGCAGCTGTTACTGGTAAAGGTTACGCAAAGTACTCATCCTCCCACACAGATCTACAAATGTACATAATACTTTTAATTTTTCATTAAAATAAGATATGCCATATTATTCCTGAATTGTGAGGGACATGAAAATACCAGTATCGCCAGCTTGTAACTGCATGGACTGTATGCAAGGTGTTACACCCTCTAATAGGTACATCCTGCCGTTGTTATTAGGCCAAAATATGAACTGAAACACCCAACCCTTCCCTTTCACATCTCGAATCCGTAATCGGAGGCCTTCCGGTCGAGAAATAGGAGGGAAATATGTATGCATGTAGTTTCTTGTTGAGGGGCTTAGGCAAAAGGTGGTGAGATCTTTGTCCTTGTTGGAAGGAAGACAATAGTTTGCTCTGCTCTCTTGCTTCAATAACAGCTGCACTCCTATGGCCCATAGAAAGATTTGCACTCCCTGAAGAAGCACCCAAGCTCATACTCAAACATGTCCGAGCATGCGAATCATACACCATATCTTTAGCCCCAACAATTTCGTTGTTGTTGTTATGCTTAGCAAGTTGAGATGCTATAATCGATGTTTGATTAAATATAGTAAAGCTGAATTTTGTAATTACTAATAATACTATTGTGTATTCCTTGAAACACTCCAACTCAGGTATCTCTCTTTTCCTTTCCTACCCTTTCGAGAATTCTAGTTACATAACTATTGCTCTCTTCTCTTTTCCTAAACATCTATATATATATATATATATATATTTTTTGCCTTTAAATGCAACACAAGAGTTTTTTTTGTCAAACCTTCCTTTCTTGTTTTACTGTAAAATATGGCTGAAAAACAACAACACCGAGATGGAGATTTTTATGATGTTAAAGCCCTTCTCTCTTCTGAAAATAGGGACTTCCTTATCCGCAACAATGGCGATCGGGTATATACTTAGTTTTTTCTTTAAATCTGTTCAGGTTTTTTATATTCGTTGTAGATATATATTGTTTCAGTTTATTAACTACAAAGAAAAACACATCGATGATTTGATTCATTAAGACTACTTGTTCTATAAAACGCATTGATGATTTGATTGAGTTTTATAGAAGGAACATATTGTATATATAGATTAATTTGAAGAAGATTTAATAGTTATAACTCTATACAATAAGTAAATGTTCCATATCAATTGATTCTTCCTCCGATCATTGAAGAATGTATCATTGAGAACATTGAGAAAGATTTGAAAATGTTAGTCACTCAGTACACATAGATCTCTTGATTATCTCTTTTTTTTTTTTTTTTTTTTTAACTAAATATTCAATCATTACCTTATATTTCAGCGGACTATAGGTTTGTAATATGGAAGATGCAACTCTGATTTTTGTATTGACATTATTATTTATTCGGAAAATCAACTTCACTTTCAAATCGTATATTGCAAAATTGTCATCAAGATTCATGTTGCAACTAAATTCCAATACTTTGGGATGTGGGTGTGCAGGTGAAGATTGATGACTTAATTGGAAAGAAGATAGTCGGAATATATTTCTCAGCATCATGGTGCCCTCCATGTACACGGTTTACCCCAAAACTAATAGAGGCTTATACGGAGCTCTCCCTCAAAAATGATTTTGAGGTCATTTTTGCTTCGTCTGATAGAGATGAGCAGTCATTCAACATCTACTCTTCAAAGATGCCATGGCTTGCGATCCCACATTCTGAGCCCGAGTGTATTAGCCACTTGAAGAAATTGTTCAACGTGTCAGGGATACCATGCCTTGTGGTTCTTGATCCAAATGGCAAGTTTTTGACTGGCGGTGCAGTGCGCCTTATTGAAGAGCATGGAATAGAAGGATATCCCTTCTCATCCGAAAAACTCAAATACTTGAAAGAAAAGGAAGAGAAAACAAAAAGAGAACAAACCTTGTGGTCAATCTTGGTTACCCAATCTCGTGACTTTGTGATTTCAAGTGAAAGAACGCAAGTAAGACTCGATTTTTCTTTTTAATCTAGCAGCCCTTTCAAGTTCATTTCCAATGTTAGACGATATTTCTTTCTCATTGACAAACTATTCTTCGTATCAGGTACCAATCTCAGACCTTGAAGGAAAAATCGTGGGCTTGTATTTCTCCTTCTCAAAGTCTACTGAAGTAATTGAATTTAACAAAGCTCTTGAAGAAATGTATGGTAAATTAAAGGAGACAGGAGAGAGTTTCGAGGTTGTATTGATCTCCTTTGATGAAGTTGAAGAAGATTACGACAATGTCATTAATCATATGCCATGGTTGGCATTACCCATGATGGATAGCAGCCTTTCTAAGCTAATTAACTACTTTGAGCTTTCAAGTCTTCCTACCTTGGTCATAATTGGTTCTGATGGAAAAACTCTACTCCCAAATGCGACTGAACTTGTTAAGGAATTTGGACTACAAGCATATCCATTTACCCCTGAAAAGTTGGTAGAGATAGAAGAGAAGAAGGTCAAAGTTAATAAAAAAGACACAAAAGAAGAGAAAAAAGATGTCAAAAATAATGTTAAGGAAGATAATTGTGAAGATGATGGCAACAAGGAAGCTCCTAAAAAACAAGCTTCCAATGGAAGCTCGTAAAGTGTCATCAACTTATTCATGGCATCTAAAGTATGTTATTAACTAGTTCTTGCAGTTATATTTGTTGCAATATGTTGCCGAGTGTGTTTAGCATGCAACCTTATTGAAGCTTTCATTTTTTTTCTTGCTTATTGTATTGGCAAAAACTCAAATCTCCGGTCCTTGCTTTTGTCATTTAGATACTCACTGGACAATATTTTGGTTGTATTTGGAAGTACCTTGTAATGGCATGATAATATCTAAATCCTAAATTGTCATCAACTTATTGATTGCTTGTAATGGCACACACCACTTTGTCCTTCCTACATATTTACTTTTATTCATACATTACATTTTATCAAATAATTAACTTATATCGTTAACAATAGTTTTTTACGCACATGCTTACATTTTTTTTTCGTATAGGCTTAGAATCACAAAATTTTCTTCCTTTTTGGAAATTATCTTGATCTCACAAAATGCAACAAAAAACATCATTATTAATTTGGTTGTTTTTCACTTGTAACTTTTAGCATAAAGTGTTTCAAAGTTCTTTTTTACATGCCCTATGTGATAAAAGGACCAGTTTTGATTTACATCACAACTTGTTTCTATCACCAACCATGTCATTTTTGGGACCTTGATTTATACTTTAGTGCAAATTGGGAAAAAAAATGAATAACTAGAATATACGAAAATGTCAGAATTGACCATGATCAGATCTTGTAAAAACCTTCAGGTTTGTTAATTTCATAGGAATTGAATCTTATTAACAAAAAAAATGAATTCAGGTTATGTTTTTGTTGCTAAGAACTATATATATAGAAAGTAAACAACCACTCCCTTTGCCATCGGGCAAGTAGCCAAAGGACAATCATCTGAGTTTTTTTCCAACCATTGAATGTTAGTAGAGCTCAAGGTGAAACACGCTCATAGAGGCAACACTGACATCTATACCTTCAGAGAGGATGTAATTGTATCTCTTCCACTTTTGTTTAGAGAAGAGATGAAAGCAAACGCTATTCAGGGATTGTAGTTAAAGGAACTAGGCATAATTCATGTAGGTATCACATAGGTTGGGGATGTTTGACAGAAACATTGTTAGCAAGTACAAACAACGACAATATAATTGTACCCGTGACTCATGTCCAACGGATTTCAAATTATTTTTATAGATTCATTCTAAAACTACTTTACTCCACTACACCAAAAACACCCATCAGCAACGGTTTGGAACCGTGGGGGTAATCAATTGTCACAGCTTAGAGCCGTGGGCAGTAGAGGCGTCGCCAAATCACCATTAACGGCTAAAAACCGTGGCAAAACATATTAAAAACCGTAAAACATATTAAAAACCGTGGCTAAAAAGATTAAAAATCGTAAAACATTTTAAAAACCGTGGCAACACATATTAAAAACCGTGGCTAAAAAGAAATCTGGTTTGTTGCGAGGGTTTGAAACCGTTGCAAAATAATATAATACAAAAAAAAAATTAAATTAACCCCAATTCTTATAAACACGGATTCTTATAAAACATCATGCTGAAGTAAACAAACAAACAAAATATAATACCCATTACTTCATTTCAATCAAACAGTAAATTTATTCATCCAGAACTTACAGAAATCGTATTAAAAAATACCCAATCCCTTACAAACACGGATTATTCATGAACAAAATCCATAACTAAACAAACAAACAAAATCCACAAGAGCATAAGTTTCTCCTATACATGTTGGGTGATGGCAAGCTATATCTGATTGTCCTGGCAGTCTGCCCTTTTATTTAACCCCATAGGGAAAGAACTCTCATATCTGAGAAACCAAACAAAAACTCTGGCATCTCCCTGCCGATTCGATTTATGTTTACAAAACAGCCTGATCTGAATTAAGTTCTTCAGGTTTTCTGGTATTTCTCCAGTCAGACCATTTGTGGACATTATCCCAAGTGTGACCTGACTGCAATTGCCCATGTCTGACGGGATAATATCTGACAAACTATTCATGCATGCTGAGATCAAGTTTCTTATTGGTGTTGAGTTCGTCAAGTTCCAGCTCAGTTGGATAGACTTAGGTACAGTAGTTCTGTTAAAGAGTGAAACTGGGGTGAAAAGTCATTCAGAAATAACTATAATACTATATGCAGGGAGCATAACAGGGGTTGAAAACGAGCAAGAAATTCAATGACTTGTAGCTAATGAGTACCATGGATTGATTTCAGACATCATACACAAAGGAAACAAAATTCCATAAAAACAGGATATCATTAGTCTTACTAACCAGCCAATGTGCCAGACATGTTACGACTTCTTGAAGAAATGGGGCATAAGGAGACAAATTTAGCAGTGTTCTAAAAATCGGTCTAGGCGGCCGCCTAGGCGCTAGAAGGTGGAAAACCGCCCAGATTAATGCCTGGGCGGCTATCTGGGCGGGTCTAGGAGATTTTTTTATTTTTTATTTTTTATTTATTTTTTTTATATTTTAATAAGGTTGATTGTGTTCTTATTTTATTTTTCTTTCCTATTTTTTAGAAATAAACTATTTAATTAATTTTTTAGAAAATCTCGGGAATGGGCTTTGATGATGATAATGATGATATGTCTAAATGTAGCAAAGGATAATTACTTAATGGAATTCTCAAAGGATCTGCCAATACCAATTTTACTAATGTAGATTTTATCAAACATAACTGAGGTTATTCATGCAATTTGAAGAAAAATAAAAGAGTACACAAATTCAAATTTATATAAAGTACCCATCATGACCAACTTCAGTCATTTGAGTTTTAATAAATTTTGTTCACGATTGTTAATTTTTCATGTTTTTAAATTTTGCATATATATATATATATATATTGACATTAAATTGGATGTAATTGATAAGGTATTATGCTTAACTTTTGTAAATTATTAAAGTTATAATACAAAACCTAAGACCGCCTAGGCACCCGCCTAGGCCTCGGGGCGCTAGGCACCTGCTCGCCGCCCGCCCAGCGCCTAGCGATTTTTAGAACACTGGAATTTAGAGCTAACTTTTAATGAAAATGATTTTTGTACCATGGTGATCGTCTCAACAATAAAATGCTTCTTTCTGATAGAATGTAATTTTAACACCCCTGACCGTGTCATTTGATGTCCACTGTTAAATTGAATAAATTTTGCAAGACTTGGAGTCTTCAGAATAATCTTATTTATTATGAAGTTGTGATGGTCAAAACCATCCTCGGAACAAGTCAATCATATATTCTCTTCCATACAGGCTATGTGATCTAGCTAGTGACCCACAAATAACCCAATAGCTTTCAATGCCACGTAGATTACTTGTCTATTATGTCTTTGAAACTACCCCAAGATGATTTAAGTTCCAATGTCTTTCCTATTTTTAGAAAAATGGGCATCCAAGGTTGTTATTTGATCTTAAAGAGCACACAAGACAGTCCAACAATAAAATCACCGGCAATGACATCTGTGATAGTGTGATGTATGCATGACAGGCAAGGAGAGAGTAAGTTCATGTCCTTAGGGAATGTGATGCAAAACTTTTATGCTGAGAAGAGAGTTAAAACATTTTTGGAAGAGTGCGGGGTATAAGAAAACCATCAAATACCTTGGTTGGCATCTGAACTTGCATGGCTTGCATTTGATTCAGACTGATGCATCAGCCGAACCACCACGCTGAAGTTAGACACCATTTTGAAAGTTTTGCAGCATACTCTGAGTAGGGGCAGTATTCTCTGTTGTAAGTACGATTCCAGAAGTACCTGCATATGCAAGATCAGGCTGCACGTATGCCTCCATGGCTGCAAGCTTATCCATCCAAAGCCCATCGCCGCGTTTTTATTGCACAGTTCCTTCAAGTTTATGCATGCTTCCCTACATGAGATAGGGTAGTAAATGTTTAAATGACTTTCTAGCTAATATTCTGTGCTTCTGTTTAGAAAAATGGAGCAGCAAATATTTCTAGAAATTATTACTTGAAATGGAACCAAAATAAAAACAAGGAAAAAAATAAAATAAAAAATTGGAGAGAGAATTTCTTCTTGTGAAAATTGCAATGAATTATTAGAAAACAGGAAAAGGGGGTGAGGTGAAGATGGCGAACAAATAAATGTCATTTGTCACCAAAACATACAAGTACATCTAGGTTGAAGAATATAAAAACAAATCCATTTTGAAATATAAGTTGAATCACTTCAACCATCAAATTTCTACTATTGTAGGTGAACTCGCGAAAGCCGAATCACCTTCCAAAGCCACAATTTCTTACAATAGGTTTGAAACCCCAGTCAAAGTATGAGTACTCAAACTTCAGTGAAAATTTTCAAACTTTTGTGCTTTATTTCTCAACGCTCAATAAGAAGGTAAATTACACTATTAAATCTTAACCTTCTAAAGCTAACTATCTTCTCTTAGGTGGAAGGTTAGCACTCATCCATACCTTAAACGGGAAGCTCCAAAGGCATCTGCAAACACTAAGAGATGATTTATAGAGTCCATGTCAAATCCAGCAACAAAAGCACGGGCATAAGCCATTGCTTGCTCTTTGCGTAGCACTGCTTTCCGAGTCTCCAGAACTCTTTGAAGCTAATGTCTGAATATACCCATAAATTCATAATCAACACAAGAACAAAAGATGTTATCATTAATAAAATAAATCAAAGGGAAATACTGAATTACAGGCATAGACAACTTACTTGTAGTTTTCTTCTTGTACAAGCTCGTTCACACCATTAGATTCACTTTTTGGCTATTTCCAAATTCATCACACAAACCCAAATTATAGTAAGGATTTCACAGTGAATATCAGCAGATATCACCACATAAAAGTAATTTTAAATGGTATAATACCTTATAGGGGACAATTGACTTTTTGTTATCTACATCTGTGACAATGTTAACAAAGTAAACACATGTTAAACAAGCAGCACCATCATAATTAAGACATTCATCATAACCAATCTTGTGATTACAAAGACTATATCCAAACAAAGTGATTCATTTGAAACATATAATAATTTAGTAAAATAGTTCTCTTCAACACAAAGGCCATGAGCAAGATTTAGTCGAACGTCAAACATAAATATCTGGAAAGCAGATATTATTTGATTAAAAGGAATAAATGACCTGGGTCCTGGGCAAAGCTGGTTCGCCAACGATGGCCTGAAGTTCAGGTGAAACACCACATACTTTGTTAAGACCGCCTGGCCCTCCTCTTCTTTTTGTTCCAGTTGGGCACTGCAAAAAAGTGTCACGTATCAAGTCAAGGATCATGTCACACAGTATTCCGAGAATGTTGGGTTGCACCAAGAGAGTTTTAGGCGTATGGATATAGGAGTTTATGCAATAAGTAGGTTAAACTATGATTATAAGTGTCTAATGTGTATTTATTGTGTCTAATGTGTATCAGCAATAAGTAGATTAAACTACGATTATAAGAAAAATTCATTATGAATATCAACTATAAGTAGACAAGACGGGGGACAACACGCAGAATAAGCCAATGATAAAGATGAGGTGAAACATTGAATAAAAGTATCTTTTAAATAAGCCAAATGAGAAATTGAGGGGATGCTCATCCTATTTCTTCATTTGTCTCATACCATTAATCAAGAGTAGACACCTTAAGGCATGTCTTAAGGTCGTATTTAAACCATGATAAACTGAAAATCACAACTCTATCCCATTTCATTATGGAGGTATTTCATAATGAGTCAACAAACTAACCCGCGGGTATTGTAACTTTAACCTCCTTGACACCTTGAACCACTCCAGAACCTCTGCATGCTTTACAATTATCCTGCATATAGGTAAATTGCTAAGATACAGAATCACACACAAAATCAAATGGCTCAGATATTACTACTTTTGTAGCAGACCTTAATAATACGACCGAAGCCTTTACAGGTGTTGCATGTCGATGTGAATGGAAGAATAGACTACTCAGGGTGCCACACTATTTTAGGCTCCTTACGAAGAATAGAATGCACCTTGAGTATGGCTATTCTCTCTGTCTAGTAGGATTTTAATGTTGACATAGGAGGGGGTAGCTGAAACAAAACAGGGTGAAAGAAAAAAGTGACTTACTCAGGGTCTAGATACCCAACTGTCCCTCGCACTATGCTTGATACATATGTGGCTCCATCTACTGCAAGTTTTGAAAGACCAAAATCAGAGACCTTTGCTCTCATGTGGTTGTCAAGAAGGATATTGTTGCTTTTCAGATCCCGATGGATGATAGTTGGAACACAGCCTATATGAAGGTATTCAATTCCTGAAACCAGTTTATAATCATGAGACTTAAGTCCAAAAAGAAATAATTCCACGAATAAGTAGACTCACCATAAAGATGTTCCCTGATTCTCTCATTTCATTTATTTCAGTAAGGAAGCATCAAGGCTGTGTGGACACACAGAACCAATTACAGGGAAAACAAAGTGTAGATTAGCACAAATGGTAAAGTGTGAGTAGCGAGCTCCATAAAAAAGATTAGCACAAATTAGAGGTTGCTTATTTATACAAAGTGTAGATTTTGAAATATAAACAGTAAGGTGGCATGTATATGAACCTGAGAATGTATTCCACGAAGTTTTGGTTTTCACCACACAATGTGGGTGTGGGTTGTATTGAATATAATTGTTTTTGTAATGCAATTGTTTAGATGTAAATAACGAGAATACAAATTCAAAGAATGCGCATACAAAATAAAACAGGAAGCATTTCAGTCTTGAGACAAGTATCAAAAGGGCTATGCTTAGGTGCTCTAAATTTGACAATATCTTTCTCAACACAACACAACACATGGCCGACTTGGCATGCAGATGTATAAGAACGTTTGCATGATAATAAGAAGATACTCACATGGAGAACAGTATCATTGATAAGCATCCCTCCTGCAGAAATGGTGCTAACAAACTCCTTCTGCAGCTTTTTGTTGTTGGTGAAAAGATACGCTGCGAGAGGCTTTGATTTCAATTGTATTAGGTCAAAGCTGTCTTCCACCATGTCAACCTATTCACAAACCGAAGATAAAGTGAATATCAATCCTTCAAGTTTAGAATATAAAAACGGAAAGACATTTCTAAACAAAAATGATTAAAATGTTCTCTTAGGTATTTAGATGGGTGGAGGATCTCTTACAATGACAATAGCTTGTCCTCGTCCAATAGCTTTGTCAAGCGCGCAAATTGATTGGAGTTCACAACACGGGACAAGTCTTTTGATTTCAGTGGATCTTTCCCAAAGAACTCCTCCAATATATCTTTTAAAGCATCTATCTGGTATAGAGATGGGTTTAAGCAATAATCCAACTCTTCCATTACCTGCATTTTAGGCAACCAATCAGATTCTAAAATACCTTATGTCAATGTGTGATGATCTAGGCTAATTGAGCTATACTCAAGAATGAGAAAAGGAAAAGGTGGGGAAGGAGACCACGTATTTGTCAAACTCTGTTTGTAGAACTCCAAATAACAGGGACACTATTGATGTTGGGCACAAGTTTGAGCATCTGACACATCACTAAGAAACTTGAAGAAGCCAACAGATAAGTACATATGCAATTTTTTATTAGGTACATTATTCTAGTTAAAAGACCTAAGCTGCTATACCCTGCACCAACGTAATCTATACAAGTGTAACTATGATCATAAATATATGGCTTAACTCATGTTGTTACTTGGCAGGATAAACTTTTCCTAGTGATTTGTTGACCTTGTAGATTACATATACAAAGTTTGGAAATATGAGGAAAAAAAATGAAATGTCCTAGATTTCCTTTGACAACTAAAGTTCAATAACAGACATTAATTTTCAACTCCAACAAGATTCATCTCATCAATACCTCAACAGCAGAATAATTCTTTTATGTATAAATATGCCAAGAAATTGAGGAAAGAAAACATAGAGAGTATTAAGAACCAAGTCAGAAAGGTTTCCAGATGACTTGCAGGTTTCACAATCTCAGCAG
The DNA here is from genome assembly GCA_003290165.1 of Berberis thunbergii. Taxonomy (NCBI): domain Eukaryota; kingdom Viridiplantae; phylum Streptophyta; class Magnoliopsida; order Ranunculales; family Berberidaceae; genus Berberis; species Berberis thunbergii. The sequence goes on along the minus strand of QNQO01000446.1, from coordinate 341,562 downwards.
AGGCATTTAAAGACTAAAAAAATGCAGGATTGTATGCACTATGGAGCAGGTAAATGTCAAAAAACTGAACACTCATTTAATTTTTGAAAAATTTACTAGGCATTTTTCAAAACAATATCACCCTTATGAGCAAGTCTCCAAACACTGAGAGATTATAAGACTTGAGTACATAGCATGCTCAATAGTAAAGTTTCCATTGCTTAATCAAAGCATCAGGATATCATCTGGTTAATGATTTCGGCAAGACAACCAATCACTCAGATTAATAAATCAGGCAAACTTCACTAAAAGGTTCAATTGAAGACACGTGGCAGCTACTTGAATATCCAAAACTAAACTCATGTTCAATTGACATTTAAACTTTTCTCCTCCAAAAGTTAACTTTGTCCTTCTAATAGAAGTCCAGGAATGCATATAAAAAACACTAGCAAGCATAAAAACTAACAATAACAACCAAGGGTAAGGGAGCTACTTTTCCAGGTTGAGAGAAAAACAAAAGTAAACAATACCAGCAAAACTAACGGCAATGACGAAGGGAGAGGGTGGTGTTCGAGAAGGTTTGTTCTTGTGATGCAAGTGCCCCTTGCCGCGCAGTCCCCTGTACTTCTTTCTAGCAGATGTGAGCCCCCAAAGTTCCCTGTGTTTGTGGACAGGATTGCAGATCCAATTTATTCTAGGATCATTCCTAATTGTGTTATGGGCAGAATTAGCCAGGATTATCTCATAATACTTGTAGGTCGAGTCCTGTGAAAGGCATAACATGCTTCATAACTTGCCAAGGAATTTAAAAAAAAAGGAAAAAAAAATAATTTAGAAATTATCTGAAAAAACCTCGTTGATCCAGTAAGAATTAAGAACCTTGAGGCCACCCAATTTGTGTGCGTATCTTCCTCTCCAGTTCCTGCAAGATATCAAGTAATATCATCAAAGAAAAAGTGACAGCCATTGAATAGATAAATGTAAAGAAAAATGAAAATTTGCCAACTAGAGGTCAGACAGAAATGTAAAAATTGCCACAGCAGTTATCATAATATATTTCCTAATGTTCGCAGGTTTAAGAATTAATTTTCTCATGTATACTTCATTAAAGATTAGCATCATTTAGTTTACAACTTCATCCATATCAACTCAAGCAAGTCCCTTCCTATAACTCTTTTCACCCTACAAACTGCAGGAATTATTCTGGCTCATTTCCATGCAAAGTACAGTACTTGCCTAAGTAATCATTTGTAGGTCACACCATTTTTATCATGAAAATTCATCAATCACCAAACCCAGATAAATTTATATATATTTTGGTTTGCAATAGTTAATTTATTTTACTATCATATCCTACTATGACATAGTTGTAGTTTAATTTCCTCAGTCGTTGTGGCCAACATGTGTTTTAAATCTCAAATCTCCAATACGACAAACTTAAACCAAAAGTTAGAACAAAAGAGCTTACCAAATGCCAGCATAAGAAGTCATCATCATCACATAATTCAACCTAAAAATCAAGAATACCATAAACAATATATGAAGAGTCATTTAAATTAGGAAAAAAGATTTCTTATTCGTCATACTATGCCATAGTCTAATATACTGTGTGCATAACATAGTGGATGACTGAAAGATTATTCAGGACCACTATTCATATAATACTGACACTGGTACCAAAAATAAGGCTCAATCATGAATATATATAGTAAAAAAAATCATCTAACCAAGATATCTTTAACTGAAAGAAAATGAATCCAAACGTTCCTGAACCAGACAGCAGAACTCTTCATTATATATAACGTAGAAGAATGCATACTACTTACAGTGTTTATGTCGGGATTAGCAATATTGATCTGTTTTCTACAGGCAAGAATTTGTTCTGTTTAAATTCCATGTCTCCTGCAATGAAAAATGAAATAACAGAAGTCCGCTTATTTTATTGTTTGGTTTGGGCAATTAATGATATGAGAATATTGTCAAGTTTTTAAAGTAGTCTAGTTCAGTACCAATAGCTCTCGCCAAGTTTAAGCTACCACTGACTCGCCCAGCGTGGATGAATCCACCAGCTTTAAGGATTCTTTTCTTCTCGACTTCAAGCTCAGGCTAATGATATCTTGACAAATTGTATGCCTGCAAAACCGCAATGCTTTGAGCAATGGACTATATATCGTATCGTATTTGCTAACATATATTGTGTCTGAGACCTACCTAAGCATCATTACAGACTCATACAGCCATTCATCTTTTCATCGTTTGATAATCCAGTCTTCATTTTGACCATACTATCCTATCCATCACACCAAATATAATTAAAAAAATTTGACTGCTTGGAGGTTACTTAATCAGTTAAACGACATCATGCCCGCCAATTGAACGGTCCATAATGATCCACAGGCAGACATGTATGTGTAACAAGTATGAACAGGCACTTAAAATGTTTCTGTTACAGTATTTGCTAATTTAATATATAAAAAAAACAAACAAATAAATACAAGTTTACCTGGCCCTTCCTTGATATTACGCAGCTAGAATCACCAACATTTGCAACAACAAGTTGGTTATTTTGAATGACTGCAACACAGGCCGAGTTGGTCTAAAGAAAATCAGAATGGTGACCCTGATTACAATGGTTGAGAAATAAGATATGATCTAAATTGTAAAAAGAAACTTCACATATCAAAGATAAACCACTATACTGAAAATACACTAAAAATGTTTTGATGACAGCAATTCCTGGATGAAGATGGTGCATGATATGATCTAAATTGTCTATTTTATCACCCATTCCAGCCAACTCTCTCCAGCCTCTTTGTCTGCGCACCATCTCATCCATTCAGCCATGGTTTATTCTACAGGGACTCTGACCAGGGCAAACCCAAGAATTCATGTTAGGGAGGGTTGCTTTACTATTAGGTAGACAACTACAAGTTTCTTCATAAAAAAAAGTATTTTTTTCCCTGGACAACCGACCCACCCAAAGGTCTTAATTCTGACCTGTGAACATTTACCAGTAGCAAAGACAGATCCATAACTATCCAGAATTAAGCGACATTACATCAAACATCTTATCTTCAACCATGAGCAAAAATGAAAGACTCCAAATTGTCACCAGTTGAGAAATTACCTCACCATTAACTCTAAAGAGCTTGAATCGGGTGGAACCTCCTTTCATGAATTCAAGTTTCTTTCATTCAGGCAGATCTTGCATTTAGTTGCCTTATTCTCCTATTGACAATTAAAATAAAAAAATAAAAAATAAAAAATAAAAAATAAAAAATAAAAAATAAACTTAGTTAACTCTTCAGTTTTGTTTAATTCAGTACATTTGAATAAGTACCAAAACTAAAAAAAATTCAACCTAATCAAAAGATCAATTTGTAGAGGCATATAATCAAACACTTTAGGAAACACAAATACTCACTTAGTCCCATCCAGTACAACGGTAGCTTGTGATGTCAACATGTTCAACGTGAGCAATCTTGAACCAGTCTTCTCCCTTGTCCTTCTCGCATCTTCTCTCTAGCTCTTCATTGCAACCTTAAATCTCTAGTTGTCTCAAAGCAGTGAGGTTTTGCAGACCTTCTGGCAATGCTTTACGATTCAAAGATCCCAACAGAGGCGAAAGAACACTAGTAGCTGAAAGAAAAAAATTAAATCTGAAACAGATCTGAAGAAGAAAAGGAGATCTAAAGAAGAAGAAGGATCTTACCTAGAAGGAGATTTGAACCGAAGGAGGGACGGAAAGATCAGTGTGTTCTTCTTCTTCTTCTCACCAAACTCAGCATTAGAGGCACCGACGAACTCTCCTTCAAGAACCGGAGAAGGGACGCAAAAAAAATTTTAGGGTTTCGGGAGATTAGTGTGTGCTTTCGGGAGATTTGTGGGGAGATGGAACAAATTTTAGGATTTGAAACAAAGGGTTGAAAAGTGCAGAGTTGGGGGGAAATGGAGCGGGAACTTTTTTTCCGCAACTGCGAAATTATTTTCGCCCGCGAGAAATCGACTCGACTTCTCCACACTTCCACGTGCAACACGCGTACATTTTCATTTTATAGCAACGGTTTTAAGTCGTTTGACATTATAGCCACGGTTTTTAGTCGTGGCAAACAAAGCAATGGTTTCAAACCGTGGCCAAGCCTTTTGGTGTAGTGATTTAGCCACGGTTTTTATTTTTTAGCCACGGTTTTAGGTCGTTGGCCATAATAGCCACGGTCTTTTGCCGTGGCAAATAAACCAACGATTTAGAGCCGTGGCCACCTCAGTGTAGCTAAACATGCCTTTTGGTGTAGTGGGATAACCATTCAAAAGAACCCGGAAAGAAGTAGTGGTGATGCACTATTGGAATATTGAGAGGAGAAATGACCATTCCATTCTGTCATAAGCTTTAGCCATATCAATTCTCAGAGCCATCCAACCCTGAGGCTTCCTTTTAAAGTGCCGCATTTGAAAAAAGGTTTCACGGGCGATAGAGACATTGTCCGTTATAGATCTGCCTTTAAGGAAAATCCTTAATTAGGGGAAATAATGTTGTCCAAAAGAGGCGTTAGCCTATTTGCCAGAATCTTGGAGATGATTTTGCAGATAACATTGCAAAGACCTATAGGATGGAACTTGTCCTGGGTAGTAGGATTCCCTACTTTGGGCAACAAAGTAATGAATATCTCATTGAGTTTGGGTCCATATGCTTGGTGGAGAAGAAGTGTTGAACAACCTAAATGACATATTCTTTGACTATATCTCAGTATTGTTGAAAGAAGAAAACATGAAACCCATTAGGGCCCAGAGCTTTGTGGCTACCAAAAGAGAACAAAGTTTCCATGATTAGGTCACCATCAGGGATAGCAAGCAGCCTGACATTATCCGAAGCGGAGATGACAAGACTGAAAAGTTGCAGGATGTCTGTGTCTGTCTGAGGGGCTGAAGACTGGAAAATATTGGAAAAGTAGTGATTCAGAACTAGACCTATGTCCTCAGGCTTAGAGCGCCAACAAGCATTCACTACACCAAAAGGGCATTTTAGGTACGCCGAGCTGGCCACGGTTATAAACCTTTGGTGTATTTGCCACGGCCAAAAACCGTATCTATAAGTACCAACGGCTTAAAACCATGGGTAAAAAAACTTGGCCACGGTTTACAACCGTTGGTATATTTGGCACGGCTAAAAATCGTGGCTAATAGTAGCAACAGCTCCAGACCGTGGGTAATATTCGCAACGGCTCAAAACCGTTGCAACAAAAAAATTTAGCAACGGTTCTAAACCGTGGCTAGATCTAGCAACGGCTCAAAACCGTTGCAAAAAAAGTTAGCAACGGTTTTAAGCCGTGGCTAGCTTTAGCAACGGATCAAAACCGTGGCTACATGAAAAGCTGGAAAAAAAAATTGGGCGGGCTATTTTGGCGCTCGACCTTCCCTCCATTCGACTTCCATCGACAAAAACGAAGCTCCCCTCCACAAACCCTCCACTCGACATTGTCTCCTTCCCTGCTCCCTCCCTCGACTCGACTTCCCTACTCCTTCTCATTCCCTGCTCCCTCCCTCGACTTCCCTCCTCCCCTCCTTCCTTGCTCCCTCGACTTCCCTGCTCCTCCCTTGACTTCCCTTGACTTCAATCGACTTCAAAATCGACCAGCCACTGCAACCGAACAGGTACTCTCTCTCTTTTATTTATGATGAAATTAGGGTTCAATGATTGTTTTTTTATTTATGTCTGACCTAACTAGCATGAAACTTACAAGTTGATTTCTGATAGAGTTTAAAAGTAGTGTATACAATTGGGTTGAGTGGGGTTTCATTTGAAAGCTTTATGGAAAAACTAGGTTTTATTGTGATGGAATTGAACCGAATAATCAAACTTTTAAGAGAATATCTGTGGCTTTCTATTCAAATATTATGAATGAATCAAAGTGAATCAAAAGAATCAAAGATGAAAAATATTGTACTTTGGAGGAAAAAGTTATCATACATGAGTTTGATTGAAATGTGAATGCGAACGTTTTTTTTTTCTTTTGAGTGTTTGGTCATTGTGAATTAAGTGGCTTGATTTACTCAGTGACGAGATTTAGGTGAATGAGTGTATTGGGGCGGGGCGGATAACGCCATCCGTGACGGAGTGGTTTTTTGTTTTAATAAAAAATCCACGGTTTTTCCTGCGGATTCAAGTACCGACAAATTCTTGGAGGAAAAAGTGTTTTTTTTTTTGGGTGGTGGGTTGGAGGAAAGCAATGACTATTTGCTAAAACTACAAAAATATAAAGTGAAGGAGTGGAATATGAATAAAAATAAATTAGTCGATGCATGAGAATGACATTGTTCACTATTGTTAAAGTGGATGAACAAAATTGTTTTCCAAAGGCAATTGAGGTTTTAGAGCATCTTTAGTAGCAAATTTTAAACCAGTCACTCAAATCGCAAAATAAGGTTTGTTCTAATTTTCATTAAGGGTTTGTTTTGTTTGTTTGGTTTCGTTATTTGTTTCTTGTCTGAGCTGTAAAAAGTAAATTTGAAGAGCATCAATCAGATTATTCTCTTGCTATTCATGTGAAGTCTTCTCATCCAGTATTTTTGTTTCACTTTGCCATGGCTATTATGTTATAATCAATCAATGAAGTATCTGTCTCTGTAATAGGATGGATAAGATAATTGGATTTATCTAGGAAGAGAGTATCTTTCATCCTAGTGAATTTAACCCCACTTTTTGTTAATTTGGAGTTAATTAATGCTTACATGAGGCAAACTATACCTTATCAGGAGTTGAGGATGAAGGGTTTTTTGGATTGAACTGAGAGATATCTCACAACCCCAAGCTCAACTTTGTCATGTTAGAATCTTAGTTTGAGTGTTGATATGTTTTAACAAATTAATCCCTTTCAGTAGTTGAAAGTGCATGTTTTATTCATTGATTACAGGAGGGTCTAGCACCTATACATTTGGTGGTCAAGAATGAATATCATCGTGCAACTCCTGGTGGAACGGGAGGAGTAAAGGCTGCGGGAAATTATGCTCCGGTGAGCCATTTTTTTTAGACGGAGTTGGTTGGATTTTAATCTTCATCTGACAACAGGATGATGATCACTTGCGTAGTTATTTTCAAAATGGTTTCTAATTGCATGTAGGTTATGAAGCCACAATCTGAAGCTAAAGCCAAAGGATATTCTGATGTTTTGTACCTTGATTCTGTTCACAAAAAATACTTGGAGGAGGTTTCTGCTTGTAATGTGTTTCTTGTCAAGGTGCAATGGAATTTAAGCTCGCTGTTCTTTTATTTTTACACGTTAATGGGAGAGTGAAATATATGATATTTGCCCATCAGTTGTATAAACATTATATAAGTAGTTATTCCTCTGCATCTGATGTTGTCAACTGTTTCATTCAGGGTAAAACAATTTCTACTTCAGAAGTCAGAGGGACAATTCTTCCTGGAATTACACGTAAAAGTATAATTGATTTGGCTCATAACCAAGGATTTTAGGTATGTATTTTCACATTTTATCTCAAAATTTAGCTGAACTCACATATATTGCTTTCTCGTTTAAATTTCACATTATATACTCCAGTCACAATACTTTTCCTATGCTCCTAGCCAGCATATAGTGTTTTCGACCATATGTAGTATACGCTGACCATTTCTAATTTGTACATATCTAGTATAGGCTGATCATATCCACAGTATAGCTTCAGTCTGATAACTTGCTATGACCATTAGCTTTTATCGCTTAAGATCTCAACTTCTTGGTGCTTCATTTCTCATTACAACTGGTTACTTTTCTTTTGAGAAGAAGGCTATAGTAATTCTTCTGAATATATGTATTTTGGTATTTTGCAGGTTGAAGAGCGCCTTGTAAACTGTTGACGAATTGCTAGCAGTTGATGAAGTTTTCTGTACGGGTACAGCAGTTGTTGTATTGCCTGTGGGCAGCGTAACTTACCTTGGCAAAAAGTAAATTCTTTTCTAGCTCTATAGTTTAAAATTTTGAGTGATTTCTCTCATCCTCAAATAATGATAGAAATTGGTCTAAGAAATTAATTAACATTCAGCTTGATTTCTACTCTTTGCAGGGTGTCTTTTGGAGAAATTGGTGTAGGTGTTGTTTCACAGCAGCTTTATTCGTCACTTACGAGCATCCAAATGGGCCTCGCAGAGGACAAACATGGTTGGACTCTCACATTAGACTAGATAGATTAAACCAAGCATGTATTGTCGCAATTTGATTATTGAATACCAACTTTCAGAGTTGTTTGAACGATCATCTTTTGATTAATATAGTCTAGTTTTTAGCATTTCTGGTATATATAGTGTATAAAGAATGTCAGAAGGTTTGCAGATGGTTTATTGATATCTATTTGTTGTTAAGGAATGTGAAGCTCATCTTTGTTTTCCATTCTCAATGGTTTGCCAAAGCAATTGCTATTTCGAGTATTCACCAAAATCTACTTTCTTTCAGTTGATTTTTATTTCTACAATGGAAAATTTCAATACCTAAGTGAAATGAATATTATGATCGAACATGATCGTACAACCCATGAAAATTGTGACCGTAATATTATGATAATTAACATAACATTGTTATGTACAATAAGTAATGGAAAGACTAGTTTTTCAACCTCTGCATCTGTTGAAGTGTCTCATTTGTTACTCTTTGTATACAGTTTTCTGCAGACAAGCTTGGGACCAAGTTCAATCCATTTTTGAAGGTATGAAAGAAGCTCTTTATTTATAAATATATCAGTTAGAATTTATTGACCAGAGGATGGTATCTGCTTGATCAAAGGACTAGAGTGCAAGCAACTGAACTGAGGGGCACAGTTTGGTTGCAGTGTCTATTTTTGTTGATTATGCATATGTATGGCTAAAGAATTTCATTTTGCAATGCAGTGAAACACTTAAGTGCATTGCCTATGTCTCATTTTTCTATGAGTTGGGTATGTCAGGCATCAACAGTGTGCTACTGGTAATTATTTTATTTTAAGCAGCAAGGAAATGTCTAATCAACACAATGCTCCTCTTTTTAGTTTTACTGTCTTATTAATTTTTTTTTCTTCTTCTGTTTGGGTAAACATCAAATATTCATTTTTTACTTTGACAAACATCAACTCCATTTGATGTTAAACTTGTTTCTTGTATTGAATACTAAACTTGTTTCTGATTATTCAGGCTGCTCTACCACAAGGAATAGTTCCTTTTGTATTTGCAAGGGAGTATAACCTACACCCAGACGTATTAAGCACCGCGTAAGTCTCATATATTCATGTTTATTTTGTTTATCAGCATCCGTTTATATTGTGAATTCTTTATGTATCTATATTGACTTGCAGAGTGATATTTGGAATGATTGTGTCACTGCCCATCACCATGCTATATTATGCTTTCCTGGGTTTCCTATACAATCCGTAAGAAGATGAAAAGGCGCAACTACTACAATTTCAATGCCATTGAAGAACAATACCAGATCCACTGAATAAGCAGAACATTTGAAGAGAAAAGTTACATTTGTTGAAGTATGGCAAAGGACAATGGCAGCTGAAATGGCATCAGCGCAAGTGGTTCGATGATTTGGCCAGTGGGTACTCTGCAGTGAAACAGAGCGCACTCTGGTTTGCGACCAGCAGCAAGCTCGCATCAGTGCGTCCCTCGCAGAGCAGCAATTCATCCCTCGCAGCAGCAGTAGCTGTGCGTACCTCGCATCATCAGCAGATCATCCCTTGCATTAAGTCCCAAAATCTGCTATTGTTTACTCCCAAAATCTAGGATATTTCCTTGAGGAGATCTTGTAGTGCTACACTTATCATTATGGTGCACATGCGTTCATTCATTCCTTACGAGGACTGTTTCTCTTGGGTTTGTCTCAAGTTCTTAATTATATTCCCAAACCCAAATTTACCAAGTACAAACAATTGAGTTGCATTTATGTTGAAATGCTTCTTCATAGAATGCATGTCACAATAAAACTCATCATTATAGAAGGCCTGATGTTCTAATTCTTTTATGTTCTATTCATTTTACTCCCTTTTGCAAATCATGAAACCATTCTAGTGGCTTTATTTGTTTCCTATTTGCTTCTGAAATACTTTATTTCCTCATTTTTAGAATTCGAGAAAAGAAGGAATCTGTGACAGTGTTGTTGTACGGTACAAGCGGGTGCGGCAAGTCAACATTGTCAGATGGTATTGGTATTATTACACCAGATCTTGCAGCAGCAGTAGCAAATAAGTTAGAATTGACTACACACCCACCTTGTGGCTATCAAATCAGATATGCTGGCTGTAAGGGAGTCATAGGTTTATTGGCTGAGAAGAGAAAAGGTTGCCTCGTAATGTTACTCATAAAGTACACTTCTAACCCAATTCGGTGCTTCCTGCTACTTTATGTTAATTTTTGTCTTTGGCAAAGATTTGGATGAAAAGAGTGTATTTTACTAAAAAAAGAAAGGGGAATTCTAAATGTCGAGGAAACGGGCGAGGGAAGGGACGTGGCGGATGCTCCTATACTTGTTAATGTCAAGTATGAAGCATTTGAAATGGCTAGGTGTGAGTTTCTAATCTACCAAATATGATTGTTTATTTATTTATAATTGTTAATTTGTTATTTGGTTTCTGGTTTTTTAATTTGATGCAGGATAACCCCTTAGTTATAGAGTGCTTTGATTTCAATAGCAATGGAACACATAAATTTATAGGGTAACTACTTAATTCCTGCTTTCATTTTATTTATTTTTGTTTTTGTGTGTATGATTATATGAAAATGCTATGACTCAAATATATATTAAAAATAGAACATTTTTTACCTTGCGTTGAATTATTTCATCAGGAAAGTTCTGAAGTCAGTGATGGACCTGGAAAATCTAGATAAGGAAAGAATTGGAGCACAACTTCATACAGAATCTTCTGCGAGGAAGCCTCATATGAGGGTATTTTGTATGGCCATTCTTCTGAGAAAAAGCTATACAGTTTCATTGACTACATTTCTATTGGATTCGAGCTGAATTTTATGGTTGCAATTGATTTCACAGGTACATATAATGTTGAGAAATATCATTGTATATTCCTTATGCGACTTAAAGGACAAATCATTAAAAGTATTATTTGAATTTTGTTCAGCTTCAAATGGAAATCCTAGACATCCAGATTCCCTGCATTACATTGATCCTTCAGGAAGATTGAATGCTTACAAGCAGGTGAAGTTTTACTTGACTTTTTTTAGTGCATGTAAATATATTAAAAGAATCTTGAGAATCGACATCTGCCGTTGAGGTTTATTAGTCTTTTCAGGGGGGTAGCACAAAAATAAAATATATTTATAGTATGTTAATTTTTCAGTACTTATTGAGTTGGTTGTCCTGTGATTGATATATAAAAATGGCTTCTTAGAGCTAGAAGATCTCCTAATGGAAATTTCTCTTGACAACCTTATGAGGAATACTAATCAATCATTCTTTTGTTGACAAACTGCTGATCAATATTTTTAAATCAGTTCTACTAAATATTATAAACTAGATGGATACTACGATTGGTTAAATCATTGGTAATTTGGTATAGGAGGTCTTCTGGTGGGTCACTTTCACATGTTTTGAGTCCCTTTGGTTTCAATGCACTCGAGGAGTCAGTTATATCTTATAGCTTGAACTGGTTGTTAAACACTTAAATCTTGAAAACATTGTCCAGCAAAGTCCAAACGATATGTAGGTTAGGCTGGAATTTGATCATTATCAAATATTATTCTAGGAAAATGTGTAAGTGAGATAATAATTTATAATTTGAGGATATTGTGTCTGCCTTGTAGTTATATAATGTGTAGTGTAAATGATGCAAGTTTAGATTGAGTTTCTTTTCCTTGACCTTTGCCTGGTTTAACCCAAGCATCTGTCCCCTTTGTCAACTCTATACCAATCATCTGCATCTTCTGCTTGTTTATACATTTTTCATTTTGCGTTCTCCACTGTATAATTATACTCTAGCATAATTTTGTTATGTGATGCTTTGGGCTTGTAGTAAGTGAGTTTTATGTTGCTGCAGCAATTGTCTCCTTGAAACAGGAGGTAGAACGTCTTCAGAATCTTGACCAGTCTGCGGAGATTTTACGAAAAAATCCATAATGCTCCTTAACTGAAATATGTTTAAAAATAACATGTCGATTAATTCCGATTAATCTCATAATGCTCCTTAACTGATTAGGTTCCAGTAACGATTACATAGAAGCTAAGATGTATAAATGTCATGTTAAACCATAAGGAAAGTTAGATTGATATCTAGCAACACTCCACAAAGTCTTTGTTTAATTACGAGCTTAAAAGGATAAATAAACTGATAATTCAAATAAGCTTTTTTTTTTTAAGAAAAAAGGGGGGAAACCTATAAAAGAATTTATACACTACATAAATCCTCAAATTGAGTTGTTGGTTGGGTTCTAAGAAGACTAATGGAGTTATGGAAGTATTTTATTTTGTTGTTTTTTATTTTTTCTGGACATGAGAGCTTCATTAAGACGTAAAATGAAGATTGATGGTGTCCTTGCAAGTGACAGGAACACAAGGCCTACAAAGAAGCAAGTACAACACAAAGATTACAAACAATGGGTGAACACACCAGCCCAAATGAATTACCTGGCAAGAGTGCATAATGGCCTCCCAACTGAAATGAAATTCTCTCCCTGAGTCCTCTTTGCAAATCCCCCAAGAAATATCCCACATCCAAACTCTAGCATTAATATTTGATCACAAATCTGAGTGTAGTGATCTTGCCATTGAATATTTCTGGCGTTTCTCGAGCACCATAGAGCAGCAATGATGACTAACAAAAGTCTGTTATAAAGCCATAGCCCAAGAGCGGTGAAGGTGACACCAGCCATACGCCTTCATTTTGCCTGTTGCCCAAAACATAATCCTAGTTAGTGGACTCATCCGCAGTCTATGACCATTAGATTCCAGACCAGATTAGAGAAGTGGCATTGGACATCAGGTGGGGGATGGATTCCTGCTGATTAACGATAAAGTGCAACAGTTGGGAACTTGGGATGAGAAGCCCTCTTCTTGCCAAGTGATTAATGTTGAGGATTCTCCCATGCGCAATCATCCAAATGAGGAAAATGACACTCGGTGGCACTTGTTTCATTCACAGATATTTCAAGGACTGTTGAAGTCACTGCTCAGATGGGTACTTTGAGCTAATAGCGATGAAAGGAAATGTCTAATTGGGATGAAATGAAGTCGTTAATTGGAGAAAGGAAGTCGTTAATTGGGAGAAAGGAAGTCGTTAATTGGGATGAAAAGAAGTCGTAATGATCTTCTTCTCCTTCATCAAGTTTGCACAAATGCTTTCTTTTTCTCTTTCCCGTTGTAATGATCTTCTTCTTCTCCTTCATTAAGTTGCTCAAATGATTTCTTCTCTTTCCCTTGGTCAAGGTATTACTACTGCATAGTATTGTAAATAGTTCATTTCAATTTTAAATTGTTGAAATTCATCGTTGAGGAAATAAAGTGAAATAATTTCTGTTACTCATTGGGGGCAACGCTAAAGTTCTAAACTTATCTGGGCTCCTTTTCCACTTGGCCCGATCAATTAGATTTGTATGGCACTTTGCATGTTTTCCATGAAAATAGTATCCAAATTGTTATGTTTTTAGGAGATAACAACTGAGTTAATGCTATAAATTTGACACAAATCATTGTGATGGAGGATGAAAGAAAGGTCATACAAATGGGTTGATATAAGGTGAAATTTGTAATAGCTCTATCTTATATTATTCTATCAAGGAAATAAACTCAATTGTGTAAGGCATCTGGATATTCTGTCATCTGTAAGACTTACTGGATAACTGGAATAAAATGTAAGCTATGATATCTGTAGCTAATATTTTAAACATCATCATCTTGAAATAAAAGATTTCCTTGAGGCTAGACATTATGTCAAGCAAGGCATGCATGGGAACATGTTCTATAGTTTCCTTTTTTTTGTGTTTTGCTTTGCCATTCCTAATACTCAGTGTGCTTTGATCTCGTGCAGATATTTATTGTTGTAAAATATGTTGTAAATTCGAAATAAAGGAAGGAACGATGGTACCAATTTTGCTTGGGTTGAGTCTCGGACTAGGTCGCTCTCTTTAAGACTTTTTGCGGCTCTGCCCAAAATTGTGCAAGCAGTTTCGTAGCCCATCGTCCCCAGGATAAAACAGCCTAGAATCTTCTCTGTCTCGTTCAAAATTGCACAGTATTTGAACGGAATACAAATCACCCTTAATCTCCTTATTTGCTCGGAATCACCAATACCATTGAAAGAAATCAGCAAGAAGCAGAAACGAAAACTGATTGTAAACAAGAAGATTGTTTGCAAAAAATTTCTAACTTCGAATACTCTGGAAGAACATTGTGTTTCTGAAAGAGCACTCAGTTTCTGATTTCGAAAGAAGACTTTGTTTCTTTTGTTTTTCTCTATATATAAAACTCTAAAACTAGTTGGTATTTATAGATAGAAAATGTACAATCGAAAACAAAATATAGACTAGGTTCATTGGAAAGATCAAATCGTGGAGAAGATATGGCGGCGGGATTTATGCCAGAAATCGCGGGATCAAAACGTGTTTTAGAGAGACCGTTTAGACTCAGTCCTCTTCAGAAATTTATTTTTTCGTTTAAATAAATTTTCAGCGAAAAAAATGTTTTGCTCTCTAAATAACCCGACCCGACTGACCGGACGGACGGCAGCGGCAGCGGACGCGAAAGTCTATATCTCCCCTCCTCATAAAAGAGTGGTACCCCCAAGGGGTCCAAACCCAAGTCCTAACTATCTTCTTATATACTCTACCTCAAAGAGATATATAGTAGATATGAGACTATAAAATAAAGAGTGATTCAAATATCAAAATTGGATAGAGAGGTCCAGGGTTCAAACCAGGTAAACACACATTTGTTTTTATTTTTTAAAAAGCCAAATTTGCAACAATCCCCCACTTGGATTTTTTAAAACAATTTTCATCGAACAATGTTTAAAATATAAGATTGTGCATAAACAAAAGTGTCTTTCGACTTGAACTCTTGCGTAGTGTTCATGATTTAGAATATACTAGAGTAACTCGTAGTTTTGAACTCTATCTCTAACAGACATTACACGCACAACCTTACCAGGGTGAAGTCTAAAAAGCTCGTGCTTTACGGCCATGCACGTATATCCCAGTGTAGTGAAGGCTTTAGGAATTTTGCCCACAAATTCCATAGGAAGCGGCCAAACTTCCACAATCACTTAGGTGAGTCTATCAAGAGTACTCCTGTAGCTAGGTACTCCACTCCACATAGAGTATAGACCTCATTAAAAGTTTTTAACTCATCCTACTATCGCTTCAGAAATTCATGCTTTAATCTAGGAATGGGATTGCTATTTTGTCAGCATGATTCACATCATATCATTCACGACTTGTTATTACCCATTGAACCTATTTCTTGGGATCTCCAGTCTATAGGTTGGGTTACCATCGTGAATAACTCATCAGACTAAGGGCAATAGTCCCATTCCTTTTGAGGTTTTGAAAACCTTCTCTCTAACTAATCCTTTCGTCAAAGGATCAGCCAAGTTCGCATCAGTTCGTACATGATCCACTCTCACAGCACCAGTAGATAGAAATTTTCTAATCGTACTGTGCTTACGACGCATTTTTCGTTTCTTGCCGATATAATAACGGTTCTGTATTTTTGCAATAGCCGTGATACTATCGCAATGGATCAAGACAGCTGGAATCGGTATTTCCCATAAAGGGATCTCTGCTAGCAGGTTTCTCAACCAACCTGCTTCTTCACTAGCCGTGGCTAGTGCTATAATCTCTGACTCCATCGTGGACTGTGCCAAAATGGTCTGTTTCTTTGATTTCCAAGAAACTACTCCACCAGCTATATTGAAAATATAGCCACTGGTGGCTTTGGAGTTATCTGAAAGGGTGTTCCAATCAGCATCGTTATATCCTTCATGGACAGTGGGAAACTTCTGATAATGTAATCCGAGGTTCTTAGTCCTCTTCAGGTACCTCATGACCCGTTCAATTGCATGCCAATGCTCTATACTAGGCCTACTTGTAAATCTGCATAGTAATCCAACAGCAAAAGCTATGTCGGGTCTAGTGCAATCGGTAGCATATCTAAGACTACCAATGATGCTCGCATACTCAGATTGTCTAACACCGTCACCGGTATTCTTTAACAACTTTACACTAGAGTCATAAGGAGTACATGCAGGTTTACAGTCAAAGTAATTATATTTATTTAGGATCTTCTCGATATAGTGTGATTGATCCAAAGAAATTCCCTTTTCAGACCTAGTAATCTTGATACCAAGGATTACACTCGCTTCTCCAAGGTCTTTCATATCAAAGTTTGCACACAATAAAGCTTTCACTTTATTCACGGCATGGATATTAGAACCAAAGATAAGTAAGTCATCCACATACAGACATATTATAGTGCAAATGCCATTTTCAGCTTTATAGTAAATGCATTTGTCACTTTCGTTTACTTTAAAGCCATGTGCGATGACAAGATTATCAAATTTTTCATGCCATTGTTTTGGAGCTTGTTTCAAACCGTAAAGTGACTTATCTAGTTTTCAAACTTTATGTTCTTGTCCTGGAATAACAAAACCTTCAGGTTAATCCATGTAAATTTCTTCTTCCAAATCGCCATTAAGAAACGCAGTCTTAACGTCCATTTGGTGCAAAACTAGGTTATGTATTGCAGCAAGAGAAATTAACACTCGAATAGATGTAATTCTGGTTACAGGAGAAGATGTGTCAAAGAAATCAACATTTTCTCTCTGTCTATACCCTTTGACTACGAGACGAGCCTTGAACTTGTCAACATTCCCATCGGGTTTCAATTTCTTCTTAAATACCCATTTACATCCTATTGTCTTACAACCAGGTGGCAAATCAACTAAGTGCCAAGTTCTGTTAGACTCAAGAGAATACATTTTATCATCGATAGCCTCTTCCCAAAAATTGGCATCTATAGAGGATAGAGCCACTTGAAAACTAAGGGGATCCTCTTCGACTGAAAAGACATAGTAATCGGGGCCAAAGTTTTTAGAAGTTCATTTTCGTTTACTTCTTCTTGGCTCAGATTCGGTGGCTTTATCAGTTTCATTAACCCTGATCAAGGGTACGTTATTTGAGGATGTACCCCCACTATTCCTTGAAACAAAAGGAAATTTATCTTCATAAAAGTCAACGTTGCTTGATTCTATAATAACTTGATCTTTAAGATTATAGAATCTATAAGCTTTTCTATTCATGGCATATCCTATGAATACACATTCATATTCCCTACTAGCAAGTTTGTTCCTTTTAAGATCAGGAATTCTAACATAAGCTAAACAACCCCAAGTTTTCAAATAAGACAAGTTTGGTTGTCTATTTTTCAGAATCTCATATGGGGATGTTTTAGTTTTCGATTTGGGGACTCTATTAAGCACATAACATACTGTCAAGATGATTTCTCCCCACCAGTGCAATGCAGCACTGGAGTTAAGCATTATGGCAACTACTAACTCGGTAAGAGTTCAATTTTTCCTTTCAGCTTTGCCATTCATCTCAGGAGAATATGGTGCAGTTGTTTCATGAATAATTCCTTGAGAATTATAGAACTCTATGAAAGTACTTCTATCATATTCAGTGCCTCTATCACTCCTAAGTCTCTTAATCTTTCTATTATATTGATTTTCAACTTCAGTCAAAAATAATTTAAACATGTCAAAGGCATCACTTTTATTTTTCATTGAGTAAACAAAGGTATAATCAGAATCAGTCATCAATAAACGTAATAAAATAACGTTTTCCATTTCTAGTCAAGATACCATCAAGTTCACATATATCTGAGTGTATCAAATATAAGGGTTCAGATTCTCTAACAACATATTTATGTGGTGTTTTGGTTATCTTTGCTTGACTACAATAGTTGCACTTTTCAAAATCATTTAAGGACAATTTTGGAATTAGTCCTAAGTTACTCATGTTTTTAATACTACGTCTATTAACATGACAAAGTCTAGCATGCTAGATATTAAAAGTGCACAACATGTAAGCAGAACTAGAAATTTTATTCGCTTCAACATTTAACTTAAACATTCCATCAGCAGCATACCCTTTTCCCACAAATACATTATTCTTTGTGATAGTATATAAATCAGCCCCTATAATTTGAGTAAACCCAGCCTTGTTCAGAAGAAAACCAGATACTAGATTCTTTCTCATCTCTGGAGTATGCAAGACGTCTTTCAGGATAACTGTCTTTCCAGAGGTAAACTTCAGTTCTATTGTTCCAGTTCCAGCAACTATAGTGGAGTGGAAATCACCCAACAACACTTTCTTGTCCTCAGCTTCAGCATAGGACTTGAACATTTCTCGATCATAGCAGACATGTCGAGAAGCACCAGTGTCAACCCACCATCCCTTGGATCCACCAACAAAATTGATCTCAGAGATCATGGCAATAAGTTGTTCTTCGGTTAGGTTCGCCTGAGGTGCAGGGCGAGATCCGTTCTGGCAGTTCCTGGCCATATGCCCTGGCCTACCACAGGTGTAGCAAAGGAACTGTGCTGAATCGGTCTTGGAGGGATGTTTCTGTCCATTCTGATTTCGCGGAGGATTCTGATTCTGATGGTTGTGGTTCTGATTGTTCTGATTGTCCATTGTCTTTCCATTGGGTTTCAGAGAAACAGGGGTAGACTTCTTATGGTTTGAAATAATCAGAACTTTCTCTTTCTGATCTTGTTTCCTGGCTTCCTCCTCAATACGAAGTCGGGTTATCAGGCTTTCTAGGGAAAACTCTTTAGTTTTATGCCTAAGGACATTCTTAAAATCTTTCCAGCTAGGGGGCAATTTGTCTATCACAACAGCTACTTGAAATTGCTCATCTAAAGTCATTCCCTCAGATATAATTTCATGAGCAATCTTTTGAAGCTCGTGTGATTGGGTTTCCACAGACTTATCATCAGTCATTTGAAATTTCAGATAGCGACTGACAGCATATTTCTTTGTGCCAGCCTCCTCAGTGTCAAATTTCTTTCTAAGGGCTTCCCAAATATCTTTTGCAGTTTGTTCAGAACAGTAATAATCATAAAGATCACCAGACAGACCATTCAAGATAAAATTTTTACATAAAAAATCATTTTCAATCCAACGGTCTAACTCTTTAGTTTGGGTTTCAGTAGGTTAAGCAGGCATTGTTGGTTTTTCAGTATCACAAACATATAACTTTTTGTGTTGTTAGAAAAAACAGCATCTTTTGTCTCCATCTTTTAAAGTGTTGGCCCTCAAAACGAAAGGGCCTATTAAGGTCTTTTGCAGCATTTTCAGTAATTGAATTCATGGCAGACATAGAAACTCGTCTTAAAATTGTTGTAAAAATATGCTGTAAATTTGAAATAAAAGAAGGAACGATGGTACCAATTTTGCTTGGGTTGAGTCGCGGACTAGGTCGCTCTCTTTAAGACGTTTCGCGGCTCTGCCCAAAATTGTGCAAGCAATTTTTTAGCCCCGCCGTCCCCAAGATAAAACAGCCCAGAATCTTCTCTGTCTCGTTCAAAATTGCACAGTATTTGAACGGAATACAAATCACCCTTAATCTCCTTATTTGCTCGGAATCACCAATACCATTGAAAGAAATCAGCAAGAAGCAGAAACGAAAACTGATTGTAAACAAGAAGACTATTTGCAAAACTTTTCTAACTTCTAATACTCTGGAAGAACACTGTGTTTCTGAAAGAGCACTCAGTTTCTGATTTCGAAAGAAGACTCTGTTTCTTTTGTTTTTCTCTATATATAAAACTCTAAAACTAGATGGTATTTATAGATAGAAAACGTACAATCGAAAACAAAATGTAGACTAGGTTCATTGGCAAGATCAAATCGTGGAGAAGATATGGCGGCGGGATTTATGCCAGAAATCGCGGGATCAAAATGTGTTTTAGAGAGACCGTTACCCAAGTCCTAACTATCTTCTTATATACTCTACCTCAAAGAGATATATAGTAGATATGGGACTATAAAATAGAGAGTGATTCAAAGATCAAAATTGGAGAGAGAGGTCTAGGGTTCAAAATCAGGTATACACACATTTGTTTTTATTTTTTAAAAAGCCAAATTTGCAACATTTATTGTGGTTGTACTTGCGACTTTGCCGCTTATACCTAGAAACCTTTCAAATAGGGCATATAGGCTATCATTTATGGGCACCCTTGGTACATCATTGGTTTCTTTATATTCGCTGTACGGGGTAATAATACTAACAACTCCAACTTGTCATCTTTTGAATGCCTTGTGAGTTTTCCTTAATTTGGTATTCTTGCATGAATCACTGATTCTTTGTTGAAGAAACCGAGGGCGTGGAACATGCAGGCTGTTCAACTATGGTTGCAATCAATTTATGCAGGCTAAGTTCCTAAGACGCAATTTCAGCTGATCTTCTCTGTATAGGTGATGACCAAAAAATACTTGTGAATTTGATTCCGTCATTTCGAACTTCTGAATTTGATACCTTGAACTTGAATATTCATACCCAGAAAACTTGAGAGGGGTACATGGGCTCACCTATGATTCACGGATTTGTTTAGTGCGACAACAATAATAAATTTGTCATTTCGAACTTGAATATTCGTACCCAGGAAACTTGAATACACGTATTTATTTGCATCTGATGTGACATCTGATAAGCCATACTATCTTCTTTATGAAACCTCAAGTTCATAAATTTGTGGTGATTTCAGTTTTGCTATATTAATGTAGATAAATCTGAATGGTGTATTGTTTATGAGCAGGAAGTACTTGGAGGAGCCTTGCCTGTGGGTGGAATCAAACACAACTACACTCAGTATACTGACTTTTCATGCTGAAATAGGAATGGGTTTTATTCTAATCATCTCGTTGCTCTCGTAAGTTTTCTCTATTGTTTATTTGTCTACTGCATTCTAACTTAAAGATCCACTAATAATCTAACTCTCCTGGTTCAGATGGCAACGCAACATAATTCAAACATAATTCAGTTGGGAAATTTCATCTTGTATCACAGTACCCGCCTCTTAGATTTTCATAGTATCAAAATGGACAAGAGCCAAGGTCAATGTCTGGATACTCCAGTTTATTGAGTCCAAATAACAGGTTGTTTGGCTTGTGCTTTATTTTATGAGGACCAGTTCTTGTGTCTATATGTGTGTTGGTTCTCTGCTAGCCATGGAGAGTTTAATTGTTTTCGTAAAACTCACATGGTGCCATATATAGATCTGTGTAAACACAATGTCTACTGAATAAGATCAGTTACAATTTTACTTCTCAATGTATGGCCAGTTAAGAGGGAATAAACTTGTAGATAAGGCAAGAATATCCTCAGTATATGAGCTTAGCTTTTGATGGATGTGATTTGTGGATTTTTTTAACTGGAACCACATCTTTCCAAGCATTTTGGCTACTTTTTCATATCTTTCCATTCTGTGCTTTTGGTTTAGAGCTCAAAACACTTTATAGTTTTATTCTATTTTCATGATTTTTACACTCTGTGGGATTTGGCACTT
The DNA here is from genome assembly GCA_003290165.1 of Berberis thunbergii. NCBI lineage: Eukaryota > Viridiplantae > Streptophyta > Magnoliopsida > Ranunculales > Berberidaceae > Berberis > Berberis thunbergii. Next base: position 320,046 of record QNQO01000446.1, on the reverse strand, counting down.
GTAATGAATTAAACAGGTGATCATTGTTTCTTTTTCAGCTCAAGTGGTTGTTTCATACTGGGGAGATGGTGTTCTCATTGATTGGAAGCTAGGAAGGTTGTCTGATTACCAAGATTCAGAGAATGGTAAATTTTCCAAAGAGCTGCCAGTGTTTTCATCATTTTCATCATCAGCTTTGGTTTATTAGCAATCTTTATAGGTCATGTTTGTCTGTCATTGAGTACTGACTAACATTTATACTGCAGGGCTCTGAAGGTCTGAGTCAGTACGGGCAGCAGTATGTTGGACAGGAAAATGCGCATACATTGCTTGTTTCTGGGGTGTAAAGTGTGTCGTTGTATCAACCATCACCGGTGCCATATACAAGCAACTACCAGGTGCTGCATTCTCATCATTTTCAGTATATTGAACAAGCAACTACCGAAAGAAATTAATGGGGCCTGTTCCTAAGGGCATCAATGTATTTTCTTACATTATAAATAGGTGGATTTGTATTGTTGGAAAAAACATAGAGAAATTCTTTTGTTTTAGATGCGAGCGAAACATGATATAAAAATGTTCCATTTGTTCAGGTTAATCCTGTTATTGTACATTAGTGCTATTTGTTTACATGTTTTTGTTTGGCGTCAAAACTTGACAAGTTCCTTTTTACGGTTGATTTTGTATTTATCTAGCATATAGTTTGGTGGAATCTTATTCGTGCCGGAGGCATGACACAAACCATAGTAAGGACTGATTTTGCAGGTGCCACGGCTGTGATTTTGCTGCAGTAGCAAAAAATATATATAAATTTTTTTTCGATTATATTAATTTCAAACCGTTGCAACAAAACAAATTTCTTTTTTTTTGAATTTTGTTTTAACTGCCAACGGCTTACAACCGTGGTTACAGCTTGCCACGGCTAGGAACCGTGGGCGTTCTTCATCAGTTGCTACGGCTTAAAACCGTGGCCATGAATTGACACGGCTAAAAACCGTTGCTATCTCGTTTGCCACGGTTTATTTCTCACTGTTTAGCCACGGCTTAGAACCGTGGCCAGGGTTAGCCACGGCTAAAAACCGTTGCTATCTCGTTTGCCACGGTTTATTTCTCACTGTTTAGCCACGGCTTGGAACCGTGGCCAGGTGTAGCCACGGCTTAAAACTGTTGCTACCTTGTTAGCCACGGTTTAAAACCGTTGCTATTATCCATGCTTTCTGACAGCTTAAAACCGTGGCTATTGTTGCCACGGATCAAAACCGTTGCTATTGTTCTTGCAACGGTTTAAAACCGTGGCTAAATGCTGAAAATCATCACCCCTACTCAAGCATAAAACCGTTGCTACAATGTTTAGCAACGGTTTATAGCCGTTACAAGGAATTTCGTGACGCCCTTGTAGCCCACGGCTCTTAGCCTTGACAATGGGTTACGCCCACGGTATAAAACTGTTGCTAATGGGGGTTTTTGGTGTAGTGATTATGGTCCTTGAGGCGCAAGATAAGATTCAATTTGCGGCGCATAAGAGCTCAAAGACTAAAGAATGTGGTTTCTTATCTCCGACTAAGAGCCATGAGATATTGGATTTATTGCACCAAAAAAGCTCTTCTAGGATCAAAATCTCCTCAAGACGAGCCTCTAGGAAAGTAATGGAGGACGAATTGTTTCTAGACAAAGGGCCATTTTGCAAGTCATCCAAGGCAACCCTGGTTTCATTAATATTAACCTGAATATTACGAAAATCAAATTTATTCCATCTAGAAAGAGCATGACTGAGATTTTTGATATTTGTGTGAAAAATCTGGGTCGGAAAGCCTAAGCAAAAAGGAGACCAAGATTTAGAAATAATGTGAGGACACCAGAATCCTGAGCCCACATATGGAAAATTTTAAAGGGGCGCTCGGTGAGTGAAAAAGTAAATATACTAGTTGAAGAGAGAAAGCCCAGTGATCTGAAGAAAAGTCATGGATCGAACATCAAGTAGTCGAAGGAAAAAAAGTTCATTCAGTCAGTAGTTGCTAGAACACGATCAAGCTTGGCTTTGATACCATGCTTGTCTTTCTGCTTGGACCATGTATATTCGGAGCCTTTGAGCGAAAGGTCCATAAGTTGATTTGTATCAATGAAGTTCCGGAGATGAATGAGAGAAGCAAAGGATGGGGTTACTCCACCCATTTTCTCTTTGGGATCATAAATTGCATTGAGATCCCCTATAATTACCCTCGGATGGGGTTGCCAGTGATAAACCTGTAGCATATTGTTCTAGAAGTGCACCCGGTGTATCAGGTTTGATTCGCCCTAAACAAAAAGAGCCGACGAGATATTAGTAGCATAGTAATATGAAATGGTGCAGTTAAAATAGTATTTACAAAATGAAATAACTGTAAGATTGATACCATCCTTCCAAAAAAGAGCTATTCTTTCAGACTGTCCAAGCGCGAAACTGAAAGTCCATGTTGGAAGCCTAGCATTTGGCGAGTACGATCCATCTTAGCATAACTAGTCTTTAGATTCCGAAACGTGTTGGGAGACCCTGCAACTCTAACGTTCCAAAAAAGTATCATGATGACGGAGGTGATCTATCTGAAGTGGTCGCCGAAACCCGGGAAGAAATAATAGAAGGGGGGAAAACCAATTTGAACAAATGACCCTGTTGCATGACCATACACTGTGGCGGTGGGAATAATAAATCCAGAAGTAGAAGTTTGGCCAGAAGAAGAATCAACTGATTTGTTGCTAATATCATGGTACTGTGAGTCCTGGATGTGAAGCTGATTTGTTGGAATCACTTTTTAGCTTGCCTATCAAAATTGTCTGCGTTAGCCAAGTTAGGATGAAGCTTCCTTTTGCCTAGTTGCACTGCAGCATCCCTTGGAGCGTTGGCCACAGAACTTGTCGTGATGGGGCCGTCGTGAACTCTATTCATTGCAAGTGAAATAATGAACTCAGAAGTAGAACTCTCGTTGGCAGAATTTGGAGTAGTGTTATTACGGGAGCCTCTGGTGCATGGGACGGAGCCTGCAGATTTCTTTACAGATTGGGAAGGGACCTTCTGCTTAGATCTTGCAATAGTGTTGTTGGTCGAGTCATTATAGGAGCATCACCGTGCATGTCCACTGACGACCGAGTGGATGTGATAGATGTTCAAAGAACTGAGCATGAAGAGGCAAGATAGTGGATGGGCACCGGATGTTGAGTGGAAGTAGTGGCCAATGCGAACGGACGAAGAGTTGCTTGACCTGTGGTGGTTTGAGATGAGAAGAAAACACTTTTGACTTGAGATGAGAAGAAAACACTGTTGACTTGGTGGAGGCGGGTGGGTTTGAAGCAACCCAGCCAAGATGCGCCGTGGCTTGGGCGCTTTCTGACTTTATTGGGCCTGATAGGAGGAGATTCTTAGATGTTTGAGCGACTGTTTGTGGGTTGGTGGAAATAGAGCCCAACAGAGATACCGAATAAGGTGGGCTGCCTGCAGCCTTTTGGGCCGTGTTCCATGTTAGGCCCGAGTGAGATGCAAACCATGATAGCTTTTCTTAACTTAAGAAAGACTGAATAATGTTGGGCTGGGTAGAAGAGGCCCGAGTAATAGTTGTGCCTGCTGGGCCTTCAAGAAGCTTAAAGGAAAGTCCAACGAGTGATTCTAGGTGTCGAGGAAACTGGCGAGGGAGGATGCCTCGCACGTGCCTGACCTTTGTTTCAAAAAAAAAAAGGGGGGGAAATTTTTTTGAATTTCATTGCTGAAATTTAAGAGGGAGGGAGGGACCGAAAAAACAGAGAAGAAATCAGAGGGAGGGAGGGACCAAAAAACAGAGAAGAGAAATCCCCAAACCCATCTCCACGGAGAAGAAATCAGAAGAGAATAGAAGATGAAGCTCTCCCTCTCCCCAAACTCGACAGAGAAGAGAAGAGGTGGTGTTTGAAGAAATGCATGTGAGAGAGCAGAAGTGATGAAGGCCACATTTGAGGCCTACCTGATGGTGCTACTTGCATGGGGGTAGTAGACGGATGTTTTCGAGGTCTGAACCTTTCAATCCAGGTATTGTCCACCTTAAGTTCAATACCTCCATTGTCTAAAAAAATGATATGAGAATTTTTATTTTATTTTTGAAAGTGAGAGTGGGGTTTATTTAGGATCCCCCATGATATGTGAATTAATTTCATTTATGTCCGTATATCTATTGTTGCAGGACTTTATTGTACCCATCAGGACATTTCTCCAGAATATGCAAGTATACTTTTGGCAAGGATTCAACTTTCAGATCTCTTTTACTGTGTTGGTTTTCTTGTGGCAGAGATCTTATAAGTATGAGTGAAACTCATAGTTACAGTCATAATTTGTGAAAGTATAATAGGAACATAAGCTTTCGTCTGTGTATCAAATGCCATTTCTTCCAAATTAGGTCTGTAAGAGGGAGGTCTCAGCCTGCTATGTTCACCTACTTATTAGTCACCTCTGTTTCCATAAGACAGAATGGTACCCAACATCAATCCATTGTCTATTTCCATGTGATAATCTAATATGATGTTTGCCACTAATATGAATGAATGAGCACCTATCTAATGTGTAGTCTTGCTCCGACCACAGACTTCTCTTTTACATTATAAGTCTTTGTTCTTTATTGTTGAACTGTTCTCTTTATTGCTGAACTAAAGATTGTCTGACTAAGACAGTTCAATAGAACGTTTTTGTTCATTGTAGGTTGATAGTCTGGGATGGGGGTAAAACTTCAAATTCTTTGTCAGAGCCTTCAGGAACAAGTTTTTGAATTCTGCTGTCTGCTATCATTTCCAACTGTATTGAAATTCAGCAACATATACAATTTTGATTCATTGGATATGGTGGGATTGCATTTTTATTTTTAGGGAATTACCAACACTGTAGGGGCAGTACCTGGAATTGTTGGTGTTGCTCTTACAGGCTATCTTCTTGATTCAACTCATTCATGGGGTGTAAGTTAACCATCGAGAGTAGTATTTTTTTTTTTTTTACACAAGTATGCTTAAAATGGTAGTTATTTTTTACCTCCATCTACCATTTTAAGCATTAGCTACTATCATTTATAATCTATTTTCATCATGCAGATGTCATTATTTGCTCCATTGATCTTCTTCTACCTAACGGGCACAATTGTATGGTTGACATTTGCAAGTAGTAAGCCCCAAAACTTTTCGAAAATGGATTAACTGAAATCAAGTATTGTGTGGAGTAGAATGCTTAATAGCATGAGACAGTGACGCCACTTTTATGTAAGAGATTATCCGGTTTCCTTTTTTGAAGTGGGCAGCGATCAATCTCATTCTTGGATCTTCTGTTGTACATCTACATTTACATTCTGTATATAGTTCAGAATCATATGTAGTCCCCAGATGATTATACCTTCTTCGGAAGTTGGGACTAATTTTTGTCCCGAATGTAACACGAATCTTTTACAATATTCTTTCAGTGGCAGTTGTATATTTAGTTAGCAAACTTTTTGTTCTTCTGATGTTAGGGTATCATTTTGTAGATGATAAAGACAGTCTAACAACATAATGATGCTTCACATGAGGCATGTGGTGAGTGGGTGGAACTAATTTTTTTTTTTTTTTCAAATTAAGAATATTGAATCATTGCAGTTCTTATCTGATTACAACTCTGACTAGTTGTCAAGATTTTAGATTTCTATATTTCAATTCAAAAACTAGAAGAATTGCAGAAAACTATTTGGATATGCATACATGAATGTACACAGACTCACACTTCTAACCCTAATTAGTCAATCATGGCATGTGGTACGACATGCTATAATAAAACCTGGAGTCAGTAGCAGTGTAGGAATATGTGATCAGATTGTTTGATTTAAATGTAGTTTTGGAACTAGGAGTGTTGGCATCACACTAAAAGAAAAGAACTTGGTTCATTATGCTCAGAGAAATATTGATGAACCAAGGCTTTTGTTATTGAAAACTTACACTATTTCATTTGTTTGATGAAAAAAGAATCAAACAGAATGAGCTATACTGAGTATAGAATTTTCCCTCAGTTGCAAGCAGAGACTTCAATATCCGGCAAATGAGCAAATACAATTGAATACGGAACCACAGTTATTGGCTCCGATGGATTTATGCTTATTGGTTCCAGGGGGAATAACCCCAGATGAATTTACAGCCAGCGGTTTCCCATTCAGAAGCATTATTTGGCTGTGCAAGTTTTCATCCTTGGCAGTCAGATGGTATTCTTGCCTCAAGCTTGGAACTTTCATTGCTTGTCGTGGCATATGAGCAAACCTTGTTTCTGGATGCTTGTGGTGATGATGCCTCCAAGTCTTGATAGGTGCAATAGTCTAAGACGTAACATGTACTTTAACTGTGGTGTTACCATCAAGGTTAATCAAGAGCAACATAACTCCTTGCTACAACATTGAAGATATAATTAGTCAGACAAGAGTCTCGATTTCAAAATTGCTGAACAAATTCTCTGTATTGTCAACTTAAAGAATTCTTGGCATTTTTTCTGAATTGTTCGCATCGAGGGTGGGGATCTCCGACATCATATATGACGAGATCCTGCAAGGTACCCCCAAGTCTAAGCTTCAATGGTGAAAAAGCTGTATAATTGTTGAAAACAAGATCACAAACAGAGTTCACAATGCAATCAAACAAACAAAATCCCGCTAAAGACATTAAATTTGCTCGAGAAACCCTTACCTTTGACAACATTTAACAAAATCGGGTTGTTTAGATCCTACAAACAGAAAAAACACACGAACTCCAAATTTATAATCTTATATCACAATTTAGTGTTAGACCATCAATTTTACATAGAAGATGATGTTCAAAAATCCCTTTTTTTACTTGAAAATTATTTTCCACATTCTCACTAATATTCGCATAGTATGCAATGAAACTAAATCCAAAAATTATCAACTCTTCACAATTAACTGTAGATGGTCAAAACTCGAAAAACAGACAGACAGAAACCAAGACAACAAGAGACTTCCGCAATTTTGTCATCAGTGTTGTGCTCATTAATGAAATCCCATTTGACCAGCCAATTCAATAACTAGTGAACAGTGAGACTTCACAATTGAAAAAACACATCCAATCATTCATACATTCAATGTCCAAGCTCAACTATCATCCATACATTCAATGTCCTCTTTGCCAATTGAAAGGTTGTCTTCGCCACCTAATCAGCTCTGTTCCACCTTCCTGTGGTTGGTGGCATTGGCAACTTGTGGCCAGAACCAACAATCCCAAGCCCACTTACTTCACAAGTCACAATGCTGAAATCTTCCATCAATTGTTCTGTACACTGACCCATTAGGTTCACCACCCCTTCCACTGTCTCTGCCTCCTTTTGCACCAATTCTTCAGGTATCAATCCTTCCCCACATGTAGCGAAAACACGCTTTAGGCTATCAAAGTCTTCTTCAACCATCTCATGGTCGGACCTCGAAAACATCCATCTACCACCCCCTACAAGTAGCACCATCAGGTAGGCCTCAAATGTGGCCTTCATCACTTCTACTCTCTCACAGGCATTTCTTCAAACACCACCTCTTCTCTTTTCTATCGAGTTTGGGGAAAGGGAGAGCTTCATCTTCTCTTCTCTTCTGATTTATTCTCTGTTGAGATGGGTTTGAGGATTTTTCTTCTCTGTTTTTTGGTCCCTCCCTCTGATTTCTTCTCTGTCGATTTCTCTTCTTTATTTTTTTGGTCCCTCCCTCCCTCTTAAATTTCAGTAACGAAATTCAAAAAAAAAATTCTATTTTTTTTAAACAAAGGTCGGACACGTACGAGGCACCCTCCCTCACCAATTCCCTCGCCAGTTTCCTCGACATATAGAATCACTCAAATCCAACAGACTCTGATAAATTTGACCAAGGGTCTGATCCTGTGCTTCCATATGCTCTGTAGCAACATAAAGAACGTTCCCTTGAGAGGTGGTGGATAAAGCACATTGCTGCTCTTGGGTTCCTGTGCCCATTTGGCATTGCTTTTCCTAAATTGGCGGGTCAACGTGATGGAAAGAAGAGCATGCACCTTTGTCCTTGTTCACATTAACTACTCATCGTTTTCCTTGCACATTTAAAACTATTGAAGATTGAGAACCATCAACTCTGTCCATTTGACACACGTGTGTAAGTACCAGATTGAGAACATTGTTCATGGGTATGTGAATCCAAGCTGACTATGTCACCATTGAGCTGAGCATGCTGATCAATAGTTTGTTGTAGTAATCGCCGACGGGGTATTGGGGGTTGTGAATGACGGAAGCACTGAGATTTAATCGGAATAGGAGAGTCCAGGATTTGCTCAAATCTGGTTTTGATGCTAGATCTAGAAGGAAAAGGAAGGGAAATCGAATCCGGGGAACGATCTGGCACCAACAGTTGCAGAGTCTCGAAATACAGAGGACATTTTTTTTCTCCAAAAACATAGCCTATATAACCATAGCAAAAGCAAAATGTTGGTGGATTCTAATAGCAGAAGTGAACATTTTATTGACGCCCATATTGAATCCTGAAATCAGTCTCCATTGTGCAAGGGAGAGCTTTGTTAATATTGAACCATATTTTAAATCGGATATAAGGGATAGTGAGGTCTGTCTGAAAATCAATCTCCATAATTTGTAGCTAACAATTGGTTATCTTCTACCACAATCTTGTTGATAGGAAATTCATAGAAACGGGCCCAAAAAGGCACTTATGAAAAATCAATGGCTAGATAACTTTCATGCCATGGCTTAGGAATCACCAACCAGTCGAAAAGCACCCATGGACCAAAGAAGAGAACATGGATTATATCAGATTATCCGAAAAATTCACCATATAATAAATATTATCAAGATCCCATTTCGGGCTAAAATTTCCACCCAAAAGTGTGTTTTGTTTCCCACTGCAAAGCCATTTTTCTTGCAAAGACTTCCCGTCTCAGACGTTGATGGTGACAGTATTTGACAACGATGCGGAGGTGGTTATCTTCGCCCGAGTGAGTGGATCGGCGAGAGAATAGAGAAGTTGGGATGGTGAGGTTGTGTTTGAGATGAGCATCAAGACTTAGTGAGTGGGATGGGTGTTGATTTGTGGCTAATGGAGGGGCGTAAGGCTCATGCAAAATCGATGTAATGTTAGGATTGGATTGGAAATATGAAGTTGGGTGTAAGGTTGGCGATTTCTGGAGTCCTGGAGGTGAAGGCAGAGGAGCTAAAGAGGAATTAGAAAAAATCCATTATGAGAGCTTGGAAGCAGAAGTGAACTTGCCACAAATGAACTTCGCGCGAAAATGGTCTTAGAGTGTAAGAGTGCAGAGTAGTTGTTTGAAATCTCAACGAGATCATGGGTGTCACGACCCAAATTTCGAAGAAAATGAAAATCCTAAAATCCATTTAGGATTATCCGTTTTTTCAAAACTCGGGACGTGAAATTCAATAACAACAGAAACATTTAGCAGCAACAACAACTTAAACATGATTCAATTACTGGAAAAAAAAACTCTAACCAGGAAAAACTGACGTCGCTAGCCCCACTAGCGGAACTCCCGTAACGCTACTCAAAAGTCTCTAAACTTGAAAGGCTAATCGGCTACATTCCCAAAGGAATGTACCCAAGAAGTAAAAGCTCACTTGGGTCAGCAATAAAGCTAGTGTGAGTAATCTTCATCCCAAAAAACAATAAATTCGCATGTGATAAACATCAAGCTAAACACACACAACAAACCATCATACCAATAGGTAGTTCCTCAACGAGGCAAAGATGTCATGCAAAAAACACAGTTCAAAGAATTTAGTTCCTCATCGAGGCCATCATATCATCATCTCAATTAAGTAAAAATGTATTTACTTGTACTTACCCTATAGAAGTTGACTATGGCAAGTCTGATCTGTAGAAATATTAATGGACTTACCATCCTGCATGATAAGGATTAAAAACAATGCAACTTATTCATTTTTATTTGAATTTGGTTCATCTTTTAACGGATTGATCACTTAGACGATATCACATTCGCACCACCTCTGTGCCGAACAGACATGCCGTATGCCTCTCTCATATAAATGAGGATTTCTCCGTCATTCATGCCCAAGTGGGAACACATCACATGCAGGCAGACATCACCGGATACTCCTAACTATATGAGTAACAAAAGTCACTCTTGGGCTATCAATGCGCATAAACTCACGTCACATTTTTTAACGAAAAAATATCAAAGCCTATCTTAGGCATAAAAATCCACCTCATTTTCGCAAGATTAATCCAAAGGTTATTAAAGTTTCTCTATAAGAAATAGGCGCCCCACCTCCGCAAGACGACCCATTAGTCATTTAGTTTATCTATAAGAGATAGGCGCCACATCTCCGCAAGACGACTGGTCATTTAGTTCATCTATGAGAAAGGGGAAATAAGAAACAAAAAGATATGTGATAGTTCTAAGTGATACAATTCCAGATGGTTTAAAGATTTTTAGGAATCAAAGTTTATCAATATCCTTTATTTTTGGATATTTCAGAATTCCTTCACAATGATATTTTGTCATTCATAAGTAAATCAATCCACCCATTATTTTGGGGAAATGTAATCATTTCATATGTAAACATTCAGTGTTGGCAACAACCTAAGCCACACACTCACCATCCTATAACCTCATAACTAAAATATTAACCAATTGATTAGTATGACTTAACACAATCATAGATTAGGATGTACAATGGTAATTTTTAACAAGACAATGGTATGCAATGAAATCTACATACAAAAAATGACAGAATTCACACGAACACATGCACAAGAGTTCAACCGAAATGAACATAAAGTCAAACAACATATTCACAGCTAATCACAACCCCCATGTAATCCCCATAGGCTGAATCCAACAAAGCCACATCATGCAAATCTCTGAAAAGACAATTTCAACTTATAACCATGAAAGTGCATGACCGTCATGGGTGGACTGTGAGACCCTAAGTGGGCGGACCTGAGGTGAGGGTGAGGGTTGGAGCCCAACAGGCCGAGAAGGGTTGGACGAGCTACAAGAGGAATCATAGTCCCATATCGCCTGAGGATGATCCTTTTAAAGCCGTGAGGGCCGGATGGTAGCCCACAACGGACAGTATCGGTACAGTGCGGGAAGGGTTTGTCACAGTTTGGTATCAGAGCCTGACCCAGCCAGAAGTATGTCACGTGGAGGTGGGCCCTCGGGCAACGTGGACGTTGTGCCTGTGTGGCCAACGAAGACGTTGGGCCTTAAGGGGGGTGGATTGTGAGACCCTAAGTGGGCGGACCTGAGGTGAGGGTGAGGGTTGGAGCCCAACAGGCCCAACATGCCCAATAGGTCAAGAGGGGTTGGACGAGCTACAAGGGGAATCATAGTCCCATATCGCTTGGGTAGGGGAGGAGGATGATCCTTACATGTGCGGGGTCAGCGCCCTATTGTATCGAGGCATTTTAAAGCCTGGGGGCCGGATGGTAGCCCAAAGCAGACAATATCGGTACAGTGTGGGAGGGGATCGTCACATGGACACTAACTTACACCAAGGCAAACATCCTACTAGTGTTCTAAAAATCGGCTTAGGCGCTAGAAGGTGGAAAATCGCCCAGATTAATGGCTGAGCGGGCAGTTTGGGCGGTTCTGGGCAGTCTAGGCGGGATCTAGGCGGGTCTGGGCGGGATCTAGGCGGGGTCTAGGCGGTCTGGGCGATTTTTATTTTTTATTTTTTTATTTTTTTATTTTTAATAAAGCTGATTGTGTTCTTATTTTATTTTTCTTTCCTATTTTTTAGAAATAAACTATTTAATTATTTTTTATTCAGTATATGTCTAAATGTAGCAAATGATGATTACTTAATGGAATTCTTAAAGGATCTGTCGGTACCAATTTTACTAATGTAGATTTTATCAAACATAACTAAGGTTATTCGTGCAATTTGAAGAAAAAAATAAAAGAGTACACAAATTCAAATTTATATAAAGTATACATCATGACCAACTTCAGTCATTTGAGTTTTAATAAAATTTGTTCACGATTGTTAATTTTTCATGTTTTTAAATTTTGCATATGTATATTGGCATTAAATTGGATGTAATTGATAAGATATTATGCTTAACTTTTGTAAATTATTTAAGTTATAATACAAAACCTAAGACCGCCTAGGCCCCTGAGCGCTAGGCACATGCTCGCCGCCCGCCCAGCGCCTAGCGATTTTTAGAACACTACATCCTACAAAACTTGACTCGCATTCGATCTTCTGACATGTTTTGGAATGAAAACTACAAAATCTCAGCTTTCATAAGGAAATACTAACACCTAACTTATTCCTCCAAGTTCAGTTCATCATCAATTCAATCTATTAACCGAACTTCCTCGACAAGGAAGTTCATGAGCAAGTCAGATATAATAATATAACTGCTCTCAGTAAAAACTAGCATTCTCTCCCATCAGGATAAATATTCCCTTGCAATTTGATGATGACTTTGCAATCGAATTAACCAACCATTTGAACATCTGCATGTCCACTCAACTAACATCCAAAGGGCTAATATATGATGGATATATCTTTTATAACCAAAACAAATATATTGCAGTGCTAACACCTTTAGTATACCCAATATACTTCTCATGGGTGGCCAACCTAAATTGTGGTGATTACTTTCCTTTTTGAAATGCTGTAGCAATTGTATGAGGATACACGTTCACATATATACCAAATATCATACACCCGGTCACAATAAATATACAATAATGACAGAAATTTGAATGAGAAACATCAAAGTGACTAAGCACAGATTTCTCAAAACGTGGGAAACCAAGCACAGATGAATACAACGAGAAAACCAACGAGAAAATCAAATCAAATTCCGAACCACTGAATCCCTAATTCTGAAACCAAATCCAAATTCTCCAACATATCCAAACCACAAAAATCAACACCAAGCTCACAAAATGATACATAAAAACACCCTTCACAACTAAATCAAGAAAACAAAAAATCAGGTCCACAAATTTAAGATTGAAAGATTCATAAAGAGATTGAGAGAAGCGAAATAAAAAAGACAGAATATAAACCCTAAAGGCTTGCGAGATTCAAGAAACTCACTATCACAACACCAATAAATACCCAATTAAAATTCTCTATCTACACATCACCCCTAAAAAGTTCAGAATAAGATATTTCAACCCCCAATACCCCATTTTTACTAACCAACCTTTTAGATTAATACCCACAAAATGAGTAAACTTTCATCCCAAAACAAGTTTCTAACATAACCCCAACATGAAAACAAAACCAAAACCTTAAAAAAAAAAAAAAAAACATCTTTATGACTCTAAACACCTTAATAAAGAAACCCCATTTCATGAAATCCATGCAACATGAAAAACAAAAGATTCAATTTCAGTTTCTCCATCCATCACATGAAAAAGCGAAACATGAAACATCTAATGAAAAATGGAAAGAAAAACATGAAAAATGGAGAATGGGAAAAACGCACTCATCGATTCAGTTTCTCCATCCATCACCACAGCATTGTCATCGATCCATCTAATAACATCTCGTGCATAACATCACTCAGCTCGGTGGTTGGCAAGTCTGGCCATGACAACGAAGCCATTGGCGAAACGAGCAATCTTTCATGTTTCGAAAGAAATCGGACGCGATCCGATCTCAAACCCTTATTGAAATGTCTCAAGAACAGTGTTCTAAAAATCGGACTAGCCTAGGCGCTAGAAGGTGGAAAACCACCTAGATTAATGGTTGGGCGGGCAGTCTGGGCGGGTCTAGGCGGCCTAGGCGGATTTTTTATTTTTATTTTTTAATAAGGTTGATTGTGTTCTTATTTTATTTTTCTTTCCTCTTTTTAGAAATAAACTATTTAATTGTTTTTTATTCAGTATATGTCTAAATGTAGCAAATGATAATTACTTAATGGAATTCTCAAATGATCTGCCGGTGCCAATTTTATTAATGTAGATTTTATCAAACATAACCGAGGTTATTCATGCAATTTGAAGAAAAATAAAAGAGTAGGTTTGGATATTTGTCCACAAATTCAATTTTATATAAAGTACCTATCATGACTAACTTCAGTTATTTGAGTTTTAGTAAATTTGGTTCATGATTGTTAATTTTTCATATTTTTAAATTTTGCATATGTATATTGGCATTAAATTGGATGTAATTGATAAGGTATTATGCTTAATTTTTGTAAATTATTAAAGTTATAATATAAAACCTAAGACCGCCTGGTGCCCGCCTAGGCCCCTGGGCGCTAGGCACCTGCTCGCCACCCGCCCAGCCCCTATCGATTTTTAGAACACTGCTCAAGAAACTTAGTTGCTGCAACGGGTTGTTGTTCTGAAACAGAGTGAAACCCAAGACGACCACTGCGTCGCTAGAAAGTTCTCACGATCTCCCTCGCCTTCGTCGCCGCCGAAGAGGATAAGAGGAAGAGACTCTTCCGGTTGCACAAGAGGAAAAAAAGAAGGGTTTGTACAATAGAATAAGGAAAGGAGGATTTTAGTTTTATACTATGGGTGGTTATTCACCCCCACTGAAATTCTGAGGGCACCCACCCTCTAAACACACTAAATAAAATCCTAAAATTTGAAATTTAGATCAAATTAAATGTAAATCTATTTTATTTATTTCAAAATAAAATAATTAATTTTTATGAAATTTAGGGATGTTACATTATACACACATTAAATGAAATCTCGTCCCGAGATTCGGAAGGTAAGGAAAGTTAAGCGAATTTTGAAAAATATAACTTGTCAAACGAAAGAGGATTAAAAAAAACAAATTTCAATTAAATTTTTAGGTACATTAATTTTTTTTTATTGTCGTTGAAAAAAGTAGGGGTGTTACAATGAGAGTTATTGCTGGTGGGTGGGGGAAGAGGAGGAGGAAGTCATGGCGATGAATGTTGATTTGAAGTATTGAATGACAAAGGCAGAGGACGGGAGAATGGTGCTCGAGGAATAGGGATGACAACGGGGCGGATTTGAGCAAATTCATCCCCGATCCGTCAGAAAAAGCAAAGCCCCAAATCCGCCCCGCCAATCTGTTTATAATTTTAATTAAAAACCATAACCACCCCGCCCCACCAATCCGTTTACGGTTTGCTGTTCTGTTATTGGATTGTCAATTTCCCGTCCCGATCCGCCCGACCCACAATTTGGGCCTGCTGTTCATTATAATTTGGGCATGTTGTTTATATTTGGGCATGCTGTTTATGAAAGTTGTTGTTTATACATTCAAAGCAGCACATTATAAAAACTGTTGTTTACGAAATAAGCAAGGAAAGCTAAATAAAAGAGAATAAAGTAATACTTAACGCACATAAGTTGATTAGTATAATGATAAACTAAAAGTGATGATATCTAATTAACCTACATCCATACAAACAAAGGAGATATGCTAATGAGAAATAGTATGACATTCCACCACTAGCACATATAACACTATCAAGCCGTAAGCAACACATTCGACTCTTCGAGGCAATTGTGAGAGGTGATGATTTCGACTCTTTGTCTTCGAGTGAGAAATTGAGAGGCACCAGTCACTGTGTCTGTGTGTGAGAGGGGGAGAGGGAGAGGCGGACTATGTCTCTGTGTGAGAGGGAAAGGCGACTGTTTCAGTGTGTGAGAGATTTAGGGTTTAATCCCTTTATATAATTGAAGAGTATTTTTATAATTTTATTGGTTAAACGGATATCTGTGGGACGGATATGGCCATCGCCCCGAATAATAAATGGATAAGTTTGGATATCCGTATCCGCCCCAACATCCGTAAATTCTTAACCAAATCCATCCTAAATGGCGCGTGTATTCATGAAAATTCGTTCCAGTGCCATTCCTACCGAAAAAATTGAATTGAAAAATGTAATGATGATAGAAGGAGACTAAATGAACCGTACTGCCAAAGACAAAACCAACACCAACAATTCCTTAGCGAGAAAAGTTGAAGAAAAGCAACAGAATGAAGGAAGGAAGGGGGTAGGGAGGGGAGATATAAAGATTCACAAAAGAATGCGATAATGTGGAGGGATGGTTATGAAGAGATGTTTAATGAATTTGAGAGATTCACATAAGATTCAATGGATTTAGAGAAGGAGAGCTCTGTTCTCTGTCTTGGGACAGTGAACTCTCTTAAAACTAGTAATTGGAAGGTAGAAACAAATATAAACAAACGGTCAGAAATGCTCGTTGAAGTTTTTTTGTTTTTGGATTAAAAAAGCTTGTTGAAGTTCTAATTAAAAATTCAGTCACAAACGCCCCCTGGTGGGCCTCTAAGCCCAATATGGACTGGATGTAATAAGGTCCTCTCTGTTTTGAAAACTCAAGTCTCTCTCTCTCTCTCTCTCTCTCTCTCTCAAACACAGCTCGTCTCGACGGCAAGGATGCTTTCAGGGGACGTACCTCCAAACCAGACCATATACATAAAAAATATCAATGAGAAGGTCAACAAAGATGGTAACTTTACGTTCCCCACTCTCTCTGTTTATTCTTTTCCTACAATTTCAATCGATTTTCTTTAGCTTTACTTTTGTTTTGTATTCACATTAGGGTTTCATGTAAACATCTCAGACACCATTTTCTCACTCTGGGTATTCTTTAATTAGCTATTAGACCACATTTTTGTCTGGGTTTTCGTTCTTTTAGTCTATTGTCTCCGTTTCTCAGAGATATGGACATTCTTGGTGGTTCTAGTGGTGGCTAAGTTGTTACACTGTGTTATGTTTTTAGGGTTTAAGGTTTATAATTACACTCAGTTTGAGTAAATGGGTCGATTCGTAGGCACTAAAGAAGTGGTACATTGAGGGATTGTGTTTTGGATTACATATTTGAAGACTTCTTTATGGTCTAAATGTTGATGCATTTGGGTATTTACCGTTTGGTTTTCTGCTTTGATGTCTTTGGGATTCTTTGCTGAGCATACATTGGAAATGGAGCCAGAGTAACAAACTTTAATCGTTCGGCTTGATCATGAGGTTGGTGATGTAAATAAGTGAAAAATAAAATTATATGTAAAGTCGATGAATGGGAGGTGTCGTATCTTTATATGAAAGGCAATACCTTGTTGAGTTAGCTTGTGTGAGTCAAATTGCTATTCTTCTAAAAGTGCTTCATATAGACATCTTTTGCGAAACTTCAAATTGTAGCTGTACACTAAAAAATTTGGATAAACTTGGTGGTTGCTGTAAGCAAATTTGCAACAAGATCTGTGAATTTGATATTCGAGGGACTTGAGCTTTTCTATTTGAATCTGTACGACCCTCATTTTTGGCATTTGTTGATATACACTGAATTAAGTATGTGAAGGTAATAACTTGTATAAGATATTCTTTAATTCACTCTGGAAATGCAAATGAGGAATGTGATTTATGGCGTTTTTGTTGAATTTCGATATAACATGTGTTCAACATGTCTTAACTTGTTGTATTGCTCCCTGCGATATTAATATTGCTTTTAACTGTTTAGAGCGCTTCTGGCTACTGTAAAGTACGGTTGGGCCTGTCCAGGTAACCGACCCGAAAAGCCAAAACCGAAGACCTTATCTGTCATTCAAAAACTGAAAATTTTGTGTCCGAGCCTGGACCGAGTGAGGCTGATTTATCAGGACCCCAGTTAACAGAATGTTCGGGCCGAGCCGAGCCGGCCTCGGTCTTTTTTAACCCAGTTTCCAGCCCAAGCCTAGTTTGTTCATCCTAGTTTTGAACCCATCAATTGATCCTCTTCCTGAGATTATAACTTCTCTCATTGGGACAATAGAACATGCAAATACTAATGATTTGAAGCTCAGGTCTTCTGCTTAAGTTGGGCCAAGCGATGGAGCTTCAGATCGTACCATTAGATGATAGAGAAAGAAAGATGCTTTGCAAGGTCTACTGTGTGGTGTCCTTCAAGTTATCATCCATAAGTTGAGCGCCTCTGAGTACATGAGGTGCAGAACATGGCATCACGTCATTCAATTGGTTTTCTCCTTGACCTCCATAGCACTCCTGAACATGGAATCTCCTTTGGGTTTTTGTAGGAAGGCTGGCCTGAGATGAATTGAGGAGGAAGGTGAGTGATAAGAGAAACAGGGGCATGTGAGGTGAAATGAATTAAGGGGGAGAGTAGAGATAAATTGGCTATGGTAGTCGAACACTAATCAGTGAAGAGGTGGTGGTTGTTGTGGTGGTGGCGTTGGAGGTTTCAAAGAAGCAACCTAACAATGAACAAGATATAACAGAGATGAAGAGAGAGGTCGGTGGGAAAGAAAGGAGGATTGGGTATTTACTTCTCCTTTGTACGTACACTCTGATTCCACTGGATTTCACCACCCTGCCACGGCTGGACCGTCACTGATCTAAGACAGTTTCGTGGAGACGTTTATTTTCACTCTTTCTAAACTTTCTTGTGGTTTGATGTTTTAAAAATTGTTTGATCCTAGATTTCTTGATTTCAATGAGATTCTTGAGGGTTTGAAAGTCAATGAGAGTGAGAGAGAGGAAGGAGAAGGAGGTGGGTTGGGGAGGACAAAGGAGGAGAACAGAGAGTGAGCGTGTGAGAGAAAGGGTCTAAAAAGATAAAATTAATTGGTTTTTTAAATACTCAAGCCGGTTAACTGGCGGGTTTTGGGATTTGAAATCGAAGCTTGAACTGCAAAATTTGTTCCGGTCTGGGTTTTGGGGCTGATTATTAAATTAATATTTAAGAAACTGACCGGACCGGCCCAATTTTCGTCTACAATGCCCAACCTTACTATAAAATTCAACATTCCCTCCTCAGCATTAGCTTAGTCTTACTAAAGTTTATTGCTACACTGCAATAAGTTATTGAGTAAAAAAGTGAAACAAATGAACTTTTTTAATCACAAGGGTGAGTTTCATACGAACTCTTGTAATAATCATGTATATGATATACTGAATAGGGGTGAGCACGGGACAAGGTGGGACGGGATGGACCTCATCCCTATCCCTCCTGTTCGAGATTGAGACGAGATCGGGATAGACTTCATCTCGACCTTGTCCCATCCAAAACAGGTTCGGGACATGACGATATCAGTAGGAAATAAAACATTTTGTTTATTTCACATTGATGTTATTCTGTATTTTCAAATGTAAATAATTGTATTAGCTTTACTAGCACTTATATGAAAGGATAGATACATATGATTGTATATATGAATATGTTTTGCTATGCATTTTTAGCATGTGAACTTTTATAAGAAATATTTAGTAAATTGAATGAATGAACATTATTTGGTACACAAGTTATTATTTAGTAAAACTCGCATTTTTTGTCTGAGTTGTCGTTATTTCAGTCTATTGTCTCCGTTTCTCAGAGATATGGACATTCTTGGTGGTTCTAGTGGTGGCTAAGTTGATACACTGTGTTATGTTTTTAGGGTTTAAGGTTTAGAATTACAGTCAGCTTGAGTAAATGGGTCGATTCTTAGGCACTAAAGAAGTGTTACATTGAGGAATTGTGTTTTGGATTACATATTTGAAGACTTCTTTATGGTCTAAATGTTGATGCATTTGGGTATTTACCGTTTGGTTTGATGCTTTGATGTCGTTGGGGTTCTTTGTTGAGCATACATTGGAAATGGAGCCAGAGTAACAAATTTTAATCCGCATTGTTCAGCTAGATTATGAGATTGGTGATGGAAGTAAATGAAAAAAATTAAAATAGACTTATATGTAAAGTTGATGGGAGGTGTCGTATCTTTATATGAAACGACATACCTTGTTGAGTTGGCTTGTGTGAGTCAAATTGCTATTCTTATAAAAGTGATTCATATAGACATCTTTTGTGAAACTTCAAATTGTAGTTGTACACTAAAAATTTGGATAAACCTAGTGGTTGCCGTAAGCAAACTTGCAATAAGATATGTGAATTTGATATTCAAGGGACTTGAGCTTTTCTATTTAAATCTGTACGATCCTCATATTTGGCATTTGTTGATATACTTTGAATTAAGTATGTTTTCAACATAACTTGCTGCATTGCTTACTTCAATATTAGTATTGCTTTTCACTGTTTAAAGTGCTTAAGTTCAACATTCCCTCCTCTCCTTAGCATAGTCTTACTAAGGTTAATTGCATACACTGCAATCAAGGAATGTGAGTTCGCAAAATTTAAATGAAAATTTCGTTTTTTTGAAATTTCGAAAAGAAAAAGGAGGAAAGTAAAAATTACATTTTTTCAAGGGTTTTTTGGAAAATTTTTGAGGTTTTTCCTTAATTTTTTTCGTAAAAATACAAATACTAGCTACAAAAAATTTCATTTTTTCAAGGGGTTTTTGATAAATTTCGGAGTTTTTTCGTATTAGCAAAATTTAAAATTATTTATTAATTTTTGAAACCATCCCCCTGATTTTCTAATTATCATTTCTTCTACTTATATATTGCTTTTTGAAACCACCCCCTGATTTTCTAATTATATATTGATTTCATGTTTGTTTCATTTTTTGGTATTTAGGTTTTTAATCTTATTTTTTTATATTTTCTATATATCCTCAAAATTCATTATATATATATATATTTTATGTATCCTCGAAATTTTGTTTTTTTCTTTACATACCGAAATATTGCTGGAAATATTTCTTAAAATCAGGAGACCGAAACAAACTTGAAAAACGAAATCACAATCTTTGACTGCAATAAACATGTTATTGAGTAAAAAGTGAAACAAATATACTTTTTTTAATCACGAGGGTGAGTTTCATACAACTCTTGTAATAATCATGTATATGATATACTGAATATAATTTAAATTAGAAAAAAAGCTCATAATTTTAACTGAGCAAAATGGTACCATAGTGGAAGGGTGCACTGAAATTTGTTTGTTTTCTTTGGCAGAATTGAGGAGATCTTTGTATGCTTTGTTCTCTCAATATGGAAGGATTCTTGATGTTGTGTCCTTGAAAACTGCCAAGCTACGTGGCCAAGCATGGGTAGTATTTAGTGAAGTTACAGCTGCTAGTAATGCAGTGCGTCAGATGCAAAGCTTTGCATTCTATGACAAACCAATGGTGAGTCATATGTTAAATTTTAATTTTAATTTAGAATTGTAAGATTCAAACTGCTTTATTAGACTGCATTTGCAATCATCCCTTTAGCAATTTATCGTACAAACATCCCATAGCAATTTATTGTACAAACATTATGAACTCTGTAGAAGTCCAAGTGTCAAAAGATCTCAACAGTACAACAAACACAACATAATAGCCCTCTGCTTTCTGCAAAGGAGAAACCAGTGACAGCATTTGGACCTCGTATTCCATCTTATCCATGGGAGGATAACAAATGTGCCATCAGATTACAAGAGATGCATTTGATGGAGAAGCCTCTGACCTGATTGACGATTGTTTGTAGGTTCACTGTGCATGTCACTCAGCTTGAGTGATTAGATTGTTCAAGGGTTGAACGTGTGATCAAGATAAAATCTGATCTTCGAGAATAGTAATTATCATTGGGTTCACTTGGCCTTACACACACACACAAACAGAGGCCAACAAACTTGTTCATTCACTGCAGCTGTTCTTTATTGCTGAATATGGAGGTTTTTTTTTTTTTTTTTCATAACTATCATTTTCACCTCCTTCAATTTTTATTTAACTGCAAAATGATCGAGGACATGATTCATGTTATATGATATGCATACTTTCAAGCTTTGAAAGCAAATCTTCATGTTGTGCATGCAAATATTGTTTGCACATTGGTACAAAATAAGTAGAAAAAAGTCTTGTCACAGTCACAATTTCTCTGTAGTAGTAAGATTGTGAACTATATATTGTAATTTTCCTGTGCAACTATTTACCAATAGTGTCTTCATTATGCAGCGGATACAATATGCGAAGGCGAAATCTGACTCTGTTGCAAAAGCAGAGGGAACCTTTGTTCCGAGAGAAAAGAAAAGAAGCAGGAGGAAAAATGTAATGCCTTCCATGTTTCTTCTTTTTCAAAGCTTATGCTGTGAGAAGCCCTATTTCAATCATAATCCTTGTGTCTTGTTTGATTAGGACCCTCAACCTCAGGCATGTGAACATGTTTCTTGTCACTTCATACTGCTGGTTAACTGCTATTTTTTGTATTTTCCCCTTTTGTTGTATTGTCTCAGACTTTCAGTCCAGAATAATCCCAAAAGATAACTTCATGTGGATGTGGTTGGTTCATCATTCAATTTTAGAGCATGTTTACTATCTTCATGAATGCAGTATCAGAAATGCTATTTACATGCTAGGACGACATGGTAGGTGTGAAATTCCTTGCAGCCTATATCATCGAAACCACGTACAAGCGTTTGATTTATCGCAGTCGCTTAGAGAGTTCTGTTTTCTATCAGTACTAGGGTGTGTTTGATTCCGAGGAGAATTTTCCACGGGAAAACTATCCAAAGAAAGAAGAAATATGAGAGGAAGTGGGAAAAAGTTCTCCATCTTGATGTTGAAGAAGACTCTGTTTTTGGCAAAAACTTTCTTAGCTTCCCCTGAGAAAATATTTTCCACAATTTTGTAACAAAAAGGATAGCGATCATCACAAAATTCGTGTTTTTCATTCTCTCTTCCTTCTTCCTTCCACTCCCTTCTCACTGTTGGCACTTGGCAAATTTTCTTGGGAAAAATTTCCTTGAATCAAACACACCCTTAGTTCATATACTACCCATATTTGCATAATGCCATAAATAGCTTTGAACTTTAGTGTCACTGCTTTATTGTGTTTTCATTTTGACATCATTTAAAGTGTTGTAGAAAGTTGAGATGATTGGAGTTTCTTATCGTAACAAGGTTAAGAAGTTTACATGTTCTGATATTAGAAGTCAGGAGTCATCAGAGATACAATAGGTGAATAGGGTTGATACTTTGCTGTACTTTGAAACCATGATGCAACTATTCCGATAACAGAAATGAACATATCCTAATATGAATGCAAGATGTATACAATAATAACAAATGACTTTGATTATGTACAACAGTATTTATACTTTTTTATGTGCCACCTTGATTGGTCCTAATTGTGCATTCATTTTCATACTTAAATGTTACTATACTTGGGTAGTGTTCATGACTTCATTCAACATGATCTATTGATTGCAGCTGAAAGAAAGCGCAAGGCTGATGGAACACCTCAATCTGCTGCCACTGCTAATGGCTCAAGTTTTTGGAGTAATGGCAGTCCTGCGGTAAGTTTATAAGCATTGTCAATGTTTCTATGAATTCCATCAGAATTACCCTTGGCTTGGTAGTCAATTATTTACATTAGCTATGATTACGATGACATACAGTCACTTGCAGTTTATAAACATAAATGTCATAAAGAGAGGATAGATATTGGCCTGCTTCCCATTTTCGCCTTAATTGCAGTTTTGTTATATGGTTGACTTTAAGTTTGTTTTTGTACGACTAAAGGTAATCTTTATATGCTATGCACAGGCTTCGTATTGCCAAGGAAAACCGAGTGCAGAAGAGTCTAATGCGGCTTCAAACAACATACTTTTCATCCAGAATTTGCCCCATGAGACCACCGGTATGATGCTACAGTTGCTTTTCCAACAATACCCAGGCTTCAAAGAAGTCAGGATGATTGAAGCGAAGCCAGGGATCGCATTTGTGGAGTTTGGAGATGATGTGCAATCATCAATTGCTATGCAGTCCCTTTATGGGTTCAAGATTACTCCTCAAAACCCCATGGCCATCACATTTGCCAAGAAGTGATTCATCCTTTTCTGGTACGTGTTATATCTTTGTCTTTGACTATTGGTTTCCTATTATAGATACTGTAACATTGGTAGCTTTCTCGGACTAGTTTGTAAAAAGAGCCGAGTTTAACTCACTCCACTGCTAATTGTCTTAGCTCCTCCTCGATCAAAATTTTGGAATCTAAAGGTGTGTCACAAATGAGTATTTATGGTAGACACTAATTGGGATTTTATTCTAGTTGTGGGTATTGAGTTTTATTCTTATGGAAACAAGAAATTAAAACAAAGGTCTTGAATTCAAACTGCTTCCTCTGTACCAATATTACACAAAAACTGAAAATTGTGAAAGCTTCCTCCTTTACTATATATAAGGCTCATTTACATCATAATTATATATATACACAGAAAAAGACAAAATGAGATGATTAGAATTTCGATATATATATATGTAGTTTTATGTCTATGTATATCTTATGATACGAATTACAAGTTCATGATGACGTTGAAATTTTTTTAGTGGGTAAGCTGTGCCATGTAAAATCAGTTCCCTTTTAACTGATGTCCCATGGAATTTATTGTCATTATTAGTGATATTAAGGAATTTGTATGGTTTTGGGGTGTTCTAGATTGCACGTTTAATGGGGAAGGCAGTTTTTCTAAGGTTTCATGTGTATGGTGTGGCAATGGGGTCTTAGTTTTGGTGAAAGGTTTTTTTATCAAGCTTGTGAATGCCTCATGTGCAGGTTTTCTTTCTTGCAGTTTATTAATATGTATGTGTTGTTTTATGGATCAAAAAATTATTATCGTTGATATTCAGTTTTGTAGGTTGTAGAGTTTCAGTCTGGAAGACAGCACAAGCAATCCTGTCTGTTTATCTATATAAAATGACAAAACTGTGCCGAAAAGCTTATTTCCTATTTGAAGTTGTACATTTTGCAAACTAAACTGTTTTTTTTTCAGGTTGAAGCATTTCGCTTACAAAGAATGCAAAGACTTGTTGAACCTATCCACTTCTTCCTTTTGTTATATGATCCCTCTTTGTCACTCTTGATTCTGATTTCTCTTGCGATAAAGCAAGCAAGCAAATGACTATATTTGGTGCGAGTTTGACACTTTGCCAAATCATTTTCAACATCGATAAATTGTCTTGGCTGGTCCTGCTCATTAAATTTCAACTTACCTGTCTCTTGAACTGGCAATTATGGGTACATTAACTTCCCCCTTCTCTTTATAGTTGAACATGTCCTACCAAAAACCGTTGGCACTCCATGAAACTGTGTCAGTGTTTGTGTTCATATAAGTAAGTTTGTGTCAATAGATTGAATCCCCCGATTGATTCTTGTTTCTGAAGACCTGAAGTTGGTCAACATGTAGTGCAATCGAGTTTCAATTCATTTACTGATTCACTGAAGCTTCATAGGGGCCCTTATCACTGAAACCCACTTTTGATGTTGTACATTGTACAACCATAGATACTTCAATATGCATTTACACCTTTAGTACATTGTAACATAACAGGATGTGTATACTTACACATGCAGTTGATGGTGATGATGGATACGGTAGTGGCAGTGGAAGTGGAGGTGACATTATCTGTTGAGAGAAGAGTAATCCAAAAGAAACTAAGCGAGGAAACAAATCTTTAAGCAAAAGATTGCATCATTGTCTCTACTCTATAGGGATATTTTGTTCTCTCTAGGGTTGACAAGTCTGTTGGGGCCATGATTGTATCCTCAATCTGTGTTTATATGTGAAAGCATGACCAGTTCTCACATTTTTCCATTGTAATGATAATGTCCTTTTACTGTCAAACAGGAGTTTGACGCGCCATGGATACAACTATATACACTGTAAACTTAGGACTTGTCGAACACATGATATGGAAAGCAATGGATTGTGCTTGATTGCCAATACTTTAACGACCGATTTTGTTGATAAATTTTCTTTGCTATTGTTCGGAGTTGTTTCTTGCAGTGTTTTCTGGATATTTTTTTTCATTTAGTAGTTGTGGGGGATCGAAAACACTGATGAGGCATGTTGTTAGCCATGTGAAATATGTTGATTAAGTTGTCCTTAGCAATCAATCAATGTATTTAACACCCTCTTTTTTTCATGTAAAGAACTAATGAGGAGTACTCATTAAGAGAAGGAATGCTTTATTGTAAAGCAAGGAATCCAAGCCAAGGCTAGATTCCTTGAAGAATTGGAAGTTACTAAAGAGAATATTTCATCACATAAAGCGACTTGCCTCCTTCTGTCTGTCCTTGCTAATTCTTTTAACACAAAAGGTAATAGAAGTTTCATGCCATAATCTAATACAATATTTTCCCTAGGTTTTATTCTACTTTTATCTTAGATGATTGTCAAAAAACAACTAGGATGTGTGTATCATTTGATGTGGGGGGCATTTGGGGTCACAATTTGTAGACAACTCCTTAATCACAACTATTTTATTCAAGACAACTCAATAACTAAATTTGATTTTACCGCAGTGGATGGTTGTGAACCACGTCAAACTAAGGCCTACCTTAAAATTTTCTTGGATTGTTTATATAAATGTGATAAAATTATGACTATTGTTAACTTTTGATGAAGTCATGAAATGGTAATGAAGTAGGGCTAATCATATCAACAAGAAAGTGAGACGGAAAATTCTAAATGTCGAGGGAAAGAGCGAGGAAACCAGCGAGGTAAACGAGGTGGCGGGGGGTGAACCGTTCACCCCCCTCGAGATGTTTTCTGCGCGCGCATCTCGAGGGGGGTGAACGGTTCACCCCCTGCCACCTCGTTTACCTCGCTGGTTTCCTCGCCCTTTCCCTCGACACATAGAATCGCTCAAGTGAGACATAGAGAAATTATTTTTTATTTTAGTTTTTGCTCTTTAGGTTTTTGTATTGGGTAGTAGGGGGCCATTAAACATGTATGAATGAATGGGATAATAAGAACTATTGAATTAAGAATTATCAGTTATGATTATGGTGAGCATGCCTTCACTAATTCTGTATTTTATTGTTGATTAAGAAGAAAATGTCAGGCACATCTTCAACCACCCTTTCTTCATCAAAATTTATTTTATTTTTCATTTATTATTTTTCTTTGTTAAAATATTTCTTCCTCAAAGTTGAAGTCCATGATCTTGAGAATTGGAGAAATGTGTCATAATAACCCATTGAATGAGTTAATTGGAAGCAAAAATTCTCAATAATTATAAGAGATTTTTACTGTAAGCGCATCAAATTCTCTTGACAGTAAGATCAGTTATTCACTCAAGTATCTCCATTGGTATCTAACATTGCAAAATTACTTAACTCACACGCTTGCACGAAAACCTCAAGCTAGGAAGTATAAAAACTGTAGAGGAAACCAGCGAGGAGGGAGGGGATGTGATCACTCATCCTCTCGAGATTTGTGTTACTGTGCATTTTGATGATGTAAGTGCGTATCTCAAAAAAATGAGCGGTCACAACCCCCTCCTTAGCTGGTTTCCTCGCCATTTAGAATTTCTGTAAAAACAAACCCCAAACCAAATTTATGACAGCATCAAAGAATGAGTGGAAGTGTATGCCAACATTGATAGTAACATTTATGGTTTCATAGACATCTTCTGTATTTCATGGGGACTTGTATACTCTTGAAATGCAGCAAAAACATGTGAATCAAAAGAGCCCTTCTTAATGTCGAGGGATCGGTCAAAGAAAGAGAGTGAGGGATGGGTATTCCTTTCGAAATTAGTGACAGCACGTATCTCGAGAGAAATGGGTGTCCCTTCGCTCTCTTTCCCTCGACATTTAGAAAAGACGGAATCAAAATGTTATCATAATGAACTTCACATTCAATTCGCACTAGTGTGAATGTGAATTATGTGTTAACAACAACGACAACATTTTTTTTTTTTTTAATTAATTAATTAATTAATTAATTAATTGAGGAAAGTTTGATTTTATACAAAAAAAAAAAAAAAATAGAGTCGTATTTTAACAAAAAAAACAATCAAAAGTTTTATTTTATAATTAATTCAACATTTATTTAGCACTCAAATTGCAATGCATTTGATTTTAAGGAAAGTTTTGTCAATAGAATTTGTAAAAAATGAGGAGGGAGAGGAAGACTAAACGAAGAACATGAATTTTGTGATGATCTCGTATTTTTTATATAAAAAACTTTTGCCCACTTCCTCTCTTATTTCGTATTTCTTTTTATAATCTTTCAATGGCAAATTTCTCTGGAATCAGATAGTAATAAGGTTTCTCGAGTTTGTTATAAGTGTGATTACAAAAAATATCTACAATGCAGTGAGTTATAATCAGATTTTATTGTTAATACATAGAAAATTCTTTCATTTACAATTAGTTAGCAAACAACGACTGTAAATGCTGTAAACGAACATAATTTCCTTAGTCTAACAATTCTTCATTTTGTTCACATGTGCGGTATAGTGTCCAATTGCTAAATTTGCAAATATAACATACCTATAAAGTTTTGGGCCGCCAAATTTGCCTATTATGCAATTAGTGTAGATGTTAACAAATTGCCATAAGATACAGATTTGTATCCATATTTCCGCGTACTTCAGCGTTACGATTCAACAATAAAGGAGAGATTTTTATCAGAGAGAGAGCTTTAATGGTGAAACCTACCTGAAGAACTCAACAAGAAGAGAAGAGGAGAGAAAATTAGGGTTTTTGATTGATTGAGAAGAGGAAGAAGAAGAAGAAGAAATGCCCTTGACGAGGTACCAGATAAGAAATGAGTTCAGCTTGGCCGATCCGGAGCTGTTCAGAGCTGCAGATAGAGATGATCCAGAAGCCCTTCTTGAAGGCGTCGCTATGGCTGGGCTCGTTGGTGTTCTTCGTCAGCTCGGTGACCTCGCAGAGTATGTGATTCTTTCACTCAATTGTTCTCTCTCAATCAATAAACAGTTGTTTCAGTTTAAATTGAGTGAAAGTTCAGTTTTTTTTTTTTGTGATAAATATTGAAAATTTAGGTTTGGGTAACTGTAATCTAAGTTGGGTCTTGAAAGGTTGTGTTGCAAGAAATGGAATTTGGGTTCTTTTGTTAGATCTCTTTTCAATCAAATTAGTCATCTTTTTGGTTGATTGAGCACTTAGAGTTGTCTATGGGGATTTGGATTCGAATTGGTTGGTTTTAGCAAAATGGGGTTTGTGGGTTAGTGGTTTGACATTCTAAATGAGTGATTAATCTTGTCATTTTGCATTTTGAAGGAATTGGGGACTGGGAATTAGATCTATGAAAGGTTTAATAGGTATAGTTGTTTTTTGGTTGAGCTGCTTGTTTGTTCTTTGATTGAGTTGTGGATTATTTGGATTATGTCAGTGGTTATTGGATTTCGATGTTTTGTCTTAGTTTAGTTTATTGACAGTTTTAGGCCTTCAATTTTTAAGGGAATTTGGGTTTTGACAAATTATCTTGTCTTTGATAGGTTAAAGGGTTTTTTTCCTTCGAAAATATGGTTTGTGGTAACCACATCTGTTCCTTTCAGTAAACTAGGATTGACCTTGTCAATTTGGTTTGAATGGGAAGCCATATCTTCTTCAAGTTATTAACATATAGATGGTCTTCAATTGTTTTTTTTCTTCTCTCAGTTTTCATACCAAGTGAGTCTTTAATCGAATTCATATTTTATTTGCTATCATATCTTAAACAATAGGTTCTGAATATCATACAGTCGTATATCATGTAGTCTAAGCAAATTTCAGGATAAAATTTGATGTTATGTTGTCTAGTTCCATAAGCAGTGGCTGGCTGTGTGTCACCAATTACAAGCAGTCTTACAGTCTGATGATCATTATTGTATCTACTTCTTTATTAGACTTTCTTATTTCCTTGTAAGTTTTGGCATTTGGACTTTTGGAGTATCTTTCGTTTTTTAGTTGCACTCTTTATCTGAATTATTTTATTTCAATGGTGGCGTAGATTTGCTGCAGAAATATTTCATGATTTGCATGAAGAACTAATGGCCACTGCTGCTAGAGGCCATGGATTGACGCTTCGTGTTCAACAGCTAGAGGCAGAAGTTCCATTAATTGAGAAAGCATTTCTTTCCCAAATTACACACTCATCATTTATTCATAATGCGGGTGAGCATTCTCTTTCAATGCTATTTATCTAATAGGTGCATTTTTGTCATTTTTTCTGTTAGCATGGGCGAATAAAGTGACTTTGTAATCTGATTATTCTGTGGCTGTTGCAAGTTGCTATAGTGTATCATTAACTAAGAATTTTCAGTCAATTAGGTGGCTTTACGTGATGTGAGCCGATTATATTGTTTAGACTTTAGACTACATGTTGGATTTTCAACCCTAGACATTGGCATGGAGGTGGTCATTTGTTACTTGTGGCATATGTGTCCTAAAAGAAAGTTCACAGGCCAGCTCTATGTGAAGGGAGAATTGCCGACTTTAAATTTTTACTGTTATCTTGCTTCATGATAGTATTTTATTGCTATGTAGATACTAAAGACTAAATAAGTAGGAACAGAAGCTACAATCCAAAGAAGTTGAGCAACTGCTTTAGATTAATAATAAAGTAAACTGTAGGTCCTTTTGTCAAAGTGCTAGTGTGCCACAGACAGTTAGAAAAAGCAAGGATTGTTCGTAAGCTATTAGTTGCATAAAACTCTAGTGATTTTATCTTCTGGCAGTTTCTGTTTGAAGGAGATAACCTTCAAATAGAGCCCAGTTGACTTGCCTCCAAGGACTCCTTGACTTGGTGATGGAGAGTGGAGTAACTTAATGAATCAACAGACGATAAGACAAGAGACCTGATAATAGCTAGAAAACAAACCCAACTGAGTATCTGAAGTTTCTCTTAATCTTGAGCTTGGAAGAAAGCTGAACATAGGCTGATCCCTTGTCTTACTTATGAATATCGCTCCAAACCAACCAGTCCGATTTTCACTGGAAATGTTCTTTAATCCTTGTTTTTTCCTTTGATTTGTGGACTCCAATTTTGTCCATAACCATGGTTGTAGTTACCTCAGCGTTTTGAGGAACCATAACTATGTATGGCCAAGACCATGATGCATAGGCCTCGACACCCTGTCTTGAAGTATTGACTTTCACAGTGCAGATGACATGTACTGAGAATTGCGCCATTGTCCCTAAAGTTAGAATTTGGTTATTCTCATGTGACCTGTTATTCACTAGAAAAATAAGTAAGACTCTCCTTGGTAGAATTTAGCGGCTTCAACATATTGGATCTTGTTGAAGAGGCAAGGTTTTTTTTTTTTTTTTTTTCCCAGAGTTGGTGTCTCAAAAACTAAATTGATTTATCTGGAAAAGGAACCGATTGCTCGCAATCCCATCCTATTCTCCCACCCACACACATTTATTTTCATCTGTCACTGTTTTCTACAAGATTGTTCCAGTGCTTTTACAAGTCTAAAGTCTAAACATCTACACAGCAAATAAAATCTACAGCCTAAATGGTTCTTGTCTATTTTATTGCTAATGATCTTATTGACCTACATATTGGTGCAGGTATTGACTGGCATCCGAACCTTCAAGTTGACGAGAACCTGATCACCCGAGGAGATTTACCTCGATTTGTGATGGATTCTTATGAAGAATGCCGAGGTCCACCTAGGCTGTTCTTGCTGGATAAGTATGAACCACTTCATTTTTTGACTCTAGAGCTGTATCATTAGATGTTTCTTGTGGAAAATTTCATAAATCTGTATATGGTTTTTGGGTCGCAGGTTTGATATTGCAGGTGCTGGGGCATGTTTAAAGCGGTATTCCGATCCATCCTTCTTCAGAGCAGATCAGACCACTAGAGCTACTAAAGAAGAGGTTAAAAGGGACAAAAGAGCTCACAAAGTGAAGGTATAAATTAGAGGCTTTATTGACTATATAACTTGGAATGGTAGTTTGTTTATGTTTCTCCAATTATTTGTCAATAGCACCGAGCTTCTGGGTCACCCAATTCAGTAACAGAACCTAACAATTTTCTTATTGCAGAAGAAGGTACCACGATGGAAGAATGTAGAAACTCCAGAATTAACATCATCACATAGCAAGTGAGGCATTCACTATCCCCTTAGATATGATTTACTAATGCAATGTGAATTTTTTGGTGGACATTGTTGATTTGCTGACTCAATCCCATTTAAATGCAGATTGCATCAGTTGTTCTCGGAGGAGCATCAGCAATCTCAAAATATCATACACAACCATCATGCAAAATTGAAGAAACGGCAGTCAAAGAGCTCATATGCTGATGCAGCCACTGGGAGAAGTTACATGGAAAGATTTTTGCCTAGTTCACCTGATATAAAATTTGTTTCTCGAAGATCAGCAAGTCCTTCGCATTTGAAGATGGCAATTAGCAATTTTGGTGAGTTGGTTCCTTCACATGAGATCCCTTCAAATAGTCCTGCCAACAAATTGGTAATGAGAGATGAGAGCTCTGTTCAGCCTCAAACTGCACGGGAAAAGGCATTAGACCCATCATTGAATGAACTCTCTGAGGATGTCATCAGGGAAGAAAATATGAAAAAGTCTCCAGAATCTACCACTGATGTTGAATTGGATGGTATTTCAACAAACTTACACGAGGCTGATAATACAAAAGAGTTAATCCTTTATGGTGAAAGAAACATTGATGTGAATGGGTACCGGTCAGATGATGCTACCAGTGACATGGAGAACTATGTGGATGCCCTTGCCACAATCGAGTCAGAAATGGAAACAGATAGTGAGAGTAGGCCCAAGAATGAGCATCGCGTCATGATTAAAAAGAAGTTGATATATTTTGGCGGAAATGGAAAACAGAAGGAGCTCCATAATAATTTATCAGACTCTCATTCTAGGGGAAGTTCTATAGCATCTTATGACCGAGACACTCCAATCCAGAAAGGAAGATCCATTTCATCTTATTCTGAATCCTCAAGTAACTCTGCTGAGAATGTAACCTCAGATGGTGATCTAGCTGTTAAGTTGCATCCGTATCCCCATGATGAGGTTTCTTATAGTAAAATGACCTCTGATATGGGGAATGCTCTTGGAAGTAAATCTGAGAAATATGTGGCTCCTAACAGCACTGTCAGTGAAGCTCCTGGTAACCCAAGTAATTATGTGTCTCAGTTCAGAGAAGAATCTTATAATTCCGAAATCACGAATTCAACTCCTGGTTCATGCGATTCAAGTTCAGGAGTAAGTTTGAAAGAAGTTCAGTCGTCTGGTTTGAAGTCATCTGAGGTCTCATCTCGTTATATGAATTCTGCAATTGGAGAATCTCCGAGGACTGAGATCGATAGGGGAAACAGAAAAGATGAATTATCAAGCTCAAACAATGTATTTAAACATTCTTCTGAGCTAAGGTGGTATTCTCCTTCCGTGGGATCTCAACAAAGTAAATCCTTGGAGATGGTGGGTGGTGAAAATCCTGATACCTTTAGCCTAGCTGGTGAAGAGAATGGTAATGATCATGTTGCTACTTTTGAAGCAAGAAGTCTATCAGATGATGCCGATGATAATCAAATTGAAAATATGGTGAATGGAAAAACTGATTCTACAGGGATGCCTGTAAGTATACTGGATTCCCCTGCTGATGTTAATTTGAGTGATGTATGGCCTGATGGCATAGTTATCGAAGCAGGTAGTGTCACACAAACTGCAGAAAGTTCGGAATGTTTGACATTGGTCGTAGGTTGTCCAGCAACTGATAATTTCGGAGAGCAGAAACATCGGGAAATGGCAGATCAGGCCCCTCCCCTTGAATGGGATTCTAATGAAATTGGTAATTCTGGTAATGAACTGGAATCTTCACGTAACAACCTAGAGTCAATTGATGAATTTGGAGCAGACGTGGTCAGTTTGGATTCTCCTACTTCTGAAAGAAAGGCTGATGTCTGTACTGAGTGTAACATATCTGATGCACAAGACCTTGTGTCAGCAGTAGAGAATCATTTACACCTACATGGTTTAGAAACTGAGAATGCCTGTACAGATGATGGAGAGGATACGAAAGGGGATCATATGGCAACTGGTTCCCTTTGCCGTGATCAAATAGAGTTGCAAGAATGTCAATCTAGCAGCGAGGATTCAGACAAGCATATGCTGGAAATCAATGGGGTTTCAAATCTGAATGATATGGTCCGTTTGGATGCTGAAGACGAAGAAGAGAATCAACCTCGAGGAGCCCCTTCAAATCTCAACACTGACATAGTAGAAGACACCCAAGACCATTTGCATCTCAGTGATGGTACTGATCCTCCCTTACTGAAGGAAACTGATCATGAATTGGAATTGAAACAGGCTACTCACCTGTCAGCCAGTGGGAATGACATGTCTTCATCTATCCTTTTGAGCGAACTGGGACTTCCTCTTGAGCAAGGTTTAGAATCAGAAGCTGAAAAGGATAATATGCCCTTTAATCAAGAAGTTAATGAGAATTCTAATCTAATTTATCATCAATATGAACAAGGTCAGTGTCAAAACAAAATAGAGAGCGATGAACGTTCTAATGCACTTCCCATGTCCTCTTCAGTGGAATATCTGAGCCAACAATCACATCTGAATTTGTCACATCAGTCGAAAATCTATGAGCCATCTATAGTTCCCTCACAGAAAGTTTCTCACGACTTTGACGTGCCTTCAGAAGCGAGCATCCAAGTATTAGGGGATAGACAACCACATACGTCACCTTTGGGTATTTCATTACCTGATCAAAATGCTTTGCCAGCTAATCCGGAGGAGATACCCCCTCTTCCACCCCTTCCACCTGTGCAGTGGATGATAGGAAAGCTTCGTTTTGGTTTCCCTAGTTCAGAGGGAGAAACGGCTCAACAAAGTTTTAACCCATTGTTGCCGCCATCGGCAGAGGCAGCAGATGAAAGAACTCAACAGGGCTTCCCAACATTCAGTGGAGAGGTTGTGCAGCCGCACCCATTCTTACTAAACTGTTCCCCAGATGATAAAATGCTCGAGTGTAGTTCTGAAATACTAGGAAGAGAAATGTTGCAAACCAGTCCGTCTACATTCTCCTCATTGGTACCAGTTTCTAGTCAGGAGAAGATTCAACAGGATAGTTTTACGTCAGACACAACAAAGACAGAGCCTCTAAAGCCATTCTTACCTCTATCAGATGAATATGATTCATCTGATTTCGGGGAATTATTGGATCCTTCCCATATGAACCTCTTGGCACCAGTACCTGCACCCACTGCTGATGATTCAAGTACCCTGCATGTTTCTTCTACATCACAGAAGGAGCTGGAGCAGTCTCTGGACTTGTCAGCTTGCATACCAAACAAGGAAGATGAGAAGCTGCATGATTCTAACATTTCTTCTAAGCAAGGAACAGAGGAACCACAGAGCTCATTTACACCACCAACCATAGAGAATAAGGAGCCACGACATGATTCATGGACTCTGGAAAGAGAAAGAGAATGGCTGTCAAACTTATCGATGTTTATTCCGCCGGCTGCTGAAGATGGGAAGCCAAATGGAACTAAGAAGAGCTGGCTAACTAGACCTAGATCCCCCCTCATTGAGGCTGTTGCTTCTCATGACAAAAGCAATGTAATGATAATCTGGCTTGTTGCAACTTTTAACTTGTAGATATTACATATTGGTTTGGGTTACTGACATTTCTACTGTTCAAAATTTGCAGTTGAGGAAGGTAACAGAACGAGTTCTTCCTCAGACAGGGGGGCCAAAGGCGGATGAAAGGAACTCATTGCTGGAGCAGATTAGAACAAAGGTGGGTATCACTGGCTATTGTTTATCTTATACTGGTGTCTCGTTAAACAACTATCACTGGCATTTCATGACAAGCTTTTTGCTTTTTGGTTCCATCAGTCTTTCAACCTGAAACCTGCTTCTCTAACGAGACCCAGCATCAAGGGCCCTCAAACCAATTTGAAGGTTGTCGCCATTTTGGAGAAAGCTAACGCGATTCGTCAGGTCTGGTTTCATTTACTAGTTGTGAGCCTCAATTTGTTTTCCTTCCCTTGTTGGCTCTTTTAAAATGTTGATTTGATTGAATTAGGCGTTGGCTGGGAGTGATGAGGATGACGATGAAGAAAGTTGGAGTGATTCATGAACACCCAATTACCCAGCATCATTGGATGGTTATTGTAACAGTGGGCATGTGGATATATACATTAGGTGATCAAGATAAACCAGGTGCATCATAATTACTCGGAGGTCCATTCCAACTCCACTGCTGTTTATGGATGTATTATATTTTTCTTCTTTCGGCTTCAAAATGTATCCAATAGTAAGGCTGTAACATTCCCACAAAACCAGTGGGATGTTAAGGTGTCTGCCTATACAAGTTTTGCCGAGTCTCAGTTTGTAAGTCCTGTATCAATTTATAGTTTTTTTTTTTGTTTTTTTTTTATTTTTATGTTGTGAGTCATTATTTAGATGGGGGAGGATAAATGGTTGTAAATTTTGTCATACTGGTATAAGACCCGAGAGTTGAATATATTGAGTTCTTTCAGAGTATGGTAGTTCTTTATACTTTGTGGTGGGTAAGCTGCGAGTTCTTACCGTCTTATTGGTATTCCAATTTCAGGTGATTCATTTATTCTCATTTTTGTTTTCTAATTTTCTTCGATTTGTTCATACGAAAGTATCAATGCTTGCCAAAGTTGAGTAAACTCAATTTCTTGAGTAATTTGAAGATTGCGCGGCCGTGCTTGTATTGGAGAAAGCAAATTCTATCTCATGGAGCATAATTATGAAAAACGTGATAAGAAGAGGATATCCCATCCCGCGATCCCAGTTCTATTTCAAATTTTTTCGAGTATTTTTAGGATTGATCAAACTCATCAAGATCCTGTTCCGTCCCAATTTAGAGTGGGATAGGATCAGGATGGGGATTTTCTATCCCGCGTATTTCGTCACGTCTCAAATTTATATATTTAGTATTTATTATTATTAATTTTAATCAAACACCTTTTCTAAAGAAAAATTTAGAATGTGTTGAAATTAAATAAAAATATCTATTGTTTGAAAATTTACTTGCTTGATTTGATATTATTTGTTTAGGTAGAAACTTCAATTTGGATATTCTAAGACAAATATGATCCATGAAAATTTATGATTTTTCACATTTTAGATTGGTTATAGGACAATTATTCTTATAGAAAATAAAGGCAAATGGTGATTTGAGTTTGTTTTGCACAATGAGTTATGTAGTTGGAGAACATTGTTTCTAATTGTATCTTGTATAAATAATATTTCAACTCTTGTTGAAATATGCAAGGCGGATCTATGAAGGGGTTCATTCCATCTTTCATCACGCACTTGATAAATTATATTCCATTTTAAGGTACCCCTCTACAAATTTTTTATGCCATTTAATATTATGTTTGAGCAATGTGAGATGATTTTTTTTGTTGTTGTTATTTTCCTATTTAATACATGCTCATCCTATCTCATCCCGAACCCATTTGGGATGAGATCTATCGCATCCCGATCACGAATGAACGAGATGAAGTCCATATCTTCCCGTGCCCACCCCTAGAGAAAAATCTTTCCTATGTCCTCCACTCTAAAATCCTTTCAAATCCTCAAATTCGAGCAAACCTTTATTCGAGAGTCAAGGGTCGATAGCTTCCTCTCCAAGTGCAACCTACTCCTAACACCACCATTTTCTTCCTCCAACGGAGCTCTCTCTTCTTCGTCTAGGGTTACATATCGAATTTTAGTCGATCAATTGAGCAGCCAATTAATTCCAATCCATCTACTAAATCGATTCATTAAACCTCACCCAATCGATTCAAGTGGAGTTGAACCCAAACAATTCCTACTCGCTCTTTCTCAATTCACTCGGTCTTCACCGCCATTCACTATACTAGTAATTAAAAAAATTTGTGGTATGTCCTTTGAGATACCATGAGGTGCAAGTAGAGAAAAACCACCTTTGATTTATTCATAATATGAAATTGGCGGCAAACGGATCTCACTCCCTGTTCGTTGAACTTGATGACCGTCTTCGCAAACAACAGAGCATCTCCTCTGTACACAAAAGCCTTAGAGATCAAAAAGCGCCTCCTTCAAGGATGCGCCACATTCAACGAGCTCAAACACATTCAAGCCCGACTCTTCCTCTTCGGGCTCCACCAAGACAACTACCTACTCAACATGATCTTACAATCCAGCTTCGAATCCCGAAAGCCGACCCACGCCCGTCTCGTCTTTTCTCAGACCCAAGACCCCAACATCTTCTTATGGAACACGATGATCAAAGGTTTTGTGTCGAACAATTGTTTAAACGAGTCGATAGAGTGTTATGGTAGAATGAGGAGAGAAGGGTTGTTTCCGAATAACTTTACATTTCCGTTTGTTTTGAAGGCATGTGCGAGGGTTATGGATCTGGGGATGGGGGTGAGGGTGCATGGGGAGTTGGTGAAAGTGGGTTTTGAGTTGGATGTGTTTGTGAAGACGAGTTTAGTGTGTTTGTATGCCAAGTGTGGGTGTCTGGAGGATGCGGTTAGGGTGTTTGATGAAATGGGTGAGAGAAATGTTGTATCATGGACGGCGGTAATTAGTGGGTATATGTGGTTTGGGAGGTTTGAGGAGGCGATTGAGATGTTTGGGAGGATGTTGGAGATGGGGTTGAGGCCGGATAGTTTTACGCTTGTGAGGGTTTTGTCGGCATGTTCGCAGTTGAGTGATTTGAGGAGTGGGGAGTGGATACATGGGTATATAGAGGAGATGGGAATGGGGAGAAATGTGTTTGTGGCTACTTCTTTGGTGGATTTGTATGCTAAGTGTGGAAGTATGGAGAGGGCTCGTGGTGTGTTTGATGAGATGGTTGAGAAGGATGTCGTGTCTTGGAGTGCGATGATTGGGGGGTATGCATCGAATGGGCTTCCTAAGGAGGCTTTGGAGTTGTTCTTTCGAATGCAGAGGGAGAATGTTAAACCTGATTGTTTCACTGTGGTTGGGGTTCTTTCGGCTTGTGCGAGACTAGGAGCTTTAGAATTAGGGGACCAGGCTAGTTATTTGATTGATAGAAATGAGTTTTTGTTGAATCCGGTCTTAGGTGCTGCATTGATTGACATGTATGCCAAATGTGGGAGCATGGTTCAGGGTTGGGAAGTGTTTAAAGGAATGATTGAAAGAGACATGGTTTTGTGGAATGCAGTAATCTTTGGGCTTGCCACTAATGGGCATGTCGAAGCTGTGTTTGCTTTATTTGCTCAGATGGAGAAGATGGGGATCCAGCCAAATGGGAACACTTTTGTTGGTCTTCTTTGTGGTTGTACTCATGCTGGTCTAGTTAATGAGGGTCGTCGGTATTTTAATAGTATGAGGGATGTCTATTCATTGGTCCCTAGAATTGAGCATTATGGGTGTATGGTGGACCTTCTATGCCGAGCTGGCTTATTATATGAGGCTCATCAATTAATCATTGGCATGCCTTTTGAGGCTAATGCTGTTGTTTGGGGTGCTCTTTTGGGAGGATGCAGGATACATAAAGATACCCAATTGGCAGAACACGTATTAAGGCGACTCATTGAGTTAGAACCTTGGAACTCAGGGAATTATGTCCTCTTATCGAATATTTTCTCTGTCAGTGGCAGATGGGATGCTGCAGAACATCTCAGATTAATGATGAATGAGAAAGGGATCCAGAAGACACCGGGACGTAGTTGGATTGAAGTGGATGGGGTTGTTCATGAGTTCCTGGTGGGAGACCAATTACACCCATTGTCAGAAAGGATCCATGCAAAACTTGGTGAATTGGCTGAGCAAATGAAGGCATTGGGTTATAGACCGACAACAGATTCTGTATTGTTTGATATAGAAGAGGAAGAAAGGGAGCGCTCTCTTGGTTGTCACAGCGAGAAGTTGGCTGTTGCATTTGCGCTTATAAGTACTGCACCAGGAAAATTGATACGAGTCATGAAGAACCTCCGTGTTTGTGGTGATTGTCATACAGCCATAAAACTTATCTCAAAAATTACAAGTAGAGAAATAATTGTTCGGGATAATAATAGATTCCATTGTTTTAAAGATGGATCTTGTTCTTGTAGAGATTACTGGTAAAATTATTAAGATGTTATTTATCATAGAATCATTTCTTTATTCTTCATTGATGCGCGTGGGGATATTTGACTTGTATGTTCCATCTATGAGATCTTGGGTTTAAGTCTGACCTTTTTTTTGTGAAAAAAAAAACTCTGATTATGGTCGAGTAAAAGTACATGTGTCTTTATATAGATCAGGAGATAGGCATGTTTGTGTCTCCAAGATGTCCTACAAGGCTTGCAGAGAACAGTTACGGTTCTTGCATTCACTGCAAGTGAAGGAATCAGCATATTTGAGAGATTTTTTCTTCTGACTGGCAAAGGGAATACTGAAGGAACCAAAGGGAGCTCAAGAGATCTGGTATGTTTGCATGCTCTTAGTTGATTGTCTTCCTCTTCCTCTCATGTTTACGAAGTAAATCATTGCATCACTTTTAAGTCTCTTTTTGAACTGTGTCAACCTGTTGCCCCAAGGTGTATCACCTATAATTTGCATTTACTTTGTGTACATAAGACTTCAGACGCACACTGATGGATATGTTGTGCACAGCAGCATCATCTATTTCCTTGAAGAAGAAAAATCTGTGGATAGTGGATTCACAGCACGCTTGATGGAGGTTGGTATCAAAGAGTTTACTCCTTGAATAGACAACTGTGTGTGGTCAAGTTCCCCGATATTTTTAGTGGATATATTACGATTTGGTTGCTTTTTTCTTCTTTGTGAACTAAGGTCTTCTTGTTTGAGAGAGACAATGTTTGAATGATGTAGCAGTGTTACTGCCTCATGAATGTTTGCTCTTATTGGTAATGACAGAAATTATTGCCTTTGAGCACGAGGAGGCCTTGTTTGCAGCTATGAAACCTAGAGGAGCCTAGTTTCTGCCTATACTCGTATACTTTGATCAAATAAGATTTTCATGAAGACTAGATACAAGAAACAACCTGCCTACTGTTGCAGAAAAAAATATGCACTATTATTGTTGAGAGTTTCTGGTTTATTGGTCCAATGCAATCTGGAAAGTTTCAGCAATGCTCCATAAATTTGGTATGCCATTGTTTCCTTCATGATATATACTAACATTCTGTTTCAAAGACTTCACTCTTGTTCAACAAGAAGTGATTCAAACAGCTCTTTAGTGGGTGTCCGTACCAACTGGGTGGGTGGAAATAACGGGACCTTAAGATTAAGATCAAGTAAATGTATTTAGAAAACCCTAATCCTATTTAGCTTTGTGAGATTCAACAAAACCATTTGGGGACATGAAGATCCAGAATTGGTATCCCTTTTCTCTACTTCTTTATCATTTCTTTCTTCTTTTCTAAACTCATTTGATTGCCCTGTTTCTTTTTCAGAACCCTACTAAACTATCTCCCTCTCAGACGTTTCGTCAAAAAAATTCAAAGCACCCAAATTGAGATAAAGCTCTCTCCATCCAAATCCAAATCCAAACCAATCCAATCTGTCATCCATCCACCCAAATCTGAAAACCCCTCTTTTTCTTTTCCATTATTTTATTAAAAATTTCGATATATTTTTTTTTTCTCTTTTTATGGGAAAGTCTCTGCCTTGCACAACCAGCAGACTCCATCAATTGTCTCGCCTCACATCCTCAAAGAAACTCAACGAACCCATATCCAAGAACCACACCCCAAACAGGGTCTCTGATCCCTGTAAGAGATTGGTGGGTGAATCGGAGAAATTGAAGCTGAAGATGGAGAAATTGAACCCATCTCCAGACAAGATACAAACTAACAACAACAGGATGCCTCTGGCTATGGTGGTTTCTGATTGCGCCAAGAGGTGGTTTCAGGACGCACTCGAGGAGGCCAAAGGTGGTGACATCACCATGCAGGTCTTGGTCGGTCAGATGTACTGTAGCGGCTATGGGATTCCCAGAGATCCCCAGAAGGTCAATTTTTTTTTTTTTTATTGAATTTTTTTAAGGGTTTTTTTGGTTAATTTTTGGAGTTTGATTGATATTGGTATTGAAAGCATTGGTAATTAGGTTGTGGGGTTTTAGGGTATATGGTGTTAATCACAATTCAACGAAGTTTTAGGGTTGATTTGTGGGATTGACTAGGTGTTTGATAATTTTCTTTTGGATATCAATTTAGTATTGTTGTGATATGGTTTGAGATTGGGGCTTATGATTTATTTGTCTGAAATTGCTCTAAAAGTAGCTATCTTCCGTCGTGATTACCAGGGTTTTTTTAGATTGATTATTTGTTCTCTCCATAGTGGATGCCCTAAGA
Source organism: Berberis thunbergii (assembly GCA_003290165.1). Lineage (NCBI taxonomy): Eukaryota > Viridiplantae > Streptophyta > Magnoliopsida > Ranunculales > Berberidaceae > Berberis > Berberis thunbergii. Next base: position 278,147 of record QNQO01000446.1, on the reverse strand, counting down.
GACTGATATTAATTTGGTGAGTACTTGCGGAGTACTTTGACACACCTTAGACTGATCCAATTGATAACACATCTGTTGTTTTGTAAGTGAGTAAGCAGGTGAGTGAAGACATGATTATCCTTTTTTTTTTTTTACTGTTCTCGCCACGTTAGAGATGCTAATGAGCGGATGATGTGGGCGCCTAAGTATAAGATTGAGAAGTAGGTTAATGACACCTTCATGATAAACTAATGAGCAGTCATCACCAGCACACTGTCTTTTTTCCATTGAATTACATGTGATATGATGTATTTTATGTTTTTTAAAATTTGGGATGCTTTTATAGAATATGTATTGACCCTACCAAAAACTAGTTTTTACTTACTCAGGAGCAAGGAAAGTGATTTCTTGAAAAATGTCGAAATTTTATCGAATATTTCTCTTTTTCGAGCTACCTTAATTTTTTTTCGAAATTCGAAATATTAATTTCTTTTGTTAAACCAATCTCATTTTTCCTACATTTTAATCCGTTTTAAATTTAATTTAGTATTTAAATTTTGTTGTATAAGTGATTCTTATGCAATATATTACTTATATGACATTATGAGTCTTGTAGTACCCTTTATGTAGTATTTAAGAGTTTAAAATGCTTAAATTATATTGATAAATTCAAAATTACAACCAAAATTTTTACGTTTTTTCTATACACAACGAAATATTTCTTAAAATCAACTTATCGAAATTACCTCAAAAAATGAAATCACAATCCTTGCTCAAGAAGACCCTTTAGTTTTCAATGTAAACTGAGGACCCTACATACACATGACTGAATGAAAACAACATCATTTGAGCTGAATTTTGAGGAAAATTAAACACCAACAAAAGAAACAATGTGTCAAAGTTTGAGTTTGTTGCAACATGTGTGTCTTTCCGTGCTAAGTGGGATAAAAGGAATTTCATTTTAAATATCATAAAGTGAGTGAGGGTCCACCTCGAGGGCGACAAAAGCCGGTCGATAGGCCGCCAACTAGCTCCTATTGTCTAAGGCCACCCGAAATAATGGTCCTTAAACACTCACAAAGATCGTTTATCAAGATTTTTAATGGCGAGGACTTTAATACGTATTTCTAGGAACAGTTTCGAAACGGTCTGAAACTTTGGCATGTTGTTTGTAGTGTCGGTCCGTAATTTTTTTGGAAAATTTTAGCTCAAACGGAGTTCAAACGAATTAAAAATCATAATTTTAATTTTAATAGGGTTCTTAATTTACAATGAAAACTAAGGGGGTCCTCTTGGGTTAATGAAAATCATTTTTTGTCCCTGAACTCCAATGCCCCTATTTTTATTGTGTTAAATTTCAATTTGTGCTTTGCTACTTATTGTACTTGTGATTCTTTCATTTTTGTGATTTTTCTTTGTGGTCCCACGGCATTATGAATGACTTTTTGCATTTTGTAGTTACATGTTGATATTTGTCTGGTAATATTCCAATTTGCTTTCAATATAGTTTTTTTGTTTATATGAGAAAGATGTGATCAGACTAATTACAAGTAATTTCATACTAAAAAAATAAAATTCGACTTTCTATTATATTCAGGGAAAAGCTTGGCTTACACGAGCTTCTAGAACTCGGTCTTCAGTTTGGAGGGTTGGATCTAAACGTCCAGGTACTCTTTTTGACCCGTCTCCCCATTGATTTGCATTCTGTTTTGTGTAGTTTATAGTTGTGGATCTGTTATGAGAACTCATTATTTCATATTATTGGTCATAGGTTATAATGCAAGTGATTCTGATTCAGATGACTTGAAGGAACAAGATTTGTGATATAAAAATCGACGGTTGAAGACACCATATAAGATGGTGAGATTAAATTTGTAGACTCTTTTGTTCTTGACTTTGTTTTGAGTTAACTGATTTGTTTTGCAGAGGAGCAAGGTTGCAAGAGTTCTTGTTAATGAAAATTTTTCAATGATATTAATTGACCATTCATATTGTTGTTGGCTTCTGATGCATTGCTCTTTTACATTGTTCGATCCTTGATGAATGATGTTCACTGTGATTTCTTAGAGTTCATACTTTATGACTAATTGTCTTGTTCATCCTTTTCTTTGTAACCCTTTCTTGCATAGCATTCCCCCTTCTTTCCATTTTGTTTCCTCCTTTTCTCTTGATTAGCAAACAAGTCATGAACAAATCTCTCTTTCAGTCTTTTGGCACCTTGTTTCTTACTTTAGTTTTCCATGGTCAGGTGTTTTACTCTTTAATTCATTCATTTTAAGACAAATAAATAAAAACTAAAATGATAAAATCCTCCCTATTATTGTTGAGACATCCTGCTCCGCTTTATTCCGTTTTGAGTTTTGAGACATTAAATTCCATAATATATGAAAAGTAAAAATAATACTTTTGTGGGGGGTCCCTGTAGGAAGTCGAAGTCAATCTTCTCGAATGGGAAAAAAAATATTTATTACCACATATTTGTTACACATAGAATTGATATAGAATTGGGATATGAGATATTGGGACACAGCACGCATATCAGGAACAGAAAGAATGCAGATATGGTCATGGAAAATTCTCTTTAGCAAGGAGAAGAGGCGGGTTCGATTCTCGCTATCCGCCTCCTACGGTGAAGTTGTGTAATGGAATAATGTTGAGTATAGTCAATTGTGATGGTATAGTGATTCTATCTCGTTTTCATCGGAAGCATTAACAAATGTTTGTCACTACATTCACTGTGTTTATGATAATGGTTATAGGATGTGGCTGGATTCAGATTTTTTGTAGTTTGCTATTGTATGTGCCAATTACTATTTGCAGTAACCTGGATAGCTTTTGCAAAAAAACTCCATAAAGTTTCTATTTGCTTTTGACGCTTTTCATCATCATTAAATTCACATTCTCCTTCTGGATTGTGTCTATCACCTGGTGCTTTGTAATAGTTATAAATTGATTGCTTATGGTACCATCCTCTTCTGAGCTGGAACTTCTACATCGTTTGCTTTGAATGGTTTTGTATGTGGAGTGGATCTTTGTTTGCTTGACAATATGATTCCATTTTTTGTAGCCCTTGTATCTTTAGTTTCCTAAAGGAATAACTTTTTTTCACATCTGGTAACTAAATGTTTACCTTTGGGTTCCATGACATATCCGTTCGGTATAAGATCATGCCCCATAGTTTGATATTCTCTGTCCTTCACTTTCTTTCCTGTTCTCCAAATCGACTGATGAAAAAAAAACCCTCGTCCTTGATCTTGCAAGGCTTATTTCTTTCAGTTGTTAGTGCCTTAAACGTAATTTGGTCTGTGATTCTTTTTGCAGTTTGAAGGAGCCAACTTTAAAATGTTAGTCAGAGTCTTGCACTTTTAGGGATATGCGATCACTTAGACTAATGCCTTTCTTTGTTGTATCAGTTCTGCATCGGTCCCACCAAACTGGAGGATGCTTATTTTTCTTTCTTCATTGATTTTTTGTATTCACCGTGTTCGGAGAAATGTAGAATACTAGTGCCCAACCTTGGTTCAATTGTATCTTGCTGTTGGTGTGTGTCAACATGTTTATTGCGTAGTTTAACTTGAACCTGGCATTGTTTAGCGGTTAACTGTGTGATATCTCTGTAATAGCTTAGCATTGTTAAGAAAGAAAACTTGTACTTGTTTTGGTATATGCTTATTGTAGGCTTGATCTTGATATTCACTTGGTTATCTCCATTTGGTACGAGTAAATTTGAACTTGCTGCGAAGTTTATTAGCAGGAAAAATAAAAGATTGATAAGAGTTTGGTAGAGGTCATTGTTCAAGTTTATTGCTTCCTTTTGAACTAAAGTTCTTAGTAGATTGTTGATGCTCTGAGAGCTTTTCCACTGCCAAAATCTGTGAGCGCAGGGAAAATTGTATGAAATGTGAACATGAACAGATCTGTTAATTGATGAGAAGGCGCAGAGCAAGGAAATTGAGGCAGTAAACATCACTTTCTGTGGGTTGGAGAACTAATTCAACTGGACAATGCTACAGTTTGTCTTCACCGAAGATTAAACACATGAAATTACAAATTGCGGAGCAGGTATAAATAAAACTAGCTCATCCATGAGTTGATGTCACATTTATCATCTCTGGGCCAAGTGGGCATGGCCTGTCTAGAATCTCCGGCATACGCTTTCACATAGTCCCCTACCAGCGTCTCTCTGGGGTCACTAGTGTTAACATACGCCGTCAAGGTATCTCCATCTGCAACAGCTTTTGCATCCACCTAATTTTTGTATGGTGTCATGAATCAAAATCAATGCAAGCATAACTAAGCCATGAAGATGCATGACCTCGGGATGATATTACTGGGAGTGTGAATTCGTATTTCAATCCTTTGGGAAGTGATGAAGGTGGGGGAGCATGAGCTGCCGCGTATGTGGTAGAGGAAGGCCGTAGTAGTGCAACTGACCCCTAAGGCATTAACAATATCTTCACCGGAAATTTAAACTATACATAGAAATTTTAGAGTATGGTCATATCATATATTGTACACAACGTGCTGGCTGAGGCCTGCTGGGACCTAAGTTGACAAAAAAACAAGACATTTTAGAGTATGGTCAAATCATATATTGTACGACATAAACGATATCATGGGTGAGAGCTGAAACGCCGATGGAGACGCCATGGGGCCTTCATGAGCTGTGGGTTGACATTGACAACAATTTCCCAACAAAATTCTGAGAGCATTCCCATTTTTTTTAATTTTTTTTCTTTTTCTTTCTTCCTTATCAGATCTTAAAGAATTGAAGAAGATGGAACAAAAAACAAGAGACTGGATGCTCCAAATTTGAGGGAAGGGAAAGAGGATTTTTTTTTTTTTGAAAGCGAGCAGGGTTATTTAGGATCCCCGAACCTTAGGAAAGAGGATCTTTATTTGACGTTTGGTAAAAAACAATGTTGAAGCTTTACAAGTCAATGGTTAGTCTAATGTTTATGGGTATTTAATTAACTTTTTACCAAATCTTGTAATAAATTGAAAAATAGAAAAATAGTTTGCCTTTGTTAAATGGTCACAAGTGATTGCAAGTAGTGTATAATGAAATTCGAAATCCTAATAATATTTTGTGGTGAAATAACGTGAATGGTTTTGTAACCCATTTTATGCATCATGGACCCGGTATATCATTCTAATATTATGAATGGTAATTATTTATTACTTGTTCGATAAATATAGTAGGCGGGAAATTTTAATACAGAGGAGCAACATGGGGGTCAGTGAATGATGAGAAATCCTGAGATGGATGATGAGATATTTGACTAATTGCTTAGCTTGGCATTAGTTTAATCAGCATTTTGAGTGAGTTTATGGTCATGCTATCATAATACGAAACCTTTAGAGCTTACTATGCCAATAGTATGTATAATAGAGTGCTATGATTAATCTCAGCTCATGAGAGGATTAGCTGGTGTCAATGTGTTTGTTTTCAACTAGCATTTTCTTTAAAATGTTGCTTAAAAATGCAAACGTAATGTAATGTAGGACCTAAAATATAAGATCTCTACTCTACCCACTCGAGGCCAGTATTCCAGTCCAGGACTTTCATAATGTAATTGTTTGTACCATAAGAAAGTAATTATGTCGTTGATGGGTCTTGAACCTAGGACGTGGAGGATAAACTCATACAATCCTAACCACTAGACCATAACACCATTGGTAAACGTTGAGGGTGTGTTTGGTTGCATGAAATTCTATGCCATGAAAATCCATGAGGGGATCCCTACATTTTAGGCTAAATTGATATATCCCTTCATATCCACCATTTGACCACAATTTGATTTTGTGATTAATGGTGGGAATGAAAGTATCATAAACATGAGAATCTCACTTCTTGGTCTCTCAAGGCATGTGATTCTCATGTTCATGAAACTTCTATTCTCACCATTGATAACAAAATCAATAATGCATGTAGAGTTATACCTCAAATTAGCCTAAAGTATAAGAGTATCTTTATAAATTTCCATGATATAAGATTCCATACACCAAACACACCCTCAATAAACTTAGTTTCCAATCAAGTACCTTCTTATATCAAAATCACAGGGTAGTTACGATTTAGCATGGGTAATCTGTAGAAGTAGTAATTAACGAACATGAAATCAGTTACTCTGCGTATTGATTTAACATGTAAACTATTTGCTCTTGTTGCTAATGGGTTCATCATCAGCTTTGTATCACTCAAAGCATCTGCAGTAGCTTTAACACACTGGAATGTGGTATCTATTTCATTACATACTAGCTCCTAAAGTATCTGTACACAATGGAATTCCAGCTTTGAAAGAAAATTGCGAGAAGAGGAGTGTTACATTTTCAGAAAGTAATCAAGTAGCAAACTCTTTCTATTTTAGAGGACAATGAGATTTTGCTTTCTCATGAAGAAGGGGACATAAACTCCTTAAACGAGTCTCGAAACTTTACTGTGTACTCGATCGCAGCAAGATGGGGTTCTACCTGGAATAGCTCTTGCGTTCCTATATTTTTCTGTCTTGAGGTGAGCTCCCTCCCCTGTTCTGAGTGAACAATTAAAAAAAATTTAATAATAAAATTAATTGAAAAAAACGTAGTCTTTTGTCACCACTGGATGGCATTTGGCAGTTCTATGCTTTCACTTGAAACTTAAAATTCACCAATATCTCTGATTTAATTTGAAGGTTTGAAAACCTTGATGATACATCAAATAGTCATTCGATCTTAGTTATACATGTGGCAAAAATTATTCATCATAAGGATCAAATGGTTCAAATCAAATATGAATAACGGGTTCAATCACTAAAGCCTAAAGAGACATTTAGTAAATGACCACGACCTAGGTTTAGGGGCCAAATCTCAAGCCCCACGAATCACTCCCTTCAGAGGACAGAGACGTTATGAAGGAGACAAGTCATAGCCGGAATCCCAAAGTCGTTTCTTAATGAAGGAAGAGACCATTGTGAGAAACGTCCCCCTCAATGGGAGATTAGTTCACTTCATCTATTTTCTTTCTTTTTAGCGGTAGGAATTGTGTTTTTCCAACCTTCTTCATGGGGGCTATAGCAGCAGAAGGGAATGGTACGAGGGCAGGATCGGGTGGATCTACGGCTCGGTGATGGAGTATTGCATGCACAAACGGGGGTGGCGCTTGGTGTACTGCATCACCAAGCGCGATGCATTCCGCGACATCACCATGCATGCTTAATGTGACGACCCCTCCCGCACTATATCGATATTGTCCGCTTCGGGCTACCATCCGGCCCTCACGGCTTTAAAAGGTCTCGATACAATGGGGAGCAGACCCCGCACATATAAGGATCATCCTCCTCCCCTACCCAGGCGATATGGGACTATGATTCCCCTTGTAGCTCGTCCAACCTCTCTCGGCCTATTGGGCTTGTTAGGCTCCAACCCTCACCCTCACCTCGAGTCCGCCCACTCAGGGTCTCACAATCCACCCCCTTAAGGCCCAACTCCCTCGTTGGCCACACAGGCACAACGACCACATTGCCCGAGGGCCCACCTCCACGTGGCATACTTCCGACTGAGTCAGACTCTGATAGCAAACTGTGACGCCCCGATTTTAAGCAGGCGTCTTGTGGTTGGATTGATTTTGTGTAGGTTTCGACAAGGGTTTTGATTTCGATTTTGAGTAAGTACAGTATCATGCTATATACCAAAAGTTTTATGTTTGAGTCTAGTTTTTAAAGGATCTTACAGTATCATAATTTGAGTTTTTATAGGAAGATATACTCATTTTAGCGACAATAGGTAAATCAGCTGAAAGCTGACAGATGGCCTGCTTTGTTTGTAAAATCTGTATTGTTATAGACATAATAATGGGTATGCCCTATATGGTTAGAAACCTCTTGGTGTCTACTTTTCATTGCCCCAAACGATATACAATTTGGGATTTTAACGTGAGAGTTATGTACATTTGAGTGATGATTGGTCAAGCTATCCGGTTAGGACAGCTTGTTCATTTCGGTGTTGTTTGCAAGGTTATTTGTTTGACTGTTTTGGGATGGGAACATAGTTGTTTGCCTTGGGGTGTCTTGAGTTGTATTTGATGTAAAGAAAATATTGTTTGGAGCCGAATGAGGCTGGTTGCTATGGTGTAAGTTAGTGTTCACCCATGATTGTCATGCACTTTCATGTTTATGTATTAAAATTGTCTTTTCGGAGATTGCATGTAGTGGCTTTGTTGGATTAAGCTTTTGAGATACTTTCTGCCAAACTAGGATGTATGTGTTTATCCCTAAAATCACATTCATATGGAGAGTACTATGTGTAGTAGTGTTCGATTTTGCACTATGGTTTGTTTTGTTTTGATGTCTCGTTGATTCTATTGATGTAGGACCATTTAAGATTAATGTTGTTCCTCTGTATGTATGCATATTGAAATGGTTATGTTCTCCCAAAGGAAGGGGTGGATTTCATTATGAATGACAAAATGTCACTTGATCACCGTGTTATTATAAAAGAATGATTTATGAATATGCTATGCTTCCCCGAAAGAATGGGCGGATTTACTTATGAATGAAAAATGTCATTGTGAAGGAAATTCTGAAATATCAAAAATAAATGATCACTACACCAAAATGCCTGATTAGCTACACAGGGGTGGCCACGGTTCTAAGCCGTTGGTGTGTTTGCCACGGCTAAACACCGTGGCTATAGTTCCCAACGGCTAAAAACCGTGGCTAAGAAAAGGCTTGGCCACGGTTCTAAACCGTTGCTATGTTAGCCACGGCTAAAAACCGTGGGTATTGTTCCCAACGGCTTAAAACCGTTGCAAAAGTGCATGTGTGTTGCACGTGGGCGTGTGGAGCAGTAAGTCTATTTGTCGCGGGCGAAATTTTGCAAAAAAAAAGTTCTTCCCGCTTTGCGTTCCCGCTCCTTCTCCCCAATTTTCAACCCTTAATTTGCTTCAAACCCTAAAATTTAAAGGAGAGGGAAAGAGAGAAGGAGAAGGAGAAGGAAAGAGAGAGGGAGAAGTCAGACGGCTAGGCACAAGGCTGATATATTGGCTCATCCTTTGTATGAGCAACTGCTCTCTGCTCATGTTGCTTGTTTGCGCATTGCTACTCCCGTTGATCAGTTGCCATGGATCGACGCGCAGCTCGCGCAGTTTCAGCAGGTTGTGGCAAAGTATTCTGTGCTTGGAGGCCATGGGAATCAGCCTCTTGTTGGTGAAGATAAAGAGCTTGATCAGTTCATGGTTAGTTTTCGCCTTTACTCTGCTTTCAACTTTTCATTTTCTTTGAATTCCTTCGATTTCTTCATCTATATTGGTTTGTTAGATGATTAACGAGTCTGAATTGACAGTTGATTGCTCCGAATTAAAGAATTTTGGGTTGATATCGTGTTCAATTGTGACCAAGATTAGCTTGAATTAATCTTCGTATTTGGGGAAAAGATTCTATTTCACTGTGAGTAATTGATTTTGCTGAGATTGAGGTTAAACTTGAGAGAGGCGATCGATGAATTGATCATTTGGCTTTGAATTGGTTCAAAATGTTAGGAAGAGGTGGCCTTCAGGGACTAATAGGATCATTGGCTATTATGGACGCTTAGCAAGTTGGTAATTAATGGCCTACGGTGAAGAGAAGTGAACAAAGAGGATGGTATTTGCTCATGATTTAAGTTTAAGTTTTTACTCTGAATTGGGATTATGAGGTTTTTGGAATATGATAAGAATCAGGAATTCGCTCAAGCTCCAATTGTTTTATTCTAGTAGTTGACGCATTTTGTTTTGTGAATTTTCTTATTTGATTCACAACGACTTTTGCGAATGCTTGTATAATTTTTGTAGTGGATTTTGCAATTGCAATTAGAATTGTTTGATGTCATATTATGATGGCATAATTATGATTTAGAAAATGAATAACTTTCGGTATACACAACATATTGGTCCTTACAAGTTATTGTTTAGGTCAAAGGTATTTTGTATGAGCACATGGGCACAAAATCTTATGCTTTAGGAACATATCTTTTAGTTTAGCATCAGAAGGCCATTATTTTGAATAGTGAATTTTTCAAGTTTAGTGCTAGAATCAGTTTTGTCAGTAGAAAGCAAGAATTCAGCTGAACACCCATCTAGATCTGATCATGCTAAAGCTATCTAGATAGAAAATTAAAAATAAACTGAGAAAGATAATTCCATGAATCCTGCACCTTGACATCAAATTTTTTCCGATTATTGTTTTACACTATGTATTTGTTGGATATCTTATATACTGTATGCCATTTAGCTCGGATATAACAAAATAAAACTAATATTGAGGTTTCTTTGATTTTTATTTTATTTTCCATGGAAAACCATTAAAATATTAGAGTAAGAGAGTAAGTGAGAAATTAGCCCAAATTTCACATCTTTTGCATTCATGTAGAGCATAGAAGATACAAAATTTGTCCGTGTGTTTTGCCTTGTTAAACATGGTATCATTGAATGAAGACCCAGCATGAATACAATAGTATAAGCATAATTGTATCTCTCCCTTCATTTGATAAATTTTGATGATATCGGATTTGCAGCTTGCAGGGGCAGATATTACTGTGAATTCTCATTGGGAGACGCTGCATTTGCTAGATGATGAAATCAAATCATGGCTTGCATTTGCTGCACAGAAGGTTGTTGAAGTGAACGCCTTGGCGAAGGCATTGTCTGGCCAAAAGGATGAGGTATCCATTCTTATCTTTAGTTCCAAAGTTTCTATTTTTGTATGTTTCCTGTTGGCATGCATTTGTCTAATTTCATGCAGTTTTCCTATTAAAAATAAATGTCACTGGTACAATTGTTATTTTGGCAAGTTTGGAAAGATTCAACAGGCTCGTTGCTGTGTAAATGTTGGGTAGAGCCTGCCCAACTTGCAGCTTTACTTAGGATCAGATTTGAGGTTAGAATCAAAACTTCAGGTGTTAGCTAAATGGGTCCACTACTTACTGCCGCCATTTTCTTGAATGAAACCAAATGAACAAAAAGTTCCTATGATAAAATCTTATAGTATTATGTCCATTGTTTGTCCATACAATTTATGAAAGCAAGAGATTATGTAGGAGGAGCCCTAATCTTGTTCCTTTTATTCATTATTCAGATTGATAATAATTGTAGAAATGGTCTTGGAGAAGTGTATTCTCTAACATTCATTTCATTAAAAATGTATAACCATAAATAAAAAACATAAAACGAAACTAAGAAATGTCTGAGAAGTGTCCAAGAAGTTTTCATACCATGTTAACTCCATGACATGTACAGAGCTATGTCCAATATGGACACAGAAACTCCATTTAGTGTCCATGTGTCTTAGCTTCCCAACATACCAGTTTATCTGGTGGAGATATCATTCTTATGACACTTAGGCAGTACATAATTCAATAGTCGTGATATGCAGCAAAATAGAATTGCTTACTATCACAAGCAAAATCTTAAGTGTGCAATATTTCAGAAGTAATTCATTACTGGGACTTGGTTATCTCGATAAGGTCAATGCTGACGGGTGCTGGGCACCATTTCTTCTCATGTTTTTGTTCATGGGTTTGGTTTGAATTTGTTCGTCCAAATTGATCTTCAGTTTCTATGCAAAATCTAGTTAGTGTGCAACAGTTTGATAAAATGCTTGAAAGAATTCTTATAGCTTGGAATTTGATGGATTCAGGTTATGAGCAGATGAGTTTGCTAGGGAAGCAGTCTGGTCTTTAGTGAATGCAAGAGTTGGGACTGCAGTTTGAGTTGGCAACTTTGGTGAGCTTATTGTCTTTAGTTTTCAATTTGGATCATTTGTTTTTGGTCAATAGGTAGATGATATATAGTTTAGTGATGTTGACTCTTCAACGTTGACGTAATTCTGGGTGGTTCTTTGATGAATGTGTTTGAAAAAGCAAAAGCAATATATTTTGCCACGACTTACGTAGTTTGAACTCTGGTCTTTCCTTGCTTTCATGTTAAAAAAATTTTATTCCAGGAATTTTTTTTTCAGTTTTAAAGGTTTTTACTTGGACTGCTAGTAGAGATTCTGCAAAATACATCGTATAGCTCTTTACTAACTTTGACGAAACAGAGCCTGATAGTTTCTTTCTTTCTTTGTTTATGACGAAACAGATGTCAAGGAAGGATGAAGCCATAAACCAACTCCAAAGTAATCTACAAGATTGCTCAAAGGAGTTGAATATCACAAAAGGTTAGTATGAAGGGAAAGGTAAAATATTTGGCATGACTGCATCTCCTATTGTAGGGAAAGGTAAAATAATAGTTCTTGACTCTTTTAGTTCTCTTTTATGATGTCTACTCCAGGATGAAGAAGCTAATATCCAAGTTTGATATCATTGCTGATTTCCAGAGTATGGTGGAGGAGGTGACAGATTGCAGTTTCTTGTACTGGAGAAAAGAAATGATGGGAACTTGGTTCTCCATGGTTTATATGGATATACACAAGTTTACATGGCTGCAGTAAGTCTGACAACCAATTTAGAATTTTATATCATATGTTATGCATGCTGGGATCTGCTTTTGGAGTTATCACTACTATAATACTGCAATGAATTTAAAACATGGATCAACTTAACAAGTGAAGTCTTGACATGAGGTGCAGTGAATAAGTTAATGAATTGCAGGTCACTTCTTGATGCATTCTGTGATGGGCTGTGGTTTCTAAAGCTTGGTCATGTAGGCAAGCTCACCCTGCTTTTACACGAGGAAGAAATAGAGAATGCTTTGAAAAATGTATGTAACTTTCTATGATTGAATTTCACCCTGTTGTATGACTTAATATTATCAATCGAGGATTCGGTTTGAAATTTTCAAGTATAGTTCTAAAGTTAAGTCTTTTGTTAGATTAGTAATATGCTGATAATTGTTCAAGGATCAATTAACTTCTTGCTTTAAATGCAGGAAATTATTACACCTCTTTGCAAGGATATTGAGATTGATCTCCAGCTTCATGTACATTCTACCCACTTAAAAGAAATCTCTCTTGGTATTCTTGTGAACGTTTGCATCAGACTGGTGTACGAAATCTCTCTTGGTATCTACAACTGAAACCTTTGCGACACAGCGGTGCGCCATTGGAGACTATAAGGACTCATTTGATGGTTGGGAGCAGTGGGCATTCTAGCACTGAAGTGTTACAGTCAATTATTAAGAATGATGGATGGAAGCGCTTGTTTCGGGGTAATTTGGTCAATGTGATTCGGGTTGCACCTAGTAAGGCTATTGAGGTGAGTGGTGAATCACTAATTTCATTATGTTTTTGCTTTCGATTATAATTCCAGATCAGATTATATGCTAACATTTACTAGCTTGACTTGATTCATTAATTTTGAGTTAGCTTGATTGAGATTATCTGTTTACATTCACATGTGATTGTGGTAACTAAGGTTATGCAATTTAAGATAAATTCTTTCTGATACCAAAATTTGTTCTAATGAATGTTTTTTTAATGGAGTATTGGCCATATGTGTCATGCTGATTCTTGTGAACTTGTGAGGTTTGCGTAATGAAACATGCTAGTTTGTTTACGGTGAGGTTTGATATTCTCTTGGTGGTTTACAATTGCAAATAGTTTATTTATTTTGTGCTTTTACCTCAGCCTACTCCTTTTTTGTTTTTTTTTTTCAGTTTTTAATGTTTCTTGTTTGTATTCAATTGGAGACCATGCCCCTTCAGTTTGTTCTTTGTTGTATATGCAAGTGGGAAAACCTATTTATGTTCAATATTTAAAAAAAAAAAAAAAAAAGAAGAAGAAGAAGAAGCTGATAAAATCCTCTCACTTACCATTAGCCTACGTATCACATACTTCCCAGACCATGACTGCATCCAAATATCACGATTAATCAGCCAATATACCTGATGGTTTCATTTTCATGGAGGCGTTTTGACCCTTTTTTTGGTATTAGTGTTCTTTTCCTCTTGTCAGTTGTAACTGAATGCAAGCTTTAAAGCTTCAGCTCTTGCATTTTTATTTGTTTTTAAATATATTTTTATAGTTCTTTATATTTAACAATTTTGTATTTATATTTTATTATTTTTCTGTTGATTATTGGAAGGGCGTACAATTCCAAAGGTTAGGACATACTTTTACTTTAAACGACTTATCGCTTCTTGAGCTTCATTGGAAGTGACAGAGTGTTTGCCATGTGCCTGTTTCTTAGTGTTTTTAACTTCTAATTTGCATTTTTTTTGGATCATTTGTTCATTGTATGATCATAAATTTGCCAACTGGGACATTTTGTCACGAACTTTGGTATAGGTACCACTTAAAATTTTTCTTCACAAACACAACAGGTATCCTCGTCCAACATATAAATGGGGATTCCAGTGCAAGTGTCCTGACCACATCGCCTCTATACAACTGTAGCTTAGTACCCTTCTCTATAAATTAAAGAATTTCTATTCATCGTACATTTATTTGAAGAGTTATTTTAGATGATCCTGGGATGTTGGCGATAAGTAGGCATGCATATTAGTATGCAGTGTAAGGTAGTTGACGCATACTTAAAAGTACACAAGTACAATTGCATTCAGTTCTTGACATGAGACTGGTGTTTTTGCATGTTCTATAGTTTCCTTTGTTTTTGTGTTTTGCTTTGCCATTCCTAATACTCAGTGTGCTTTGATCTCGTGCAGATATTTATTGTGGCTGTACTTGCGACTTTGCCGCTTATACCTAGAAACCTTTCAAATAGGGCATATAGGCTATCATTTATGGGCACCCTTGGTACATCATTGGTTTCTTTATATTCGCTGCACGGGGTAATAATACTAACAACTCCAACTTGTCATCTTTTGGTATTCTTAATTTGGTATTCTTGCATGAATCACTGATTCTTTGTTTCAGAAACCGAGGGCGTGGAACATGCAGGCTGTTCAACTATGGTTGCAATCAATTTATGCTACCAAAGATTTTATATACTTCCTCTACTGCCTCATGTTTGTCTCATCCCATCTTCAGCTGAAATGTAAATTTTACTCCTTGAAGTTGATATATGGTCTTTTCTTGATGATATTATACGGATGCAGTGTTATCTTTCCTAGTTACATCAAGTATTAGCTGATGTTAATTTTCATGGCAGTTGCATTGATACATGTGCTTTGTCGAGCTGTTGAGCATGTGGCTAAGTTCCTAAGACGCAAAAAGGTTTTCAACTCTATTCGTTCACTTTTTGTATTTTCTCATTCAGAAACGAGAAACTTCAGTTATGGTTTTTTTTTTTTTTTGACTAGTTCTAATAGCCCGTGATTTTCAACAACCTGAATGTTTTTAGACAGTTAGCAAAGAGGAGGGGTTAGGTCCCTTGATTTGTGTAATCCATGCAAAGGGAAACTATATATGAACAAGTACAAATCTGAATGCTACATTCTTGTATCATTGCTTGCTGCATATGATCTGATTTTTCATTTAGTTGATATGTCTTTTTTTTTGTGCTTTGCCAACAACAATGTAAAGAAAACTCTTGGAGACATTTATGTTGCTCTTGTCAAGTGAAAACAAACTTGGTAATATGATTCAAGCAGAATCTGATCCCCAGAAGAGGGATGAATATCTGCAAAGGTTGATGGAACTCCCAAATCAGGTAAATTCTCCACTTGTACATATTTTAGGTGGTGAAGTTGAAAGTCAAAACTCTTAGGATTTTTTATATACTGAATTCGTGCCTGGATCACTTTGTGCTATACTTCTTTAGCTTTCAACCTTGTCAATCGATTGTTCATGGTCTTAATTAGAAGGTTTTCCTGCAGAAATGGGTTGACATCATTGGGCAGGCACGCCTTAGTGTAAACTGGACAACCATACAAAACAAAACCATGAGATCCAGCAGCAGAGTATTGCAGAATTTCAGAAGGCTTATGAGGTATAATGCTATAGTCTATAGACTATAGTCATGCCCTTAGATTTGGAAACCAGAGATATATTTCATGTAATCCATCTGATATTTTATAATTCCAATTTCCACAAGTACAGGAACAGACACAGTCTGAATATGAGAAACTTTTGGCAGAAATGGCCAACTTGGTCTCCAATCATATTCGCCGTAAAAAAGAACTGGTATATTTTGTGATTTTCATGTGTTTCCTACAGGCTTTGAATAATTTGTTGTTTAACTTGAAGAAAAATGAAAAATACACAAATTACCCTTCATCTAAGAGTATGTATCATTGTTGCTTTCTTGCTTATTGATGAACTAAAATTTGTCTCAACAGCCATTGAAACTCTACCTTTTGCTCTTGCAGCCTGATGACAAGTATGAATTCTCTAAGCCTGCCAGGATTCAAGGTGTTGGAGCAGCAACGGTCGCAGATTCAGCAGGTGAAGAGCACTACTACAGGGAATAATACCACCACCAAAAGGCAAAGGGGAGGATCTGATTATGTGTATATCTAAGGGTCTCTACTGCGATGTCTGAACAGGTATCTATTTCTGCACATACCCATTTCTTTGCTCTTTATAGTTCATTATAAGTGTCTTTTTGGATGCACTTTGTACCCCATGGTTCAAAGGATATTGTTGGATATTCAAATAAAGTTTGGATTTGTAGATCTTTTCAGTTGGTCTGAATGAATGGTTTTTTGATTCAGCTCTTTGTTATGTTTCGTAAGATACCGTGTAAGTTGGTCGAAATAAATAGTTCAGTTTGTGAATTACTTCAAAAGTATCACTTGAGATCTGTTGCATGTTGAATTTGGTGGTGGCTAAAAAATTGGATTCTAAGTAGTGTTATGTATAACTATTTGGATAATTCTCTTTTTGGGTATAATTGGAACAAGGTTGCTAATTTAGGTATGTATGAGAGGATTTAATGATGAAATGAAATATATCTGTCTCAATGACTGATCAACTACTTGATTGTTAATTGAACCATTTTTAAATTATTGAGTGGTGACTTATTTGATATGACCATATGAGTATGTTCATGTGGAAAAATGGAAAAAGATGGAAAGATTAAAGATTAATCTTGAATTGAACAAATGAATTCGCGAAT
This sequence comes from Berberis thunbergii, assembly GCA_003290165.1. Lineage (NCBI taxonomy): Eukaryota > Viridiplantae > Streptophyta > Magnoliopsida > Ranunculales > Berberidaceae > Berberis > Berberis thunbergii. The sequence continues at coordinate 261,197 of QNQO01000446.1, read as the reverse complement.
CCACCTAGAAATCTAGTTGCTGATGTCTAGCACTTGGTGTGGATTCTTCTTTGAAGAGGTTTAGAACGATCTTGCTAGATTTAGGATCACATGTTCATCACCAAACGAGAAATTTGTTCACATGGAAGAATTGAATTTCAATCTAACATGATTTCTCTTTTTAATAGTCGTATAGGATAAAAGTGAAGGAAACGGTTTAAGTGCTATATTGACACGAGGCAATAGGATGTGTTTGGATGTTGGGCCGCAATCTGGGAGTACAGTCCAAGCAAAGGAGATGTATTCATCCGGAGATGAACAGGCACCCAAGGTATTTTTTTATCATTCATTTTTCCCCCATGTTCTTGCATTTGTTTTGCAATTTGAGCAATTGTTCAATCATAATATTTATTTCCTTTTGTTGTTTTATCTTCATTCGAATAGGCAAGAAAGCCTTACACAATTACAAAACAAAGAGAAAGATGGACCGAGGAAGAACATAAAAAGTTCCTCAATCAGTCTGATATTTCTAGGACTGCTTAGTTTTACTTGAATGAATTAATCTACTTTAAGCTATGTTTAGTTTGCAAGAAAAAAATTCCATGAAAAACAGTGAAAAGGTTGAGACCAGACAGGAGGGAATTTCTTTACTCTCTTCCCTTTCTATTTTTCACTATTTTCATGGAGTTTTTTCTTTGCAACCAAACATAGAGTTTTAAGTGCAAGTTATTGCAATAATTTCCTGTTTTTGTGATTTGTTAATGAGAAGTAATTTCATTCATCTTCTAAACAAACCAAATTTTTGTGATTTATTCAAGAGAAGTAATTTCATTCATCTTCTCAACAAACCAAACATATAATTCTTACAGGAACTTGAAGGACTAGCAGATCCCATGAGAAAGGAAGTAGCAGCGGTACGCAAGAAAATTGACACAGTTAACAAAGAGTTAAAGCCTCTTGGTCAGAGCTGCCAGAAGAAGGTACAACATCTATACTTTATTTCAATCATTTTTTGGTCTTCATGTTTTCGTCAGATTAAAGTTAACATTCCCTGAATTAATTAAACTCTTTAATAGAATTCATCGTCATGTACTATTGTGATCAAATGATCAGACAAAAAGAGAATTGATTAACCAGATAACAACTGGTTTGATTACAGGAGAAGGAATACAAGGAAGCACTTGAAGCTTTAAATGACAAGAACAAGGAGAAAGCTCAACTAATAACAAAGTTAATGGAGGTAAAGTCTTCATCTTGACTGGAATATCATAAACCTGACTAAATCTCGTCATATTTTCCAAATATTTTTGCTGATTCATTTTCATTGTGTTGTCCTCATGCACAGCTGGTAAGCAAGAGTGAAAGATTAAGGATGAAGAAGCTCGACGAGCTTAGCAAGAACATTGATTCCCTACACTAGATAATGGTTTGTTGATAAAGAACTAAAGTTGTGTGTATGTATAAAAGAACATTGATTCCCTGCACTAGATAATGTGTGTCATTGTATTTGAGAGATTTTGACTCAATGTAATACATTTTCTTATTAATTACATTACTTTGCCTCCATTATTTGATAGAATTTTGACTCAATGACTCAAAGGCATTTGATAGAAAAAAAAAAAAAAAAAAAAAAAAAAAAAAAAAAAAATTTTTTTTGCCACGGTTTAAAACCGTGGCTAACTATTGCAACGGCTAAAAACCGTGGCTACCTTGCCACGGCTTATAACCGTGGTTAGAGTTAGCCACGGCTTAAAACCGTTGCTAATTAATTAGCCACGGCTTAAAACCGTTGCTAATATCTACACCTTGGCACGGCTTAAAACCGTTGCTATTGTTGCCACGGCTAAAAACCGTTGCTATTACGATTGCAACGGTTCATAACCGTTGCTAATTTCTAAAAATCACGCCCCCCCATTCAAGCATAAAACCGTTGCTACAATTTTAGCAACGGTTTTTAGCCGTTACAAAGGATTTCGCGACGCCCCTGTAGTCCACGGCTCTTAGCCGTGGCAATGGCTTACGCCCACGGTATAAAACCGTTGCTAATGGGGGTTTTTGGTGTAGTGGATATTGATAAATTTTGATTTCTAAAAATTTAAATCACCTGGAATTGCATCACTTAGAACTACCACACCTTTTTGTTTTATGATTTCCCCTCTCCTACTAGAAAAACTAAATAACCTGCGGGTTGTCTTGGGGAGGTGGGGCGCCTACACTACACCAAAAGGGCCATTTAGCTACGCCGAGCTGCCCACGGTTCTAAACCGTTGGTGCATTTGCCACGGCCAAAAACCGTAGCTATAAGTACCAACGGCTTAAAACCGTGGGTAATAAACACCCTGGCCACGGTTTAAAACCGTTGGTATATTTGGCACGGCTAAAAACCGTGGCTAATATTAGCAACGGCTACAGACCGTGAGAATTATTCGCAACGGCTCAAAACCGTTGCAACAAAAAAATGTAGCAACGGTTATGAACCGTGGCTAGACCTAGCAACGGCTCAAAACCGTTGCAACAAACAAATTTAGCAACGGTTTTAGACCGTGGCTAGCCTTAGCAACGGCTCAAACCATTGCAACAAAAAAATTTAGCAACGGCTTATAACCGTGGCTAAAACTGCCAACGGTTTGAAACCGTAGCAATATTTTTTTTAACTTCACGCTTTGGCCAAAATGGTTTCGCGCTTTGGAGGGAAATTTTCGCGCTTTGGGGAAAAAACTTGATGAAAAACAGATTCTCGAAAAAGAAGAAGGACGAAGAAGGAGAAGCAGGGAAGAAGAAGAAGAAGGACGAAACAGGGAAGAAGAAGGATGAAAGAAGGAGATGACGATAGAAGAAGAAGCAGGGACGAAACAGACTCTCGAAGCAGGGAAGAAGAAGGACGAATGAAGGAGAGGACGATAGAAGAAGAAGAAGAAGAAAAAGAAGAAAGTTTGAGAAGGGTGTGAGTTGTTCGCTTCATGTGTCAAAGTGACAGTTCGCTTCTCTCTCTCTTTTTCTGCAACTCATATGATCTCTCTCTCTCCATGGAACCTAACAAGCCCACTCAATCAACCCCAATGAAGCCCTCATCGTCGTCCTTCAGCCCCTTCAAGTCGAAGAAGATCCTCGGATCGAGCCCCGAACCAGCCCCCTCATCAGATCCAAACACCCCACTGAAGGCGACGCCAACATCGCAGTTCCGCCAACGAACCAGAAGCAAAGTTCTTTCGGTGAGCCAAATCAGGAAGATCGCACAAGAACTCAGCAGACCCAGTAAGAAAATCCCTTCAAATTCATCGTCTGATCCAGTCCCATCGACCCCGCTCAAGAAGAAGAAGAAATCCCTCGATGCGATCCAACTCCCCGAAAGGTAAGGTTTTTGGAGAAAAGATTTATGTTGGTTTTTAATTTGTAAACTCTTTACCTAGATCTGGGATTTTACCCATTTGGGTGTTTTTTTTTTTTCATTTGTGGGGTTTAGGTTGGAAACACTAGCCAAGTTGTTCGATAACATGGTTTGCTCGATTCGGCTGCTTCGATTGAAAGGGACAATGTGCACTTTTCCTAACATTTGCAAGACAATGGAGTCCTTAACAGACAGGTAGTTTTACTATTAACTATTTTTGGGATATTGTAGTTTTTAATGTAAATGTATTTGTTTTGGCTTCTTATAATTGATCTTGTTTGTGGTCTAGGAGATTTTATTACAATCAATTAGCGCAAATGAAGTACATTTTACCGGAAGCAATTGTGCTGAAGAAAGAGCTTATGCGGGACGATGAAACCCTGTGTATGAGACCTCACCTTCAGGTTACTTTGGAAATTGATGCAATAGAAAATGACGGGAATTTAAAAGAAGGAATCACTTATTCAAATGTGGGGAAAGTGTTTCGTGCTCGACTGTTGGATTTTACCAAAATCCATCCTGAGGTAAATATTGTTTAATTTGAATATCACTACCTAAGTTGAATATCACTTAGGTACAGAAAGTGAGACCTGATCATAAGCTGTAGGTTGTGTTTGTACATAATATCAGGTTCATGAGTTATGACCATCTCAATGTGGATTCATGTTAAGTACGTTTGGGTCTAAAATGAATTTTCCCCGTGTTAGCTGGATAGGTTATTGTGTGCTCTTGCTTCTATTGACATTAGAAATCGCTTGGATGTACTCATTGTAGTCTCCAATACTTCAGTGTTCGCAGCCGTCTTTGAATGCTTTGTTGGACATGTGGTTTAAGAATTAGTGTTGTGTTTGAGGTGGACATCTAAGGAAGATATAAATATCCTTGGAAATATAATTGTCAGAGACTTATGTATTGGAAATTAGTGTCTCAAGTTCAAGTTCAACTGATCTAGTAAATTTAAATATGTTAATGATTCTTTAATAGTTTTTCTTTTGGTTTACCTTGTTCCTCATCTTATGTTGGGCAAAAGATAGGATTGAAACCTCGCAATTGCTGTCCTTCAATCATATTAAGTCTAGTTTTGTTGTTATTGTTTCAGGATACGTTGGATCTTAACAATGCACCCTTTTGCTATCAGATAGATGAGGTTCCAGAGGATACCCTGCCAGAACCATTTAATCAAACAAAAGAGCAAGGTCTTACAAACATTAATCAACCCAGCATCCCCTCATTATCGTTAGAAGCATCAATTACTCATAACCAACAATCCCCAATTGTAGCATCCCATCTGTCTCGATCTTTTCAAAAGCGGTTTGTGCAAAAGGTTCCCATCTCAGCATCACAAAAAACTCCATTGCTACTCTCAACAAAAGAAGACCGTAAAGAAAATGATCTTACTGTAGAAACTACTTCAGTTCTTCCATCTCCTATTAAGCATTCTTCTATCCCACCCAACAGTAGAAGAAAATCACTCTTTGGTGCTTCCATTGTTGGGTTACCCCCGTCAACCCCTTCTAAGATTGATGATGAAATGACTAAACCTAAGAAGAACAAATAATTTCTTCCAAAAGAAAACACTCCCTCCAAAGGGACTCGGCCCGGCATCAACTCCTGCAAGGGTAATGACCATGACGCCTGACTTGCAGACACCAAAAAGATGTCATAGCAAAGATGATTATGATTCAATTGCATCACCAAACAAGTTAGTGACACGTCCACCTTGAAATAGGCCATTGTTCCAGACTCCAGTAAAGAGTGCAAAAGCCGAGGATGAGATAATTGAAATGGGTAGTACATCAGTTGTTTCAGATCTCATTAAATTACTTCCAAAGTCACTGGTGCAATCGGTATGTCATTAAATTTCTCTTTTGAAGAGCTTAATTTAATTAGACCACAGTTCATTCATTGTTATAAAAAAAAAAAAAAAATTGCCACGGTTTTAAACCGTGGCTAACTGTTGCAACGGCTAAAAACCGTGGCTACTTGCCACGGCTTATAACCGTGGCTATGGTTAGCCACGGCTTAAAACCGTTGCTACTTAATTAGACACGGTTTATAACCGTTGCTAATATCTACACCTTGTCACGGCTTAAAACCGTTGCTATTGTTGCCACGGCTAAAAACCGTTGCGATTATTATGGCAACGGTTTAAAACCGTTGCTAATTGCAGAAAATCATGCCCCCCCAGTCAAGCATAAAACCGTTGCTACAATTTTAGCAACGGTTTTTAGCCGTTACAAAGGATTTCGCGACGCCCCTGTAGTCCACGGCTCTTAGCCGTGGCAATGGCTTACGCCCACGGTATAGAACCGTTGCTAATGGGGGTTTTTGGTGTAGTGTTATTTCCTACTAGAGAAACTTTAATAACCATCGGGTTAGTCTTGCGGAAATGAAGTGAATTTGTATGCTTAAAATAGGTTTTGATATTTATCCGTAAAAAATGTGACGTAAGTTTATGCGCATTGATAGCCCAATAGTGGCTTTTGGTACTCATATAGTTAGGAGTATCCGCGATGCATGCCTGTATGTGATGTCCCCACTTGGGCATGGATGACGGAGAAGTCCTCCTTTATATGAGAGAGGCATACGGGCATGTATGCTTGGCACTGAGGTGGTGCGAATGTGGTATCGTCTAAGTGATCAATCCGTTAAAAAGATGAATCAAATTCAAATAAAAATGAATAAATTACGTTTAAATTGTTTCTAATCTTTTTCATGCAGGATGGCAAGTCCACTAATATTTTTGCAGGTCAGACTTGCCATAGTCAACTTTTACAACGTAAGTACCAGTACATGCATATTTACTTATTAGGATGATATGTTTGCCTCGTTGAGGAACTAAATTCTTGGAACTGTGTTTTCTTGCATCACACTTTTGCTTCGTTGAGGAACTACCTGTTGGTGTGTTTGTGTTTAGCTTGATGTTTATCACGTGCGATTTTATTGATTTTGGGATGAAGATTTCTCACACCAGCTTTATTGCTGACCCAAGTGAGCTTTTGCTTCTTAGGTACATTCCTTTGGGAATGTAGCCGATTAGCTTTTTAGGTTTAGAGACTTTTGAGCAGCGTTACTGGAGTTTCGCTAGTGGGGTTAGCGACGTCGAAATTTTCCTAGTTAGAGTTTTATTATAAATTTTAGTTTGCTATATTTTCTAAACTATGTTTTAGTCGTTGCTGCTAAATGTTTCTATTGTTACTGGACTTCACGTCCCGAGTTTTAGGGAAATGGATAATCCTACGTGGATTTTGAAATTTTCGTTTTCTTCGAAAAATCGAGGCATGACACTTAAGTGATACACATAGTTAATTACTCTTAATATATAGGCAACGACTACCTCGCACCACCATATGCTCTTTCTCACACCACCATTGATTTTTTTTTTAAACTTTCTCACACCACCTATATAAACAAAAACCATCCATTTTTTCCCCTCACTATTCAAATCGACAATGGTTCCTCCCTCCCCCATTCAAAATCTCCTCTTCCAAATTTCTTCAAAATCTCTCCCCACACTCAAATTGCTTGCAAATCCCCTCCCTCTCCCTCGTAAACTCTCAAAATCCCTTCAAAGTTGAAACCCTTAAACCCAAACTCAATAAATATGCGTAACTTAACATAATAGAGAAACTCAAACTCAAAACGAAAAAAAATGCAAAACAAGGTAATACACACGTGAATGCGTTGTAGAATATGACATTGAGTGAGCTTCCCATGTCTATCAGGGCCATTTTACTTACCACATTGCAATAGAGACCGAAATAATAAGAGCGTCATTGTGTGGTGCGCGGACGTCTTCGAGGTCCTTGTCATTGAAAGTCAAGGTCGGGATTGGGTTATGTACTCGCGAGTAATACACACGTCGGTCCTCACTGGTGGGCTGTATCCGCATCTCAAGGAGTGTTTGCTTTCAGGACTTGTTTGACTGTTCTCCGTCTGATCTGATTCCATGAAGGACATATATAAAGCCCAGAGCTTCCTTTTTGATTTCTTTGACCGTCTTTCCTCTTTCCCTTGTCTGATCTTGCCTTATTCCTAAGCCCATGAACTCCTTCAGCTTGCCTGTTCGAATCCAATATTCGATCTCGTTCCTCAGACTCTTACAGTCGTTGGTATCGTGGCCACCCTCTTTGTGGTACGAGCAATACTTGTCCTTGTCACGTTTGGAAGGGTATTCGTGCGGTTTCGGGGGCCATTTTAGATCCTCCCAATTCTTCATGGAATTGAGGACATTTGTCAAGCTAAAGTTGAGGGGGGTTATAATCCTTGATCCGACATAGTTGAAAGATTTTTTTAGCATGGCACGGCCAGAGTCCAATCTGTTGTCGTTGCGCTTCCGTTTGTTCTTATCTTCATCTTTTTGTCTCCTTTCCTCCCTTTCAGTCTCTAGAACCAGATAGTTTTTTTTCTTTTCAATTTCCTTTTTGGTCGTTCTCATTTCTTCCAAAGTGATGTACCTCTGGGCGCTTTTTAGAAGTTTTGTCTTATCAATGGGGGGTTCCAGTGTGAGGAAGTTGTAAGACGTTCCCTCTCTTAGCCCCGTAGTAAAAGCAGTAATGGAGGTGTTGTCACTACAGCCGTCAATGAGCGTCAGCTCGTCGTTGAACCACGTGACGTATTCTCTCAACATTTCATTTGACTTCTACCTCTGGGAGAGTATATAGTTTTGGCAACAAAGTGTGCAAGGAATGTTTTGGCCAGTGACTTGAATGAGTCGATTGACTTTGGCGGGAGACTATGGAACCATGTCAATGCTGACTTCTTCAGGCTAGTAGGGAATGTTCTGCACAACACTGATTCAAAACCTTTTTGAGCGTCATCACGTGCTGATAATGGCGTAAATGATCAAATGTGGTAGGGATTTGTAGCATACCTTTATTCACCAACCTCCTGTATTATTTATAATACTGAAGTCCTGGTTCAGTCAGGCTACTGATGACGTAGTTTAAAGAAAGAAATCTTCCTGGAGATCATTCTCTAATTAGGAGTCGTCTTGTATAGAGAAGTTTCCCTATTAAACATGAGCTCCTAGATACACGGGAGATAGTTACCCATTGGAGTGTTGTCCATATGTGAAAGTTTTCACGTACGACGTATACTCTGGTATTTACTTTCTAGTTGAAGACAAAGTATCGTTGGCTTGCCCCTCCGAAGCTGATCACCGAGATACTTGTCTCAATAGATCTTACGAGCATTAGGGATGGTTGTGAGACGTATAGGCTTAGCAGGTCGGTTCCGACTGGCGGATTGCACTTCATGGGCTTGATGTTGTTTGGGTCGGATCAGTGCTAGACTGATGCTTGAACTTGTTATTCTTTGATATCATCATGACACGTGTACAGTGTAGATGAAAATACATTTTAGTGTATCATCAGACCTCATTTCACAACTCAGAAATTTTTAGCATAACAATGGCTTCTGTTAAGTAGTCTTCATCAATCTTTCTGCATATTTTGTTTAAACCCACTATACTATAGAGAGGAGATCCTTGTTTGTTTATATTTGAGTTTGTTTATTCGAGAAATTTTTATTTTTTATTTTTCTTTTGTATTAGGTGGTGGAGTTGAAGGTTGAGATGCACTGCAAACATTGCATTAGAAAGGAGTTATTTTAGAGAGTCAAGCCAGACTAGATCAGCCAGGCCCACGCCAGCCAGGCTCAACACCATCCATCATCCTCGAGATGTGCCAAGCCTGGCACGGGCCTGACTGGTCATAATTGATGGTATTCAGTCTGGCCTGGCGCGAGCCTAACTCTATAGAAAAGTTGATTAAAAAGATCATAAAAAGCATCAAGAAAATTGAAGGTATGTACACCAGCAATGAATATTCTGTTATTTTCTCAACAAATTCAGATTATACAATTCTCGGGTGTGTGAACCATACAATCCACTTTGAGACTCCTTAAAAAATTGTTGGTTTTGCCTCGAGCATCTTTAGCAATTTTGTGCAACTCATTACTTATATCTAAACCTAAGCCACACAATCCATGTTGATCATTAATTATCTTATTTCGGTTATATGTAGAAGAATATTCATTAGGTTAATTGATAAGACTTGTGAACGATGGTATTACTAATTTAGATTATGAATTTTAACTCTACTCCATCAAATGGTTTTGGGATCCATAAAAATCGTTTTCCTTTCACTCACAGAAGAAAAAGAAAAAATGGTTTTGAGAAAATGACGTAGTAAAAGCGCATTTTACTGCATTTTTGGAAAAAGAAACAACATACTTCAGTGATTCCCTAGTTAAGCTTTCAGCCTTTACATTATCATTAAAAGTAGGGGAAAAAAGTGTAAATAGATAATAATCACTAGTGTTGTTACGAATGATGCTTCTTCTAATTGTTCATTTTGTTATTGGCAGACATCGAGATGTATGATGTTGATACAAAGCTCAATAAGCTCACAGTAACTGGCAAAGTCACTACGAATAAAGTAATCAAAGTGCTACAAAAAATTGGAAAGAATGCAAGCAGTGGGATGAAAATCAAAATCTTACTGATCATGCAGAATGATCAAATCTACTAAATCGAGTATTATTTTGGTATCCTTGTTCTATGATGAATGCCAACATTTCTAGCCAGAGGCTGAGCCAGGATTGCAGACAAAGGGGGGCAAACAATACATAACTATTAACTATACAACTATACAAACAATATACATGGCATGATTAATTCAATCGTAGCTAGCTAATTAAGAGAGCTTATTTGACTTGGAGAAAAGAGAAGCATGCATGGTGGTATAAGATGAGAGTTGGCAATGAGCAGACCTCTGACTTTCTTTCTGGCATTTTGGTTTTGAGGCAGCAGGATGGTATAGTCCAAGTTCAATTAGTAGTTGTAGCAGTAGCCTAGGTATTGTCTTTTCTCTGGACTGGACTGGATGGATTCAAGTGAATTTGTCAGACGACAATTTTATTTTTTGAATCCTCCTACCTCTTTTCCTCCTGCTTTATCCGTCTGTCTGTCTCTTCTTCTCTCAAACTCACTTGTGAGTCAGAGCCTCCAAGGATAGCACTTACACAACCAACTCGTTTTCTTTTATCTTCTTATTCTATTGTCTATCTTATTTTGGGCTAACTCAGGCGAAGCAGACAAACAACAACTTAGTTAAATCGACCTACGACCACCGTGTTTTTCAACCGCCCTAAATTCAAATGATTGCTTTTGATTTTAAGAAATTAGAGAGAAGACAAAGCAAATCAGATCCCAACCCCCATTTAATCTAATATGTTAACTAAAAAAAGATAAAAAGATGGATTGGGATTGGTGAGGGTGGAGTTAAAAAAAAGAATAAAAGTAGTTGTTTTAATTTTTAGTGGAGTCAGGAGTCAAGATTGCATACAAAGGGGGCAACATACAATATTAAAGGGAGGCAATATAAAAAAGTAAGAGTAACTAGTGGGATATTTTAAAAGGTAAGGGGGGCAATTGACCCCTTACTTGACATATAGATCTGCCCCTGATTCTAGCCCACCTTGTTTGCTGGCAAGTTCACCCCTTTTATAAGTGGTGTTTGTTATTGTGTTTTAAAGAGGAGGGATAAAAAGTGTAAAAAAAAATATAAAAAAAGACTTAAAAATGCCAACAAACGTGAACTCCTTCAGCCTGCCCATTCGAATCCAATATTCGATCTTGTTCCTCGGACTCTTATAGTCGTTGGTGTCGTGGCCACCCTTTTTGTGGTATGAGCAATAATTGTCGTTGTCGCGCTTGGAAGGGTATCCGTGTTGCTTCGGGGGCCATTTTAGATCCTGCCAATTCGTCATGGAATTAAGGACATTTGTCAAGCTAAAGTTGAGGGGGTTATAATCATTGATCCGATATAGTTGAAAGATTTTTCTAGCATGGCATGGCCAGAGTCCAATCTGATGTACCTCTGGGCGCTTTTTAGGAGTTCTGTCATATCAATGGGGGGTTCCAGTGTGAGGAAGCCGTAAGACTTTCCCTCTCTTAGCCCCGCAGTAAAAGCAGTAATGGAGGTATTGTCACTGCAACCGTCAATGAGCGTCAGCTCGTCGTTGCAACACTTGACGTATTATCTCAACATTTCATTTGACTTCTACCTCTGGGAGAGTATATTGCCAATAAAGCGTGCAAGGAATGCTTTGGCCCAGTTACTTGAATGAGTCGATTGACTTTGGCAGGAGACTATGCAACCATGTCAGTGCTGACTTTTTCAGGCTAGTAGGGAACGCTATGCACAACACCGATTCAGAACCTTTTTTGAGCGTCATCACGTGCTGATAATGGCGTAAATGATCAAACGAGTCACCGGTCCTATCGTATAACTCAAGCTTCGGGGGGGGGGGGGGCTGAACTTCTTTGGCAGAGCTTTGTTCATGATGTTGTTCATGAATGGGGAATAAAATGGGGGTTTTGCGAGTCAGGTCGGTCTCCCTAAAAGTTGGATTTCTATTAACCGCGTCGTCACCTTTAGTCCAGTGAGAACTGACAGGGGCTTGACTTTCTTGTGTCTGCTCTCTGTTGTCGTCTGAGGACTTAGGTTTGAGTTGCTCCTGATCTTCATCAGTGGGTGGAGGGTTATGCTGAGTGAGGATCTCCCTTGCTTTAGCAATCTGCTGTATCTGGGATGATAACAGGTCCATCCTGGGTCTGTCGCCGCTGCTGCTGGCATGGTGGTGTGAGTCTGCTCCCTCTGTGTCGCTGGTACGGCTGGAAGCGATGGTATAACACCAATCTGAGTGTTCGATGTGTCCCCCTATTCTCTATTATTACGGGATTTGGTTATCACAATCTTCCCGAACTCTGAAGAGAAATGATGTCATTGTTTTGCTAGGAACTCTATCATCCCCATAGACGGCGCCAAACTGATGCAATCGATTTCTGCTCCCTGCTTGACCTTGACCTATTGTCATTCACAAGGATCGCACGTGAGCCACAGACCATCGTTGTGTTGGCTGATGACACTCCGATGCTAAAGTTAGACATGGCTCTGATGAAGGTTTAAAGTTGTAAACAGGGATTTCTAGCGTACCTATATTCACCAACCTCCTGTATTATTTATGGGACTGAAATTCTTGTTCGGTCAGGCTATCGATGACGTAGTTTAAAGAAAGAGATTTTCCTAGAGATCATTATCTAATTAGGAGTCATCTTGTAGAGATAAGTTTCCCTGTTAAACATGTGCTCCTAGATACACAGGAGATAGTTCATCATTGGAGTGTTGTCCATATGTGAAAGTTTTCACATACGACGTATACTCTGGTATTTACTTCCTAGTTGAAGATAAAGTACTGCTGCCTTGTCCCTCCGAAGTTGATCCCCGAGATATTTGTCTCAATAGATCTTACGGGCATTGGGGATGGTTGTGAGACGTATAAGCTTAGCAGGCTGAAGTAATTCGGTTCCGACTGGCGGATTGCACTTCATGGGCTTGATGCCATTTGGGCCGGATCAGTGCTAGACTGATGTTTGAACTTGTTATTCTTTGATATCATCATGACACGTGTACAGTGTAGATGAAAGTACATTTCAGTGTATCATCAAACCTCATTTCACAACTCAGAAATTTTTAGCACAACAATGGCTTCTGTTAAGTAGTCATCATCAATCTTTCTGCATATTTTGTTTAAACCCACTATACTATAGAGACGAGATCCTTGTTTGTTTATATTCAGAGTTTGTTTATTCGAGAATTATTTATTTATTTTTCTTCTGTATTAGGTGGTGGAGTTGAAGGTTGAGATGCACTGCAAACAATGCATTAAAAATGAGTTATTCTAGAGAGTCAGGCCATACCAGATCAGTCAGGCTCGCGCCAAGCCAGGCCCAACACCATCCATCATCCTCGAGATGTGCCTGGCCTGGCGTGGGCCTGACTAGTCATGATGGATGGTATTGGGTTTGGCCTGGCGCGAGCATGACTCTTTGGAAAAGTTGTTTAAAAAGATCATAAAAAACATCAAGAAAATTGAAAGTATGTACACCAGCAATGAATATTCTGTTATTTTCTCAACAAATTCAGATTATACAAGTCCCGGGTGTGTGAACCATACAATACAATTTGAGACTCCTTAAAAAATTGTGGGTTTTGCTTTAAGCATCTTTGGCAATTTTGTGCAACTCATTGCTTATATCTAAACCGAAGCCACACAATCCATGTTGATCATTAATTTTCTTATTTCGGTTATATGTAGAGTAATATTCATTAGCTTAGCTTTTTAAATTTTTTTAGAATACTAAGCTTTTTATTATTTGAAAAAAAATTTTTTACATCAGTCGGGAATACATGATTTACCCGATAAAAAGAACCAGAGGACTTACATCATAGCAAATCCAAAATAAATAGTTACCAAACCCCTAGATCAATGTCTATACTTGCTGTTACTTTTCTTCATTCTAGATGATCGACGAGGATATACCTTGATGTCTCTGAAGTCCGTCGCATGAAATCTTTTCGATATTCTAATTTGGTCTGTCTTTAAACCTGACACTACTCTTGACCTAATGGTGTATTCATCCAAATCTTCGTCTTCTGAACTGATTGTATCCGAAATGTCGGTATCGGTCTCCATTTCGGTTTCGCTGTTAGCGTTACGAACCAAATAGTTAATATGTTTTATATTCGGTGCTTCAAGTACTATTGCATCCACTAAAGCTTCGTCATCTTGTACAATAGCCGCATCTGCTGGAAACCCTACCTTTCGGTCATGCACCTTGTCACCACTCTGAACGCGATTTTGAGCACCAACGTGAGCTCCAGTGCCAGAGCCATAGACGAACCCACTGTCAACATGATCATCCTCAGCTACTGCGTCCTCCTTTGTTGGCCCGGAGTTGCTGCCTGAAATCCTCGCATTTATCTGTAGAGAAGCATTCCCACTGCTCGTCTTTTTCCCTGGGCTAGAGATCCCGACATCCCCGCCTACAGCCTTGGTCGAAACCCCCTGCGCCCTCCCTGATTCCAATTGGTGAACATACTCGTACGCTCTTTGCTGCGGCCTTGAGCTGCTACCTGAAGCATTATCACATTCTTGCATGAAAGCTTGGTCATCATTCACATTTTTCTTAGGGATCAACTTCTTTGGATCAACATCTATAGCATTTGATGTTCTGTTCACCAAACCAACGATTGGTGACGCGACTTGCTCTGACGAAGCAAACTCTATTATTGGCAGAACACGCTTTGGCTGGGACGAAGCAAGCCTTGAAATTGTCTCTCCTTGTTTTTGAATCGCTTTTGCAATCTCAACCGCTGTATACCCCGCCTCAAGAAGTCCTTCCTCCGTTGTTTCTGGTTCTACCATGTCACTGACTGGATCCTTCGTCTTACAAGGCAATTGATGATTCATTAGATTACTCTCGTCTTCAACTATGGTCTCCGTAAGTGACTCGAATTTGTTTAACAACATGACATTCCCCGAATCTTTGATCATCGGCCTCTCAGCACCAACGTCCTCCTGAATTTCCTCACCCTGATCATTCTTTACACCACTAGTTCCAGCTTCTGGCGTTGAAATTTTATTTTTTTTAACCACTGGGACATATTGTTGCTTGAGGACTTTGGCTTCTACCTTTTGTTTCTCAGTCTTCTCTTCTTTCACCAAGTTGGGTGTTCTCACATTGCCCTTATGACCTAACTTTTTTCTGCAATAATCCTCCTGATGTCCTAACAATGAGCAATAATCACAATATTTAAAACCCGGATATTCAATCATTTGCCAAAAGCCCCTATTGTTAGATCTATCTATCCAAATTCTACTCGGTAACTTTTCCGCCAAAGTCATCTCCAAGCAAACACGGGCATAACTCGGGCGTGAAAGACATCGAGTATGATCATCCATGCACAAAAAGACACCAAAAGAGTTCACAATTGCTTTCAAAATAGGGGGATGAAATAAATGCAAAGGCAAGTTAGGCAACTCTACCCATAGTGGAACCGATATCGGGTCTGCTTTCAGACTGAAACCATCATGCCAACGGAAAGCTTTGAATCAAACTCCCCGAATCAAGAACGAGTCCCTTGCCAAGACTTTCTTTGCTTCTGCCTCAGATTGAAGCCGAACAAGAACATGACGTTGATCTAGCAAACCTAGCGAAAAATCGCCTAGAATCCCCCACGTTCGATGTATCGAATCTCGAATATCTTCCAATGTTGGTCTGTAGCTAGAGAACTTTAAGACTATCACATGTTTTTCCATGAAAGCTTCACCACTTTTTTCATCAGATGTCGTAAGCTACCTCTCCTTATTTCCGAAATGTAGTTCCCTCGACATTTGTTTCTTTAACCTCATCAATCAGTATTTTTCCAAGTATTTGGGCGAAAGAAGGCTTAGAAGCCTCGTTCGCTGATTCCTTACTCCCTATTGGGGGAGAGGAAGTGTTGACGGCTAGAGGATCTGTCATACCATGGTGTACCCTGCCCTAGCCAGACCTACAGCACCAAGCAAAGGCAGTGGCGGCGGCAGAGAGGCGGTCAAGCTACCAGCGCGGAGTGGTCGTCGCGCACTGTGCTTCGCAGGCCCTCTCGCACCCTCTCTGGCGGCGGCGGCTGTCTTCCTAAGCTTGTGTCCCAACGCTGGGTTCGTCGCGAGGTGAGGCGCTGCTCTCAGATCTGAGAGCCAATCTCACTCAGATCCAGGCGAGATGAGGTGCTGCTCTCCTCACGCCGCTCTGAAGCTTGGAGGCGAAACGAAGCAAATCTCTCTCCTCTAGTTTCCCCTCTCTCCTCTGGAGCCAATCTCCTCTGGTTTCCCCTCTCTCCTCACGCCGCTCTCAAAATATTTCCATTAGCTTAGTTGATAAGACTTATGATCGATAGTATTACTAGTTTAGGTTATGGATTTTACCTCTACTACATCAAATGGTTTTGGGATCCATAAAAATCATTTTCCCTTCACACTCATAGAAGAAGAAGAAAAAATGGTTTTGAGAAAATGACGTACCAAAAGCGCATTTTACTGCATTTTTTGGAAAATGACACAACACACTTCAGTAATTTCCTGGTTAAACTTTTTTTGGGGGGGGGGGGGGAGGGGATGCTGTTACGAATCGATGCTCCTTCTAATTGTTCATTTTGTTACTGGCAGACATCGAGATGTATGATGTTGATACAAAGCTCAATAAGCTCTCAGTAACTGGCAAAGTCACTACGGAGGAAGTAATCAGAGTGCTACAAAAGATCGGAAAGAATGCAAGCTAGTGGGATGAAAATAAAAATCTTACTGATCCTGCAGAATGATCAAATCTACTAAATCGAGTATTATTTTGGTATCCTTGTTCTATGATGAATGCCAACGATTCTAGTCAGCCTTGTTTGTTGGCAATTCCACCCCTTTTATAAGTGGTGCTTGTGATTGTGTTTTAAAGATTAGGGTAAAAAGTGTAAAAAAATGAAGAAAAGACTAAGAAATGCCAACAAATAAGGCTGACTAGACTTACTAGCTGAAGGCTCATGTTATCTCCATGCTCAACATCCATACAATGATCATACAAGTTGTTTCTAAAACCGATCTAATAACACTTCCAAATAGCTACTCAGTTGGATGTTGTCTTCGACACCATATTTCGCTACAAGTTGTCAAAGGTTAAAATGAATGATTGAAAATATAGGTCTAGTGTAGCTACCAATAATGAAGAAAAATAAATACACTACACGGTTATCCTTCGTGGCTCAGTACAGTACCAATTTAAGCAAGACAATGAACCCATGGGCTACATTGTTGTTGCTAATTTCGCTTCGATGCCACACTATCGGCAGTAGACTTTCCAACTGCCCAACTTGCAGCCCTATTTTCGTAAAGTAAGGCGGAATAAGATTTTCGGAATCAGATTTTGCAACCAAGTTCTGCAATTCTTATATCCTAAAATGACGCAAAAATTGTCAGTGGTGCCTGCAATATTTTACAGGATATTACTAAATTTCAGCGCAAAGTCACCTATTTCATTAATTATTGGTTGGATATTTTTTCACACAAATAATTGACCATAGTTCACATGGAGAAGAAGCTTCTGTTGGCTATCTTGTGACTCAGAGCTTCTACGCGTGGAGGGAATAGGTGAGGGGGAGGGGTTTTACCATTCGTTCCTCTCGAGATTTATGAAGGTGCATTTCAAGGGGGTGAAGGGTCACACTCTTCCCTTGCCCATTCCCTCGACATTTAGAATTCCCGCTTATGACTAACTCTAGAATTAAATAATATATTTATTTATTTATTTATCACATTAATTTTAAAAGCACGTCAACTTCACATTTACACTAAAGCTTCCGTTCATGCATCTAAATCTAAAATCAAAGTCATTGCCTTCCTCACTAAATCAAATTCTAAACCATATTAATCAATTAAATAACATTTGAAATTCTTTGTGGAAAAAGTGACCAATTCCTCAATTAGTGAACTAATAATTCAATTAATTGGTTATATGGGTTGACTTCCATACGTGCATCCATTTAAATTGAGATTTTTTTTTTTTTTCATACCAATGGTTATAAGATGGACTATCAGTTCTGATTAATTATGTGGTTTAGTTGAATCTTGTTGTGGCGTGGCGTAGAGTCTGAAATTCTACATTTTCTTGGCTATCGACTGCAGTGGATGTGAAGAGAGAGTATCCCAAAACCATATTTCAAATCTCTCCTTCTCATCGAATTATAAATTATTATTGTACTGAAACAGAGACTTGGACTTTTATCTTTGTTGTATTTTGTTTTAAGCTAAAAAGTCCATAAAATTTCTTCTTCTTTGCAAAATTTAAACCAATTTAACATTACTCGTGCCATAGAATCCAAGATAGTTGTCTTCAAATTAAAATGTTCTACTTGAACACAAGGTACTAAGCTGTTAGGGTTGAAAACCGAATCGATGGTTCGTTTTTCGCCCAAATCGAATATTTAATCGACTATTATTGGTTTCAAAAAATTTCAACCGAAACCGAAAATATAAAAAACCAAACCAAAACCTAACCGATCATATCGGTTTCAAAATTATGTAAATTAAAAACCAAACCGACCACCTAAATGTTACTAAAACCTAATCGACCGACTAAATTAAACATATTATATTATATATATATATATATATATATATATATATATATATATAATATTATATATATTCGATTAGATTTATTTTGTCGGTTAAAATTACTTAAAAATAGAACCGACCATATTAGTTTCAAATTTTCTAAAACCGAACCGATCGGTTTGGTTTTAATCGGTTTATTTGAATTTTTTTCAACCCTACTAACTATTTACACAAAGATAATCGGACAACTATTTTTCGGCCAGGCTATCAGTGACTTAGTTTAGGGAAAAAGATCTTTCTGGAGATCCTTCTCTAATTAGGAGTCGTCTTGTAGAGGGAAGTTGCATTGTTAGACATGTGCTCCTAGATACGCGGGAGATAGTTCCCCATTGGAGTGTTGTCCATATGTGAAAGTTTCCACGTACGACGTATACTCTGGTATTTACTTTCTAGTTGAAGACAAATTACTGCTGGCTTGCTCGTTCGAAGCTGATCCCCGAGATACTTGCCTCAATAGGTCTTATGAGCATTAGGATGACTGTGAGACGTGTAGGCTTAGCAGGTTGTAGTAATTTGGTTCCGACTGGCGGACTGCACCTCATGGGCTTGATGTCATTTGAGACGGATCAATGCTAGACTGATGCTTAAACTTGTTATTCCTTGAGATCATCATGACACATGTACGGTGTAAATGAAATTACATTTCGGTGATCAGCAGACCTCATTTCACAACCCATAAATTTTTAGCACAACAATGGCTTATGTTAAGTATTCTTCATCAATCTTTCTGAATATTTTGTTTAATCCACTATACTATAGAGATGAGAGCTTTGTTTGTTTATATTGGAGTTTTTATTGGGTTTTTTTTCCCTTCCTTGTATTAGGTGGTGGAGTTGAAGATTGGGATGCAATGAGAACAATGCATTAAAAAATCATAAAAAACATCAAGAACACTACATCAAATTGGCATATTTGTAACAACTTAAAAAATAATAACATTTTTTAGCTATTACAATTCACCAAACAATTTCAAGTCAAAACTAAATTTAGTCAACAAAATTAAAAATAGCTACACAAAAAAGTGATATAATAAATTAGATCATCATGAATAACATCACTTGTAAGCCCATACTATTTGTGGTGATACAATTATTGAATCACTTTGTTTGTGAAAATGTGTAAAATTGCTTTGTGGTTTGTTATAGCTCAAAAGTGTTACTATTTTTTGGATTGTTGCAAAAATTCCAATTTGGCGTAGTGGAAGATTGAAGGTATGTACACCGTATGAAATTTCTGTTAGTTTCTCAACAAATTCAGATTATACAATTCCCGGGTGTGTGAACCATACAATCCAATTTGAGACTCTTAAAAAATTGTGGGTTTTGCTTCAAGCATCTTTAGCAATTTTGTGCAACTCATTGCTTATATCTAAACCTAAGCCATACAATCCATCTTTGACCATTAGTTATCTTATTTTAGTTATATGTAGAACAATATTCATTAGTTTGATTGATAAGACTTGTAAATGATGGTATTATTAGTTTAGGTTATGAATTTTAACTCTACCACATCAAATAGTTTTGGGATCCATAAAAATCGTTTTCCTTTCACACTCCCAGAAGAAGAAGAAGAAATAGGGAAAAAAAATAGTGATTTCCTAGTTAAGCTTTTAGCCTTTACATTATCATTAAAAATAGGGAAAAAAAAAGAAACAAAAAGTTTAAATAGATAATAATCATTCTGTTACGAATCGATGCTCCTTCGAATTGTTCATTTTGTTATTGGCAGACATTGAGACGTATGATGTTAATATGAAGCTCAATAAGCTCACAGTAACTGGCAAAGTCACTCCAGAGGAAGTAATCAAAGTGCTACAAAAGATCAGGAAGAATGCAAGCCACTGGGATGAAAATCAAAATCTTACTGATCTTGCAGAATGATCAAATCTACTAAATTGAGTATTATTTTGGTATCCTTGTTCTATGATGAACGCCAACAATTCTAGTCAACTTTGTTTACTGTTTTTTTTGGGCATTTTTAGTTTTTTTACAATTCCACCATTTTTATAAGTGGTGTTTGTGATTGTATTTTAAATATGAGGGGTAAAACGTGTAAAACAAATAAAAAAATATTAAAAAAAAATCCAACAAACATGGCTGACTAGACTTTTTTTTAAAAAAAAATTAACCTCCAGTGGGGAGGGGCAACTATGGAATGTCAGACCTTTATTATATAACAAAGAATCGTACAAAAACGTTGCGGGGGTACATTACGACGTTACCCGCATTTAGTCAAAAACCAAAATTAAAACAAAACTTTAAAGCAATTTTCCTGCAAAGAAATAACAAAACAACTAAGGACAAGCCAGGACAAAAATAAAAACCGAGTGTACCCAAGACTGCCTAAGCAACCAGCATACACACAAAACCGCATCCACACAACCGCATGATCTCTAACACGCAGCCACGTGGCAAGTCAGACCGCAACACTCAAACGCAGCAGCAGCAGCACTCAACACAACATCCAGAACACAGCACGCAACACTCAGCAACTAGAACATAGCACGTAGCATCGCATCTGCTGGCCGCAGTAAGCGCAACATCCAAACAGAGAAAACAGCTCTGTTTTGCGACAGACTGCCCAGTCCAGTGTGCACCCATTCGTAGCTTCGGGCCGCGGCACTCAAACGCACCAGCAGCAGCACTCACTACAAGAAATCTATCTTTTACCAACAAAATTATTGCTATGAAAATTGATTTCCTTGTTAATATTGTAGCATTGTCAACGAATAAAAAATTTCCTTGAAAAAACCATAAACTTGTTACTGTTTTCCAACAAAATGTATTTTGTAGGAAACATTCCTTGTTAAATAGGTGGCGGGAAACATTCCCTCCAAACCCAATTTTTCGCTAAATTGATTTAACAATGAAATTATTTTTATGGCCACAAAATACTTGTTCCTTGGTAATTATGGCATCATCTGAAATGAAATATTTTGTTGCTAAAGAAGACTAATTTTAACAACAACTAACTTTCCTTGTTAATGAATATTAAATCTTATTCGTCCCTCTTTAGCAAGGAAATATGTTTTCCTAGACAAAAATCACATTATTAGTAATGATTCAGTTCGTTGATAATGATTGATAATTTTTTTCATTAGGTTTTTTCTTGTTAAAGCTCATTTATTAATTTATAGCAACAAAGTAATATTTCGTTGAGAATTGTCACACTATTGGCAACGTTTTTTATTTTGTTGGAAACAAAATATTTTTTAATGAAATCTTTGTAGCTATGAAATAAGATTTTGTTGGTAATTATAACATTGTTCATAACAAATTTTTTTCTAGGTAAAAGCTGATAATATTTTCATGAAAATTTGTTTATCATTGAAGTTCACTAACTATTTTATAGCGACATGTCATTATTTTGTTGGAAATTGGTATACTCACTACAAAAAATGTTTTAGTTACTAACAAATTTTATTTTCCTTGTTAATATGTTACTATTTCTAACAAAAATAAATTTCATTGAAAAAACCATAGAGTTGTCACTTTTTGTAACGAAATCTATTTTGTTGGCAACCTTTCTTTGTAAAGAGAGGCGAAAAATATTTATTCCAAAACCAATTTCCCACCAACATTATTTAGCAACAAAATATTTCTTTTTCAACGAAATTTTAGTTTGTTAGTTATAATGACGTCATTTACAATAAATTATTTCATTGCTAATAAATATTAATATTATTAACAAACATTTTCTTAGTAAATGCACTATAACACTTGTTCGTGTCTCTTCAACAATGAAACTAAATTTTCTCTAGTTAATTACCACGTTATTGCAACGATTTATTTGGTTACTTATAATGAATTTTTTTTCATGAAATTTTTTTATATTTAAAGCTCCTAGCTTCTTTATAGTGGAAAAATATCAATTCGTTGAAATTTTTTATTAGTAGCATTGATATAATTTCATCTGAAAAATCAAATAAAATTTATTTAACAATACAACATTATTTTACTGTTAATTATAATATTAATGGTAACAATTTGTTTCGTTGCTAAATATTGATAAAATCTCCATGAACATTTTTCTTATTAAGGCTCATTTCTTATTTACAACAATTTAATTTTATTTCATTGGGGATATAACCAATTTCAATAACATATAACATTGAAATGCTATTACTATTTTGTTGCTAATTATAATGGTGTAACTGTGAAATTTTTTTTCATTGCTAAAAGTGGTAGATATTTAACATAAATCTTATAATCGTGAAAATATTTAGTTTTAATTTATAGTGACGAAATATTATATATTGGTCTCTATTATATACGTAGCACTGGTTTTTTTATTGCAAAAAATGAGTAATTTGATTTAATAAGCTATAAAGTTGTTTCACACAACACAATTATTCAAATAGCTCAATTGGTAAATATTGCAACAGATTTTACTATAGGTCAGGAGTTCGATTCTCGTTGAGCCTAAAAATAAATATATTATATATGGAATTTCATAGTGGTGTCCTCAGAGTTTGGGAGGTAGTGGGTGATGTCCTGAGAGTTTGGGACCTATATTAGGTCGTCTCTTAGACAACTTTAATATATCATTTTTTTATTGAAAATAATTTCCTTGGTAATTGGTAACGATACCGATGAAAAACTTTCGTTGATATTCATGCATTTTACCAACGAAAAAGTTCTATGATAAAGGTTGTTACATTTGCCAATGACAATTTTCCTTGATGATTTTAAGATTTTTCGAGAAAAATTTTGTAGGTAAATAAAATAGTTCTTGCAGCAAACAATTTGTTGGTAACGATATTTGATTTTTACCAACGAATTTTCTTGGTAGTTGTCAATATTACCAACAAAATATTTTCTTGACTTAGCATTCCTTTTACCAACAAAAACTGTGATTCCTTGGCAAATACCTTTAGCTACGGGGATGCCTCCAGGAACCCACCAACGAATTTTTTTCCTTGTTAAAAGTAGTTTTCAACAAAATTTTGAGTTTTGTCAAGGAAATTTTTTCTTGAAAAATGTCTTAATTGTTGTAGTGACTCAACAAACATCCATAACACAGCATGCAGCACTCAACAACATAGCACGCAACATCGCAACTTCTGGCCGCAGTAAGCGCAGCAGCCAAAACAGAGAAAAAAAAACTCTGTTTTGCGACAGACTGCCCTTGCGCACCCATCGTGTTGCTGCTCGTCCCCCTAATTGCATCATGTTTTGCAGTTCCCTTAGCAGAAATCCTTAACTTTACACGCAGCAGAGTGAAGATTAAACATAAAGGCTGCATCTACTCTTCCCGGTGGCGAAGGTACGCCGTTTGTAATCTATCTAGCACAATCAAGCCTGCTATTCTCCTAGGAAAATCAGTCCCCCTGAAAGAAACTGTCCCTTGGTCATGTAGTGCTCTAGCCGCTAATGAATCAGCTACCGCATTGGCCTCCCTATAGATATGTTGGCAAAACAACGTCATTGTCGCTGCCAACATCTTGATTTCTTTCAAAATATTCTCCAAATGCCATGGGATTTTTAAATTATCCGTAAACCAGCCACAAACTAGTTCCGAATCCGTTTGAATAACTACCTTCTTAAAACCCCAGGCGAGGCATAATCGGAGTCCCTCAAATAGAGCCAAAATTTCCGCTTTATTGTGAGAACCTGCACCAAAAAATATTTGTTTCCCCACAACACAAAAACCCCGAAAGTCTCTAATAACCACACCGCCGGATGCCCTATCCTTGCGGGAGGATCCATCCACATTAAGTGCAACAAAATCTATGGGGGGGGGTGCCAAAAAACAATTCGAACGGACTTCCTTCTAACAGGGAGCACATCCAACCCCAAAATCTGTAGGGGAGCCTTATTACTGCTAACTTGCTTGGGGATAATACAATTATTTGCCAGTCGCAACTGACACCTAATGTTCAAAAAAGCGGAATTTGGAAGAGCAGTTTCATAAACACATTTGCATCTCTGTTTCCAAATTTCCCATAGAATAAACATAGGAGTAAGAAAAAGTAACACACCTGTTTGCGAAGTGCGTTTAACTCTCTTGAACCATATGGCAGGAACTGTTGAGATTTCTGCTGGTCGTCGTATATGAATGTCAAAGATCTTGTCAAAATGATTCCACACCTGCATCGCCAATTCTCCGTCTAGAAAGAGATGGTTCAAAGATTCTTGTTTTGGCGATTTACAACAATGGCATCTAGAGGCCAGGCTCAATCCACATCTGTATAATTCACCGTCCACTGGCACACCTCTATGGAGTAATTTCCAAACAAAGACTGATATTCTGAAAGGCTGATGTTCGTGCCAAAGTGTCTGACTTAATGCATTGGCCTTCCCGTGGTTTGGTAACAATTCATATGCCGACTGAAGAGAAAAAACTCGTTCGGGTTTGGAGTCCACACACACGTGTCCTCCTCATTGGTTTCACTACGTAGTCTATCTGAAAAAAGGTCACACGCCAAATTTCTGAGATCTCTATGGACCAATTCAAAATTCGTAGAAATCACCTCGCGAACCGAAGGCCATGAATCATGGGCAACCAGTGCCTCTGGTCTCCCGAAAGAAGCCACCATGTTCTAATTCTCCTAAAAAAAACTAATATTTTCAATGCCAATGCGCCAAAGCGAGTTACTCAAAAGAAAAGTTCTCCCAAGCATAATCTCTTTAAAAAACGGAGAGGACCCACCTTTCACAAGTTGACTTTTCAAACCAACGCCTTTTAACCAGTATTACTCCTCATAAAACTAGCCCATAAAGAATCTGAAGTAAGTAGTCTCCAAAGTGCCTTGACTCGAAAAGCCTTCATCACCACCGTCAAGTCTCTCACTCCCAAACCTTTTTTTGCCTATGGAAAACAAATTTTATCCCATGACACCCATTTTTTCTTATGACGGCCTTCACAATCCCCCTAAAAGAAGTCCGCCAGCAAACTCTTTATTCGTGCTAGAACTGTCCTTGGAACACACATGGTACTAAGGATATAAATAGGAATCGAGCTAAGAACATGCGTGATCAAAATTAATCTTCCTCCCGGAGATAACAATTTTGCCTTCCATCCTTGAATGCGAGCCTGAATTTTTGCGATTAAATCTTCAAAATATGAGATTTTGACTCTCCCTTGAAACAAAGGCCCTCCCAAATACTTCAATGGAGCAGCGAGAAATTGAAAATCTGTGCCACTCTTTAAAGCTACAATTCGCTCCGCTGTGGCCTTATCTTCCAAAGTAAAGAAGCTTTTTCCTTCATTTATTTTCTGTCCCGAGGCTTTGCAGTATTGTCGCAGGAACTCCATACATCCCATAACTGAGGATTTTCTGTCATTTAAAAATATTAGAGTGTCATCTGCATACAGAAGGTGGGAAACCGGGCTGCAATTCCTGGGGGTATAATAGTACCCTATTTTGCCATTCTCAAAAGCTGATTTCAAACCCCTACTCAACACTTCGGAAGTAATAATGAAAAGAAAGGGGGATAGGGGATCTCCCTGCCTTAATCCCTGAGTGGATCTGAAAAAACCTTTGCAGACTCCCTGGAGCAGAACCGAGAATCCACAAAAAGCAATACAATTAGATATGAGGTGGCAGATTCTACCATTAAAGCCAAACTTTTTAAGAACTGCAAACAAAAAGTTCCATTCCAGCCTATCATAGGCTTTGTCCATGTCAATTTTCAGCACCACATTGTCTCCAAAAACCTTCCTGTTGATGTCTCTGATCATTTCCTGCGCCAGACCAATATTTTCACCAATGAATCTGCCTTTGACAAAAGCCCCCTGCTCCTGAGAAATCAACCTAGGCAAGATATCGACCAGCCTATTGCACAAGATTTTGCTAAAGATCTTATAAATCACATTACACAAACTGATTGGGCGAAAATCAGAAAAGGAAGCTGGATTATCAACTTTAGGAATCAACGCCATGAAATTTGCCGAGAAAGACGCCGGCATGGCCTCCCCTTCAAAAAATTGTATAGCTGCCTCCCAGATATCCATACTCAAAACCTCCCAACAAAATTGAAAGAAATCAGCAGTAAAGCCATCCGGACCTGGCGAACTATTTTTGGGTATGTCGAAAACAACATTCCGAACTTCCTGCAAGGAAGGTCGTTTAACCAGAAGCTCACACTGACCGGGTTCCAACATTGTCGGGATGAAATTTAGCAAATCCACATCTTCCCTAACATCACCTTGCGAAGACATCAGATTAGTAAAAAACTCATTGGCTTCGTCAAGGATCTCACCGGGTTTCGAAATAACTCTACCGCATGGTAAAGTAATCTGAGTGATGGCCCGTCTATTTTGTTTGGACTTGGTGGAAGCAAAAAAGTATTTAGTGCAGGCATCCCTTTCCTTGAACTCTTTTTCACCTGATTTTTGAACCCAGTAAAGCTCCTCCTGTTTGAGAGCTAATCTGTACTCTGCCTGACAACGGTGTAAATTGCAGCAAGCCTGGACATCCCAATTAGCACTTACATTTAGCCCATGAATGCTATTATGCGCAAAACCCGCCAAAAGTATTGTTTTCCACTGCTGCATTTTATCTTCTAATGCTCGAATCCTGCTGAACACATTACCAAAGACCGTCCTATTCCACTGTATCAGAGCACGTCATGTCAGTTTGAGTTTGGCATCCACTCTATCAATGGGTCTCATGTTACCCATGTCAGTCAACCACGTGTCCTTGACCAAATCCAAAAAATCATGATGTGTCGTCCACATATTAAGGAAGCGAAAAGGAGCAAAACCGAATTTTGATTGAGTTGGCATGGAGGCCAACAACGGAGAGTGATCTGAGAAAGTTCTGCTGAGATGTTCCACTTTGGGGCTGCCCAAATCTGCCAACCAAGATGAATTAGTAAAAATCCTATCCAGTCTGGCCCAAATACGCTCACTGCCCCGCCTGTTATTGCACCAAGTGAGACGAGGACCCGAGAAACCACAATCAATTAAGCCACTGTTTCCAATACAGTCAGAGAAGTGTGACATGCTCGCCATGGACGACTCCACCCCCTACTTTCTCTCCAGAACGCAAGTAGGTGTTAAAATCCCCTCCGACCATCCAAGGAATGTCATGGTTTGTCGCATAATTTATCATATTCAACCATAGATCATTTCTTTCATCCACAGAACATTTAGCATAAACAAAGGAAATAAAAAAAATTCTTGAAGCAGAATCCGTTACCTGGCAATGAATGATTTGATCCGACATATCCACCACCGAGAGGGCGAGGGAAGTATCCCAAAGAATCCAAATCTTGCCGCCAACCGTGTCGTTCGAGGCAAAGCCACCCAGATGGAGTTTGTTGCCAATCTCCGAAGCTCTACTAGCAGCAATCATGGGCTCCGCAATCATCAGAATTCGGACTTTGTGCTCCATCACCATATTTTTTAACCTCCTCCTCGTGACCTGATTGCCAACCCCACCAGCATTCCAAAACATAAAGTTTCCATCATCTTAAGCACGGTAGGAAGATTTACCCCTCTTAGTCTTACGACGTTTGCCCGGAAGGGCCGCCGAGTTGGCTTTGTTCTGGTGATCCTTGTCAGAGTGTGCCCCCAAATTTAAATCATTAATAGCATGTGTTTCCGATCCCAACTCCGAGTCCGATATCACCACGTCACTATCATCTAAGGTGTTATCAAAAGTATTAGAAGAATTTGATTGTTTCTTGTTTCACAACACACAGTTCTCCTCAACCAGCTGAACGACAGCATCAAACAAGCTCCCATCCTCATTGTTTCTGACCGCCGCAGGCTTTGAAAGAGCCCGCTTGGCCATGAGTGCTGTCAACTGTTCCATCACTGTGGCAGGCCCTACTTCTGGAGGTAACACGTCCCTCGGGGTTGGGGCCTTGTACTGGCCGAGACATGTGTACGTGGACTGGGAGGCCGAGAACAGGCCATGTTCTGCCTAGACGAACTGGACGGACTGGAACAGGCCTTGTTCGGACTGGGGCAGGCCGTGTTCTGGCTGGACTTCCTTGTCCCGTGATCAGGCTGGACTCGAGGCGACACGAGAATATTCGAGCTAAATCCTTGAGCTGAAACAAGGCATGGACTGGTGGTAATCGCAGGGCATGGACTGCTCACCTTTCCTAGACTGCGCGCCTTGCCTGGACTGCTAGCATTGCCTGGACTGCTCGCTGGATTACTCCCTGGACTGCTCGCAGGGCATGGATTGCTCGCTGGATTTCTCGCAGGGCATGGACTGCTCGCTGGATTGCTCGCAGAGTTTATGTTGCCGTGAACTAGCTGGGACGAAAACACTCCTGCTGCCCCGACTGAAGCAGCTCGTTGTGCTGATCCTGGACTGCTCGTTGCCACAATGTGATGTTCCCGATGGGTAATTTCAGTTATCATGTCATCGACAAGGCCAATCTTGGTCCCTAAAATGATGTCATCCGTGAGCTGTGTCGGTTGTTCTTGAAGTCCTATAGCATTAGCAATCTCCGAAGTAGTATACCCTGCCTCTAGTAGACATTCTTCAGTATTTTCTTTAACCGTCTCAGCACTAACTTGAAACATAGTCTCACGCTCATTCGCATCAGCGTTTTCAGAAAGCGACTCAAATTTGTTTGACAACATCACCTGTACCGGATCCATGGCCGCCGGCCTCTTCACCCAATGTCCTCAACCATTTCTTCCCCCTGGCTGTTTTATGCTCAACTGGGACCGACCGCTTGATTTTGAATTTTATCTTTTTTGAGAACGGGTACATAATGTTGCTTAAAAGCTTGGTTTCAACATACGGCTTGACCGTCTTCTCCGTTTTATCGGACTCAAGACCTCCCCCATTGCCCTTGAGACCAAGTTTTTCCTACAAACCTCCTCTTGATGTCCTATCAAAGATCAAAAATCACAGTATTTGAAACCTGAATATTCTATTTTCTGCCAGAAACCCCTGTTATTAGCCCGGTCAATCCAAACTCTGTTTGGTAATTTCTCCGCTAATGACATTTCCACACATACACGGGCAAAACCCGGTCGGGTGAGACAGCGAGTATGATCATCCATCCGCAAATAACCACCAAAAGAATTCACAATAGCTTTTAAAATAGGGGGATGAAATAAATGCAAAGGTAAGTTAGGTAACTCTACCCATAGGGGGACCGAGATTGGATCTTCCTTCAAACTGAAGCCATCGTGCCAACGAAAAGCTTTAAACCGAACTCCTCGAATTAGAAAAGAATCTCTCGACATAACTTTCTTTGCTTCGTCCTCCGAGTGTAGTCGTACTAACACATGCGTTGATTCAACAATCTCAGTGAAAAATCGCCCAAAATGCCCCATGTTCGGTGAATCGAATCACGGATATCTGTCAAAGTCGGTCGGTAACTAGAAAATTTGAGAACAATGACATATTTTTCCATGAATGCTTCACCCCGGATCTCATCGGAGGCCGTGAGTCCGATTGCTGGAGCCCCCTCCTTACGAAAACGGGTACCTTCGACCTGAGTCTCAACAATGTCATCGACCAAAATCTTGCCCAAAATTTGGGCGAAAGAGGGCTTAGGGGAGCCAGCCGAGGTTCCCCCATGACCAGGACCCGTGGGGGGAGGAACGGGCTCTGCCATTAAATCTAGAAAGTCTCAAGGAACACGCGAAAATGTGAGGTATCGGCGGCTGTATCATAACATAGTGTCGTATCGGCTGCCAGATCGGAGACGGTGGCGCGTTTTAACAATACCCACCGATCTGAGTAACAGATTCTCCTATGGGTATTGGATGATGCACGTTTTAACAATACCCACCGATCTGAGCATAAGAATCGTGCCTGTATCGGATCGAAGCGGCCTGTGTGCGCCTGGCCCGTATCGGGTGAAGAACCGAGCAACTAGATGCCGGCGCAGCGAGTCGTATCGGGTTGCAGCGGCTAGGGTTTACCAAATCGGCGCAAAGATCAAAGGTCCAGATGCTTTCCCAGTATCCTGGAATGGCTAGGATTAGAGGATCTGTAAGATTGAAATATTCCCGAAATACCCTCAGAATCGCCCCAGAGAGCGATTTTTTCTAATCTGGACACGCATCTCTTGGAATTCCTTGATATGAGACGGAACTATCATGGCTGACTAGACTTACTAGCTGAAAACTCATGTAACCTCCATGCACAACATCCGTACAATGATCCATGCAAGTTGTTTCTAAAACCGATTGATAATAACAATTCTAAATAGTCAACTGGATGTCGTGGTTCGTCGGGAACATATTTCGCCACAAGTTGTCAAAGGTTTTAATGAATGATTGAAAATATAGGTCCAGTGTAGCTACCAATAATGAAGAAAAATAAATACACAAGGTTATCCTTCATGGCTTACTACAGTACCAATTTAAGCAAGACAATGGACCCATGGGGTACACTATTTTTGCTAATTTCGCTTCGATGCAATACTATTGGCAGCAAAATTTTCAACCGCCCAACTTGCAGCCCTATTTTCGTATAATATAGCTAGGGAACCAGGTTTTACAATCAAATTTTACAATACTTATATCCTAAAATGACACAAAAATGACCAGTGGTGTCTGCAATATTTTACCGGATATTTCAGCGAAAAGTCACAATTTTCATTAATTATTGGTTGGATATTTTGTCACAAATAAATTTTGAGTGAAGCAACTTGCTTCGATCGTGAAAACTTATCAATAGGATGTGCCCCAAATAATAACAATTAATTATAAAAAAGGAATGTGATTTCTCAAAACATGTCGAAATTTTACGAAATATTTTTTTATTTTAAAATTACTAAAATTTATTTCAAAATCCGAAATATATCAAAATTTTCTTGAGAAAATAAATAAATATTTTAATCTCCGTATATTTTAACATGCTATAATATTGTTTTAGTATCAAAAGTTTGCTATATATTTTTTTTTGGTTCAAACACGAATATGTTTATTAAAGAAAGAAAGGGAGACAAATTACAAAGGAAATCATTCATATATCAAGGAATGCTAAGACACCATGAAAGTGTCAAAAACTAAATCCCTAAACAGATTACAAGTCGGAGCCATCCTCCACAACAATTCCCTAATCTCGATAAAGATAAAGTGTTCTGATCTGTTGAGCCCGTTAAATACCCTCATATTTCTCTCTTTCCACACACTACACCACATGAGTACGTGAGAAACCTTACGCCATAACCACTCCGCCCGTCGGGAAGGATTAGTTTGGGACTACCAACTTAGCCAATCTGAAATAGAGCCTTGAAACATCAAACTCAAACCAATTTCTGTCAAGAAACTGCTCTAAATGGATTTGGAGAATCTGCAGTAAAGCATCAAATGGTCCAGCGTCTCATCCATCTCATTACAAAGCACACAAAAACTCCCTGTGTAGATTCATCTGTTCCTTAACTTATCTTTAGTCAAGATTCTTTCATGCAACACTGACCAACTAAAGAAATTTACCCGAGGAAAAAGATTTTTCACCCATACCAGATTCTTGTGAGAGACAATGAAGGGGTTGGAGTGAGTCTCATAATGAGAGACAACCAACATATCAGAAAATTCTTTCACCGGGAAGCCCACACCTTTACCCTTCCACACCAAACAATCAGATCCCTCTGAGGGCATCTGTCTATCCAATAGATGCATTAAATTGGCGACTTCCTCTAACTCCTCGGTATTAAGGGGTCTTCGAAAGGAAAGATCCCAAGAGTTGCCATTAAACCAAAAATTTGTTATGTGAGTCATTCTTATGTAATATGTAATTGTATGACACTACAAATCATGTGAAATGGAATTTAAGAATTTAAAATGCATAACTTATATTGCTAAATTTGAAATCATAACTGAAATTTTTATGTTTTTTGTATACAAAACCAAATATTTCTTAAAATTGAGGATCGAAATCAACTCGAAAGACGAAATCACAATCCTTGATTATAAGCTACTTATACTGGGTGGATTTTTTTTTATTAATTAAACCTCCAGTGGGGAGGGGCACCTCTGGAATGCCAGACCTTTATTAATTATCAAAAAATTGATTTACAATCAATACGGGGGTACATGACAACTTTACCCGTGAAATAACCAAAACAAAATTTTAGCCACAGTCGTAAACCAAGATACATAAAAGCAAATCCAAATTGTCACCAAAGCTGAAAGGAGGACCATCAAACATAGATAGCCCCAGCATGAACATACAGCGAGCCTGAGGCACCGCCCAAACCGCCAGATATGATCAATTGCTCCTGCAGCAACACCTGCATCCTGCGACACAGGGGACTGCATTAGCAGCTCAGCGGTTCCAACGTGTTAGCACCCTTGCTGTCCATCTCGCAACAATCCCTGCGCTTAAGATTCGCATCGGCATCGCAACACTCCTATAGACCGGGACCAAATACGTCCCACAGTCTTCATTAGGACTGCCCCCAACGCATCGATTGCCAACGCAACTGATAGCTCCAAATTCTCGCAGCCATAGAACAATCAGAT
Source organism: Berberis thunbergii (assembly GCA_003290165.1). Lineage (NCBI taxonomy): Eukaryota > Viridiplantae > Streptophyta > Magnoliopsida > Ranunculales > Berberidaceae > Berberis > Berberis thunbergii. Next base: position 228,382 of record QNQO01000446.1, on the reverse strand, counting down.
TGCTACTCATCCCCATGGCGAATGTACGCCGTATGTAATCTGTCTAGCACAATCAAGCCTGCAACTTTCCTAGGCAAAACAGTCCCATTGAAAGAAACAGTCATATGATCTTTTTGTGCTCTATCCGCCAATGAATCTGCCACCGCATTATCCTCTCTATAGATATGTTGACAATCTAACGTCATTATCGCTGCCAATAACTTAATTTCTTTCAAAATATTCTCCAAATGTCAAGGTATTTTTAAATAATCCAAAAACCAACCGCAAACAAGAGCCAAATCCGTTTGGATAACCACCTTTTTGAAACCCCAGTCAAGACAGAAGCGAAGCCCCTCCAAAAGAGCCAAAATTTCCCCTTTGTTGTTGGATCATGCACCAAAAAAAATTTGCTTTCCCACAACACATGAATCCCTCGGAGTCTCTAATAATCACACCGTCGGTTGCCTTGTCCTTGCGGGAAGAGCCATCCACATTAAGCGCAACAAAATCTAAAGGGGGAGGGTGCCAAAAAACAATTCGATCCAACTTCCTTCTAACAGGGAGCACATTCAACCCCAAAGCCCGTAGGGGGGTCTTGTTCATGCTAACTTGCTTGGGGTTATAAAAGTATTTGCCAATCTCAACTGATGCCTAATGTTTAAAATCGCAAAGGCTGGATTTGGGGGAACATTTTCATAAACACATTTGCATCTTTGTTTCCAAATTTCCCATAGAATGAACATAGGAGAAATAAAGAATAGCACACCTGTTTGCGAATCGTGTTTAGCTCTCTTGAACCAAGTGGCTATCACCGTTGAGATTTCTGCTAGTCTTCGTGTATGTACGTCAAAAATCCTATCAAAATGACTCCACACCTGCATCGCCAATTCGCCATCTAGGAAGAGATGTTTCAAGGATTCTTGCTTTGGCGAGCTACAACAACGGCATCTAGATGCCAGGCTAATACCACATCTGTATAATTTCCATCCATTGGCACTCCTCTACGGAGTAATTTTCAAACAAAGACTGATATTCTGGAAGGAAAAGATCTTGCCAAAGTAGTTGATTTAGTGCATTAACCCTCCCCTTTGTCCGTAACATTTCATAGGCCGATTGAAGGGAAAAAATCTCATTATTACTAGGAACCCACACACACGTGTCCTGCTCATGGGCATCGCCACATAATCTATCCGCAAATAAACCACGCGCCAAGCTTCTAAGATCTGGATGAACCAATTCAAAATTATTCAAAATCACCTCGCTGACTGAAGGCCAAAAACCTTGATTAACCATCATCGTCGGTCTCTTGAAAGATGTCACCAAGTTCCAGTTTTCCTCAAAGAAACTTATATCCCCCATGCCAGTGCGCCAAAGCGAATTACTCAAAAGAAAAGGTCTCCCAAGCATGACCTCTTTAAAAAAAGGAGAAAACCCATCTTTGACCGGTTGACTATTCAAAGCAACGCCTCATATCCAATACTTGCTCCTCATAAAAGAAGCCCATAATGAGTCTGAGGTCAGTAGTCTCCAAAGAGCCTTGATTCGAAAGGCCTTCATCACCACCCTCAAATCTCTAACTCCCAAACCTTCTTCCGCCTGTGGAAAGCAAATGTTGTCCCATGACACCCATTTTTTCTTTAAACGACCTTCACAATCCCCCCAAAAGAAGTCCGACATTAGACTATTAATTCGAGCTAAAACTGTACTTGGTACACACATGGCACTAAGAATATAAATAGGAATAGAACTAAAAACGTGCTTAATCAAAATTAGTCGGCCTCCTGGGGATAACAATTTTGCCTTCCATCCCTGAATACGAGCCTGAATCTTAGTAATTAAATCTTCAAAGTACGAAATTTTAACTCTCCCTTGGAACACTAGTTCGCCCAAATATTTCAATGGGCCAACATGAAATTGGAAATCAGTATGACTCTTTAAAGCCACAATGCGCTCCGCTACTGCCTTGTCATCCAAAGTAAACGAACTTTTTCCATCATTGATTTTCTGCCCCGAGGACCAACAATACCATCTCAGAAACTCCATGCAACCCATGACTGAGGACTGTCTGCCATTTAGAAAAATAAGAGTATCGTCTGCATACAGAAGATGGGAGATAGCGCTGCAATTCCTGGGAGTATAATAATACCCAATTTTTCCATTCTCAAAAGCTGTTTTCAGTCCCCTACTCAACACTTCATATGCAATAATGAAAAGAAACGGTGAAAGATGATCTCCTTGCCTTAAACCCCTAGTGGATCTGAAAAAGCCTTTGTAGACGCCCTGGAGCAAAATCGAAAATCCACAAAATGCCACACAGTTGGAGATGAGATGGCAAAATCTACCATTAAAGCCAAATTTTTAAGAACTGCAAGCAAAAAATTCCATTCCATTCTATCATATGCTTTCTCCATGTCAATTTTCAGCACCACATTACCTCCAATAACTTTTATGTTAATATCTCTAATCAATTCCTGTGCCAGGCCAATATTTTCACCAATGAACCTTCCTTTAACAAAAGCCCCTTGCTCCTGAGAGATCAACCTAGGTAAGATACCTACCAGCCTATTGCATAAGATTTTACTGAAGATCTTGTAAATCACATTGCACATACTGATTGGGCAAAAATCAGAAAAGGAAACTGGATTCTCAATTTTTGGAATCAGAGCCATGAAATTTGCCGAAAATGACGACGGCATTACCTTCCCTTCAAAAAATTGTATAGCTGCCTCCCAAATGTCCATACTCAAAAAATCCCAACAAAACTAAAAGAAATCCGCCGTAAAGCCATCCGGCCCTGGCGCACTATTTTTGGGAATGTCAAAAACAACATCTCTCAGTTCCTCCAAGGAAGGACGTTTGACCAAAAACTCACATTGACCAGATTCCACCAACTTCGGGATACAATTAAGCAAGTCCGTATCCTCCGTACAATCACCTGGAGAAGACATCATATTGGCAAAAAACTCATTGGCTTTGAAAAAAATCTCACCAGGATCAGAAATAACTCTACCGCACGGTAAAGTAATCTGATGGATGGCACATTGCTTTTGTTTTGATCTGGTGAAAGCAAAAAAATACTTAGTGCATGCATCCCCCTCCTTGAACTCTTTTTCACTTGATTTTTGAAACCAGTAAAGCTCTTCCTGTTTGAGAGCTAATCTGTACTTTGCCTGACATCGATGTAAATTGCAGCAAGCATGTACATCCCAATTAGCATCAGCATGTAGACCATTATTGCTGGAACTAGCAAACCCCGCCAATAGTGTTGTTTCCCACTGTTGCATTTCATCCTCTAATGCGCGGATCTTGCTGAACACATTACCAAAGACTGTCCTGTTCCACTGTATAAGAGATCATCGTGTTAGTTTAAGTTTGGCATCCACTCTATCAATGGGTCTCATGGTACCCATAGCAGTCATCCACGTGTCCTTGACCAGATCCAGAAACTCCGGATGAGTTGTCCACATATTAAGGAACCAAAAAGGCACAAAATCGATTTTTGATTGGGTTGGCATGGAAGCCAGCAAAGGAGAGTGATCTGAAAAAGTTCTGCTAAGATGTTCCACTTTAGGATTGCCCAGACCTGTCAACCAAGCTGAATTAAATAAAAAATCCTATCAAGTCGCGCCCAAATACGTTCACTGCCCCGCCTGTTATTGCACCACATGAGACGAGGGCCCGAGAATCCACAATCAATTAAACCACTGCTGTCAATGCAGTCGGAGAATTGTGACATGCTTTCCCTGGACGGCTCCACCCCCCCAACTTTCTCGGCCGAATGCAAATAAGTGTTAAAATCACCTCCGACCATCCAAGGAATGTCATGGTTTGAAGCAAAATTGGCCATATTCAACCAAAGGTCCCGTCTTTCATCCACAGAACATTTAGCATAAACAAAAGGAAGCAAATAAATTCTTGATGAAGAGTCTGTTACCTGGCAATGAATGATCTGGTCCGACATATCCACCACCAAGAGAGCAAGAGAAGTGTCCCATAGAATCCAAATCTTGCCACCAAAAGTGTCGTTCGAGGCAAAACCACCAAGGTGGAGCATGTTACCAAGCTCCGTAGATCTACTAGTATCAATCATGGGCTCCGCAATCATAAGGATCCTGACTTTATTATCCAGAACCATACTTTTTAACCTCCTCCTCGTGGCCTGATTACCAACCCCACGAGCATTCCAAAACACAATGTTTTCCATCATCTTAAACACAGGAAGAAGATTTACCCCTCTTAGTCTTACGACGATTGCTTGGAAGAGCCGCCGGTTTGACTTTGTTCTGAAGATCCTCATCAGAGTGTGCCCCCAAAGATAGGTCAGTAATGCCCTGTGATTTCAACCCCAACTCCGAGTCCGACGCAGCCACGTCACTGTCATCTGTGGCACTATCAAGTGTAGTAGTATTCATTGAATTTTTCTTTTGTTTCAACACACGGGTCTCCTCGAACAACTGGACAACAACATCATACAAATCACCCCCATTCTTGTCCTTCCTCGCTTCCTCGGGCACTGAAAGTGTACTAGACGCCGCGGGTCAATCCATGCCAGACCCTACGTCCTGTTTCAATCCATGCACAATGGATGGCATCCCTGACTGAGTGATCAAATAAGCTGATTCGCCCCTTGCTACCTGCGCTGTCTGGGAAGGCCCAGCATCCGCAATGGATCCGTGATCAGTCTGGACCCAACACTGCACCGTGGACTGGTTGGGCCTGGGAGCCGAGGTCAGCCTTGGACTGGCGGTGGTCGCAGGTGGAGCGTCCTGTGGCGAAGCCACACCAATATCCCCTACTGGAACGCTGGGCCTGGGAAGCGCTGAGTTGCACAAAGACTAATTCAGCGGGCACAAGACAGCTGCGTTCTCCGTTCCAAGTTGCGCTGAAGAGCACAAAGTCTTATCCAAAACAGCTGCAATCGTTGATTCCGAGTGTACCAATTGAGTGCCGCCATGAACGTCATGCTGCTACGCCGCAAGGGGAAGTTCCGGGCAAGAATTTTCATTTGTCATGACATCGGACCGACCACTTTTGGACCCTGAGATTACATCCTCTGATGGCTGTGGCATCTGTTCGTGAATTCCAATAGTATTTGCAATCTCCGAAGTTGTGTACCCCGCCTCTAGAAGACATTCTTCCGTAGTTTCTGGAATCTGCTTAGCACTAACATGAACCAATTTCTCACTCCCATCTGCTTCTATGTTTTCAGAAAGCGACTCAAATTTGTTTGACAAAACCACCTTAACCGAATCATTGGCCACCGGCCTCTGCTCACCTACGTCTTCCTCAAGTTCCACCCCTTGGTTGTTCATTGCTCCACTCGGTCCAACTGTGGGATTTTGATTCTTAGATTATCTGAAAACGGGAACGTATTGTTGCTTTATGTTTTTGTTTTCAACCTGTGGCTGTACCGCCTTTTTCGCTTTACCGAAAATTGGGCCTCCCCCTCTGCCCTTAATACCAAGCTTTTTCCTGCAAAACTCCTCTTGGTGACCTATCAAAGAGCAAAAATCGCAATATTTGAAACCAGGATACTCAATATTTTGCCAGAATCCCCTTTTATTTGCCCTGTCTATCCAAACTCTATGTGGTAATTTCTCCGCTAAGGACATCTCCACGCATACGCGGGAAAATCCCGGGCGCGAGAGGCAGCGAGTATGATCATCCATCCGCAAAAAACCACCAAAGGAGTTGACAATAGCTTTTAAAATAGGAGGATGAAATAAATGCAAAGGTAAGTTAGGTAACTTTACCCAAAGTGGCACCGAAATTGGATCTTCCTTCAAACTGAAACCATCGTGCCAACGGAAAGCTTTAAACCGAACTCCACGAATCAGAAAGAGTCGCGCGACTAGACTTTCTTTGCTTCCATTTCAGACTGAAGTCAAACTAACACGTGACGTTGATTCAGCAACCCCAGCGAAAAATCGCCCAAAATTCCCCATGATCTGTGAATCGAATCTCGAATATCTGCCAAAGTCGGTCTGTAACTGGAAAATTTGAGAACGATGACATGTTTCTCCATGAAAGCTTCACCACGTACTTCATCCGATGTCGTGATGTCGATTGCAGGTGCCCCTTCTTTACGGAAACGAGTACCTTCGACCTGAGTCTCCGCAGTGTCATCCACCAAAATCTTGCCCAAAATTTGGGTGAAAAAAGGCTTAGGGGCTGCCGATGTATCCCCATGACCAGGACCCGTGGGTGGAGGGATGGCGGGTGGCGCTAACATCACCTCCAGGGGACGTGACGTCCCTGATCTAGCAGCAGAAAATCACACAAAACGAATCTGTTTAACAAATGTTGGGTCGTAGCAGCGGCTGTGTCGTAACGGCCCAGATCGGAACGCCGGCGCAAAACGGCCTAGAAATCTGCAGCTCGTAACGACCCTCAGATCGGGCGGTTTCTGGCAGTGTCCGCTGAACCGTGATGCAAACGATCAAATCGATCCGAGCACGATGATCTGGCGAGTGCTCAAGCACCCAAAACCGGCGGCCTGATGGTGGCTGAACCTTTTCGGCGGATGCGTAACACACAGGGTGTCCTGTCCGGCACTAGACAAGAGGTCCAGATTTCTTCCTTAAAGCCAGGAACGGCTAGGATCAAAGATTCAGATGGATGGAAAAAATCCCAAAACTACCCTTCATGACGAGATTGTTCTTATTGTTTTGATTCTCCCTTCATGCTTGACTCAAGATGGATGAGAGTTTCTGATCAGTTTAATTTAACTAAACGTCTATGTTGAAAAACATAGCCAACGGAGTTGAAAAGGGGAATTCTAATTTGACGAGGAAACGGGCGAGGGAGGGGGGTGCAACCCTCCATCCCTTTGAGATGTGCGTCTTCGCGTATCTCGAAAGAGATTGAGGGTTGCACCCTACTCCCTCACCCGTTTCCTCGCTAATAAGACAAGCCCATTGAAAAATAGAGGAGCAGACCTCGATTTGATGAGCTGGTTGTAGCAAAAGTTGTAGCAATTTGTGGTAGCTTGAAAAAGCCTCCCCACCTCTTTAATTTGGAACCACAAGAAATTAACTTGTACGCAACAATGTATAATAAGAAATTAACTTGTTTTGAGATAAAAATTGCGAGAGAGGCGATTTTGAGGGGCGTTTTGGGAATTTTTTCCAAATTACGGCTCCTTCAATCCTAGCCGTCCCACGGTCCAGGGAATCGATCCTGGCCTTTGCTTTTCAGCCGCCTTGGCCAACCTAACTCTCTGTCGCTTTTGGCCGACATCAGGCTGACCAGATTTGTGCCGCCTCGAGCCGTCGACACGTTCTTGTCGGTACTGCTGACCCCTTGCTGTCTGGCTCGACACACGCGCTGTGTGTGAGCGTTGGATTTCCTGGGCGTTGAAGTCTGTTACGACTCAGCCGCCGATACAACTGCACGTACGACACAGCCGCCGATATCGCCGCCGTTACGAGACAGTGACACAGCCGCCGTAACGAAATCGGAGCCGTTACGATCCAGCCGAAGTTAATACCCAGGCCGACACACAGTTCTACGCTTGGATGTGATGTCCGCGCCTGCTTCCGGCATTCTCCCCACGGGGCCTGGGCATGGGGAACCAGTTGACGGATCTACGAAGCCGCGCTCAGATTTTGGGCAAATTTTGGTGGATGACATGGTTGAGACCCCGGTCGAAGGTACTCGCTTTCGTAAAGAAGGGGCACCGACCATTGGAATTACGGCAACGGATGAAAATCGTGGAGAAGCTTTTATGGAAAAACATGTCATTGTTCTAAAATTCTCTAGTTACCGACCCACCTTAGCAGACATCCGTGACTCGATTCACAGAACTTGGGGAATTTTAGGCGATTTCTCACTTGGTTTACTCAATCAAAGACACGTGTTAGTCCGACTCCAATCTGAGGTGGAAGCAAAGAAAGTGTTGTCGCGAGACTCTTTTTTTATTCGTGGAGTGCGGTTCAAGGCCTTCCGCTGGCATGATGGGTTCAGTCTAAAGGAAGGCCCTGTCTCGGTGCCTTTATGGGTAGAGTTGCCTAACTTACCTCTGCACTTCTTTCATCCACCTATTTTAAAGGCAATTGTGAACTCTTTTGGTGGTTTTCTGCGTATGGATGATCACACCCGATGCCTATCGCGCCCGGGATTTGCCCGTGTATGCGTGGAGATGACTTTGGCGGAAAAGTTACCTACTAGAGTTTGGATTGACAGGGCTAATAACAGGGGGTTCTGGCAGAAGATAGAATATCCGGGCTTCAAATACTGTGATTTTTGCTCTTTGATAGGCCACCAAGAGGAGTTTTGTAGGAAAAAACTAAGTCTTAAGAGCGGTGGAAGATTCGCAGATTTCGGAAAAACGGAGAAGGTGGCCAAGACAAAGGTTGACACCAACATTTTAAAGCAACAATATGTACATGTTCTTAAAAAAGCTACAATTCCAAACCCCATAGTGGGTTCGAGCGGGGCGAAGAATAGCAAGGGTGAAGAGATCAATGAGGTTATTGGGGAGAAGAGGTCGTTGGTCACGGATTTGGCTCAGGTGGTGTTGTCCAATAAATTTGATTCACTTACAGAAAATGTGGATGCCGAGGAGGGCGAGAAGTTGGTACTTGAAGGTGCCGAGATGGTTTCAGATTCTACGGAAGCATGCCTTCTAGAGGCGGGGTATACTACATCGGAGATTGAACATGTGATTGGTGACCAAGACAAGACGTCGCAGCCTATAAATGGAGGTAATTCAGGGGCGGTAATCCGTCATGTAGATGACCACAAAGTTTGCCTCTCTCTGCCTCACCAAGGGGCAGCACCGCACGGTGTGGCAAGTACATGCGATAATCAAAGGGAGCACTCATTCACAGATTTGAAGCCAGAGTCAGCGCCACTATCCAGACCATGTATCAGTCCAAGGGAGCCCCAGCCAGCGCACGTCTCTGGCCAGACCATGGCTCACCATGGGGCAGTGCCGCATGGTGCGGCAAGTCCATGCGTCCCTCCAAGGGAGCACTCAGTCCCAGCTTTGATGCCCGAATCAGCTTCACTGTCCAGACTTTGCATCATCACAGGGGAGCCCCAGCCAGCGCACGCCCAGACAAGCAGTCCACTGGTGGTCCTCGGCCCCAGCCAGGTTACGACCCCAGCCAATCCCCGGCAGCAGTCCGCACAGGCCACTAGCCAGACTACGGCTCTTGCCCATCCCTGTCCCCAGCAGGAGCACGAACAAAACAACGGACAGACCTTGCCTTGCGCCGCTACAGACAGCATGAAACAGGGCGTACTCTGCCCCGAAACAGAGGCCGAGGAGGTAGCATTCCAGACTGCTACTCGCCTCACAGCAGGTGGCCTGAATTCCCAGCCTGCTTCGCTCGCAATTGGCGTCCTACCTGCTGCGTCACAACCGCTACGGCCTGCACTCTCACCTGTCCAGGATCTAGCGAGCGAGTTTCAGGATTCACGACTTTATCCCGTGGCCATTGGCAACTTACCGGTCCCCGGGGCAGCTGGGAATAGACAGGAGGGGGAATTTGGTATGATGTCGCAGTTGGTTTGATGAAGGAGACTCATGTTTTGTGAAAGCAGAAAAAAAAGATGAATACCAATTCCCTTGACAGTGCCACAGAAGATAGTGATGTGGCGGCATCGGATTCGGAGGTAGGACTGGAAACACAAGCTATCAAAGATTTAGCTTTAGGGTCTTAGTCCGATGAGAATCTTCGAAAACCAGTCGATTTGGCGGTGCCTATGGGCAACCGTCGTAAGACCAAGAAGGGTAAGCTTTCAACCCGCGGTTAAGATGATAGAAAATCTACTTTTTTGGAACGCTCGTGGGGTTGGTAACCAATCCACGAGAAGGAGGTTAAAAGATATGGTGGTGGAACATAAAGTCTGAATTCTTATGATTGTGGAACCTATGATTGATGCTACTAGACACATGAAGATTGGATGCAAGCTCAAGCTTGGTGGATTTGTCTCGAATGAATCTATTGGCGGCAAGATTTGGCTTCTTTGGGACTCCTCCATTGTCCTCTCGGTGGTGGATATGTCGGATCAGATCATTCATTGTCAGGTAACGGAATCTGCTTCTAGAATTTTTTAATTTCTTTTGTTTATGCTAAATGCTCAGTGGATGAACGAAGGGATCTCTGGTTAAATATGGTGAATTTTGCTGCAAACCATGATACTCCATGGATGGTTGGCGGAGATTTTAATACATATCTGCATTCGGGCGAAAAGGTGGGGGGAGTGGAGCCGTCCCTGGCGAGCATGTCTCATTTCTCCGACTGTATTGAAAATAGTGGGTTAATTGATTGTGGCTTTTCGGGTCCTTGTCTTACCTGGTGCAATAACAGGCGTGGTAGTGAGAGAATCTGGGCCAGACTTGATAGGATTCTTGTAAATTCAGCTTGGTTGACAGTCTTGGGTAGTCCTACAGTGGAGCATCTTTGCAGAACTTTTTCAGATCATTTACCACTGTTGACTTCTATGCCAACATGACAAAAGATTGGTTTTGCCCCCTTTCGTTTCTTAAATATGTGGACGACTCACCCCAGTTTTTTTGATCTGATTAAGGAAAAGTGGTCGACAGACTTAGGGTCTATGAGACCTATTGACAGGGTGGATGCCAAACTCAAAATGACCCGAAGAGCTCTTATACAGTGGAACAGGACGGTTTTTGGTAATGTGTTTAGCAGAATCCGAGCTTTGGAGGATGAAATGCAACAATGGGAAACAGTTCTTTTGTCGGGTTTCGCATCTATAAGAACTATTAGGCTGAATGTTGCCGACAACTTGGATGTCAATGCTTGTAGTAATCTACATCGTTGTCAGGCAGAGTACAGATTAGCTCTCAAACAGGAGGAGCTTTACTGGATACAAAAATCAGGTGAAAAGGAGTTCAAGGAGGGGGATGCCTGCACTAAATATTTTTTTGCCTCCACCAAGTCCAAACAAAAGAGACGAGCCATCAATCAGATTACTTTACCGTGCGGGAGATCTATTTCCGAACCTGGTGAGATTCTTACTAAAGCCAATGAATTTTTTGAGAATTTGATGTCTTCTCAAGGTGATAGTCTGGTGGATACGGATGTGTTATCTTGTATTCCGACGTTGGTGGCACCTGGTTAATGCGAGGGCTTGGTCAAACGACCTTCCTTGGCAGAAGTGCGAGATGTTGTTTTCGACATTCCCAAAAATAGTGCGCCAGGTCCAGACGGCTTTACTGCTGATTTCTTTTAGTCTTGTTGGGAGATTGTGAGTATGGATATTTGGGCGGCTTCTATACAATTTTTTGAAGGGGAGGCAATGTCGATGTCTTTTTCGGCGAATTTCATGGCTTTGATTCCTAAAATTGATAACCCAGGTTCCTTTTCTGATTTTCGCCCAATCAGTCTATGCAATGTGATATATAAGATCTTCAGTAAAATCCTTTGCAATAGGATGGTAGATATTTTGCCACGGTTGATCTCTCAGGAGCAGGGGGCTTTTGTCAAAGGTAGGTTTATTGGTGAAAATATTGGTCTGGCACAGGAATTGATTAGAGACATTAACAGGAAGGTCTTTGGAGACAATGTGGTGCTGAAAATTGACATGAAAAAAGCCTATGACAGATTGGAGTGGAATTTCTTGCTTGCAGTTCTTAAAAAATTTGGTTTTAGTGGGAGATTCAGCCATCTCATCTCCAACTGCATCGCCTTTTGTGGATTTTCGGTTTTGCTCCAGGGAGCATACAAAGGCTTTTTCAGATCCACTAGGGGTTTAAGGCAAATCGACCCTCTTTCCCCATTTCTTTTTATTATTGTCTCTGAAGTGTTGAGTAGGGGATTGAAAACAGCTTTTGAGAGTGGTAAAATAGGGTACTATTATACTCCAAGGAATTGCAGTCCTATTTCCCACCTGCTGTATGCAGATGATACTTTGATTTTTTTAAATGGCAGAAAATCTTCGGTCATGGGATGCATGGAGTTCTTGCGAAGTTATTGTTCCTCCTCGGGCCAGAAAATTAATGAGAGTAAAAGTTCTTTTACTTTGGATGATAAAGTAGCAGCGGAGCGCATTGTGGCTTTGACGAGTTGTACAGGTTTTCGATCTCACATTGCTCCATTGAAATATTTGGGCGGGCCAGTGTTCCAAGGGCGAGTTAAAATCTCATATTTTGAAGATCTAATCACTAAGATTCAGGCTCGTATTCAAGGATGGAAGGCAAAACTGTTATCTCCAGGAGGCAGATTAATCTTGATTAAACATGTCCTTAGCTCGATTCCTATTTATATCCTTAGTACCATGTGTGTACCAAGGAAAGTTTTATAACGGATTAATAGTTTGCTGGCGGACTTCTTTTCACTACTACAAATATTAGCTTAGGTAACGCCACTTAGATAGCGTTTTTTTAAAGAGCTATCCAAGTGGGCACTAGGATAGCGCTTATTTGTCTTTAAAAAAAAAAAAAAAAAAAACACTACAATAGCGCTTTTAATTTTTTTTTCAGTTAAGCGCTATCTTAGTTATGTCTTAGATAGCGCTTTAAAAAACGCTATGGGAAAAAACGTTACCAAAATTACCATAGCGCTTTTAAAGTGCTTGCATAGCGCTTTTGAAGCGCTATGCTACTTCCATTTAGGATAACGCTTCATATTCATATCACTACATTTAGGATAGCGCTTCAAACCCTAACCCCCTAAATATCCCTCTTTCGTTCTCTTCTCCTCTCTTTCGTGTTTTGTCTTCTTTAATTTGCTTAGTTGATGTCGATTGATGTTTTTGTTCCTTTGTTTCGTATGCCTTTATTCGTCGTATTTGCTATAGTATTTGCTTTGTTTCTTTGTCTTCTTTATTACTCTCTCTGTTTCGTCCAGACAAACCTATTTTGTCAAACTCATTTGCACGCAACAAAGCCCTGCTTTCATCTTAGTTCGTCATCCTCGCAGAGCTAGAGGGAGCACTTTGAGTATCGTATCGCATAGCATCGCATCGCGTCGCATCTCAGAAGTGCCTCGTTTGCACCCTCTTTTGGAACTTTCAATCAAAGGTATTATGGGTCTCTACAACTTCACTACAAAAGATTTAACCCAGATTTCAAACCTTAACTTCTTTATCTCTTGTCAAAAGAAGAACAACACGCTCGCGTTTAGGGAAGAAGGGGTTTGAGAGGTATAAGGCGCTAGCGAATTGGGATCATTGATTATTGCTCTTAATTCGCAATGTAAGTTTGAAATCTCTCTTTCTTTTACTCTCTTGCAAATTTTAGGTTTAATGGGGTTTCTATCGAAGTTGAATCATTTTGTTGATTTTGATGAAGCTTTGTTGGTTCGGTACTGTAGATCTGCTCGTTTGTGGTGTCTGTTTCATTTGTTTTAGATGGATGTAGAGGAGTTTTCATTAGTATTTGATATGAGCGTCATTTGTATTTTGATTCGAGATTGAGGTTTGCTTCAACGAATTTTGTTGAACAAGTGATAAAGTTTGGGGTTTGATATGATTTCGAAGTCTTTGATCGTTTTTGTGGAATTTGATCTTAAATGCGAAATGGGGGGTGTGCTTGTGTTTTTGTTTTGCAGAAGTTGTCGATCGAGAGGGAAAGTCGTCACTTTTATCTCTTGTCAAGGCTTTCGACTCTGTTCTTGAGGTTTATGAAGGTTTCTGCAACTTGAAACAGGTGAGATTTGGTTCAATTTGGTGCTTCGTTTGTCTTTTGGATGTTTAGGGTGTTTGGGTTTGTGTTAGTATAGCTGTTCAGTTCAGTTCTCTTGCAATTTTGTGGGTTGATTTTTTTATTTTGTGTTTGGGGATTTTGTTGTTGTGGCTTTTCAGTTCTTCTCCCCCTTTTGTTCCTTTCTAAGAACTAGGCCTAAACTCTAAAGCTTACTTAATTGTATTTTTGTTGGCGTCTTGCAGCTTTGGGATGAAGTTTGTTAAAAATGCGTGTATTGAACTCATTAAGAATCTAGAGGCCAAGGACTATGGAAGGTAAGAAGGAAGCTTCTCTCATGCAATCTATACTGTATCCCGAGTAGAACGCTCTCCCATTTATAGTATTCTATATGATTTAAACTCAAAGGTTAACATGGATGTCTATCTTGTATTCAATTCTGTGGAAGAATATGTTAAAATGTAATACTAGCTACCAGTGGGTGATTAAAAATCGTGGACGTATTCATTAAACTTAAGTAAATATCATTGCACATTAGAAATGCTAATAGTTAGCAAACGAAAAATGTACATATGTACACTAAAAGTATGTACGAGTCCATGTTTTCAAAAAAATTATTAAAAAAAAATGAAATTTCCATTCACACAAGACATGCTACCTGTTACCTAGTTCATCTTTAAGTAGTGTAAATATTCTCGTATGATACTGCCATGTTTTGAATTTATGATTTTTTTCTTTCTTCTTTATTCTCTCAAGCCTTTTCATTTACATGCATGTAATCTTATTGATACTTTTTATTGCTGTGTTTGAAATGCTTTGCTAGTGCCATAAGGTCTATTCATATGCTGAACCCCCTTAATAGAGAAATGGTCGTCTTTGGGAAACTCCTATGGAAAACTCCCCACAACCAAAGAATTACCTTGATATTCCTGTAAATCTGAAACATGTCCTTTTTGTTATCCAAAACTCTCAAGTCTCTCCTTCCAAAACACCCTAAAGGTGGCAATTGGGAGTTGATCCCACAACCAATTACCAATGGGAGATGACATCTTTGACAGGTAAACAACCTCGCATCAAGAGATCCCATGGGAATACAAGTTTTCATAAGCTTTTGATAAACATTAAACTCACTGCAAGGCCATTTTCTTTGCTCGATTTTGACACAAGTTACCCAAGTCTTCTGAGAGCATAATATCATCTAATAACAAAGCTGAGAGAGTCGTACATTTCTCCTCTGGTGACAAGGCAGATTGCATCCTGGGCACTAGTATAGCAAAATTCTTTTAGAAGTTTTGGATCAAAGGTTGGATTTGGTTTTGACATATCGGATCCTCTGGTGACAGCTAAGGTATCAAAGAAATTGTCATGTTCATAACCGGATCTGTATATAACATGGTCCAATTTATTAATGCCCTATCTCAGATGACATGGACCAAAAGTAGATTGCATCCTGAATCATGCATGTTTGGCTATATATGCTTTTATCTAGTTTGAATTATTTTTGTTGTTTAAGACGCTATTTATTTATTATTATTATTTTTTTGATATAGCTATTCCTTTTTGGTTTGTCATCCTTCATGGTGATGTTCTCTTCAATTTAATTAATTCAATTTATGAGTTCCAAGAGTTGGACTGTGATCCCTTCTCTCACTGTGTTCTATATTGCAAAAGGTACATTGGGCTGGATTTAACAAGCTGGGTCTGCACTCCCCCGCCATGGGAATGCGACAAGTTACCTTGAGCCAGGAAATGACATCTTTATTCCTTCAGTCGTTCAGTTTTATTCCTTGAAGTCCCAGTCTTATGTACATGTGCTCAAGTTTAGATCTGTTGTTTACTCAGTAAGGTGCAGTTCTAGAGTTGTAGCTATTTCTCAAGCAGCCCAGGTATACTACTTGCTTAAGTTTCTCGAGCAGCATCTTTTTTAGAAGGAGATTAAGACAAGTGAATGTTTAATGCTTTATGCTATTTCTCAAGCAGCCCAGGTATACTACTTGCTTAATGCTTTCTGTTATGAATGTTTTCTTGATAATGGTGAATACAAATGATTACTGGCTCATAGTTCTGTAGTACTACTTATATGTCATTTTGATTGTATGCATTTCTACCTGAAGAAAATTTTATTGAAATGTATAATAAAATAAAACAATTTTCCGGATATGTAATCCTTCATCTGATTAATCATTGTAGGGGAGGCACATTCCATTCGAGTGGAAAAGATCTTGTACAAAGAAAAGTCAAAATACCAATTTTCCGGATATGTCTTCCACCAGCTGCACCATTGAATGAAAATGAAGGAGGAACTAGGACAAAGACCATCAAGAAAGAAAATAGTGATGGAAACCACAGTGATACAAGTAAGTTTTGATCTCTTATGTGTTGGTGTTATGTAATGTAAGAGTCCAAGTTTGTTTGCTGACATGAAAATAATGTGAAACATAGGTTCATGTAGTGATGCAGATCAACCACAGCATGTTAGGAGAAGTACTGTCAAAGCAAAGGAGGCACCCAATTTTGCTATAACATTACAACACCACAATTTCAAATTATTTTCCATGGTATCACTGAGATTCCTCTGCAGCCTAACTTTCTTATAATGATATGAAAACTTGTTCAAATTGCATCCATAGAAGAATTCTTATAATGTTATTTTGTTGTCCAGAATATCCCAATCGCATTTGCTAGGTCCAATGGTCTTGTGGCGAGTTCACGTCCATTAGGTGCCTATGACAGTGGCCATTTATCATCTCTGTTGGAGCATTCTAGCAGGGGAGAACATCAAGTGGAGTCTAGCAATGTTGCAAATGGGACTTCAAAGAGCAATGTAGTTTCTGTTGGAAAGCCCATTGCTGAAGGAGCTCCTTTCTCAAACATTAGTGGTGTCACTGACTCCTCGAGTGTGAACAATTTCGCGGAGACTGAGCATGTGGATTCACTCGAGTCACCAGATTTTGGGCAGTTCTTTCAGGAGAGTTATTGTAAAGTATCAGAGCTCAATGAAAGCTCCGGGTCTGGGTCCGGTGAAGTTGTTACTGACGCTGACAGCAATAGTAGTCACTGTGAGAAGGAGAAACCCGAAGATGGGGAAAATGATGACAGCGATGACATGCTTGGTGGTGTATTTGCCTTCTCTGAAGACGGTAAAAATCTATAAAAAAAAATTTTCTTCTGTAGAGTGTAACTACTTCAACACCTTTCTATTAGAAGCAAACATATAGGGATTAGTCTGGGACATATATTTTCCAGATTCTCTTTGTCTAAATGTCCAATTCAAACCTTACAGCTATGTCTATATAGTTGTGTTCGAGTACCGGAAATTTATTTTCTTAGAAATGGTTTCCATTGGTATCTATAGGAATTATGTTACAGAAAGGAGACGGTGGGAGAAAGAGAGAGGTGAACCTTGACTATCAACCTCTGAATCACACTTATAACTTGGATAGACAGACACACAAAATACCCATGGATATATTAGAAGTCTCCCATTTTTTTTAATCTTGGATGGATGCATCATATTCTCCTTTAAGAAAGAACGGAGAACAATTAACATGTGCTCTTATAATTTACTCCTTACTTCCCTTTGTTATTGCCTACTTTGAGAAGAAGAATGGGAGATTTCTAATCTCCATGTTGGATTTGGGGATGTCAACCTTTTTTCACGATGACACATCGTATGCATTCATTACTGTATTGATATTGTAATTTCTATCCTGCAGGTTGATCTGTAACCGCGAGCCGCAGAGTCTTGAAAGAAGCCGCAGAGTCTTGATGGGGCCTATAAGCTAATAAGTAGCATGCATGTTGAACCCCATGCACTTGTTTGGGGTTCTCTGCTGGCAGCTTGTAGAGTTTAGCCTAATGTTGAGCTGCCTGGAGATGCAGCAAGTTGGTTGATTGAGAAAGAACCTGATAATTCTGGCAATTATGCTCTTTTGTGCAATATATATGCGGCTGCAGAGAGATGAGATGATGTCACTTAAGTGAGAGCAATGATAAGGGAAGGACATGTGAGAAAGAACAGAGGCTCAAGCTGAATTGAGTTGGGCAGTTCACAAGTTTGTGGCAGATGTGTAAACATTGTTGTTCAGATGAGTTCATCACTTCTCACTCTGAATGCTGGAGAAATACCTTACTTCACTGTGAAGCTACGAGACGGACACAAATATAGAGTGGTAAGCGTCATCTGCATGTAGTCTTTCACAAATGCTCATATTACTATAAGTTACTGATTAATTGCCTTCATTATTTTCCCTGTGAAAACCAGAGTTTGCAATTAATTGAATGTCGTGCAGGGCTCATCTCTATCGTTCACATGGTAAAATCATTTTTTAGTTGTTGAGTTGTCATGGATGAAGTAATTATATGGTTGGGATATGAGTAATGCGATGTTGAAAAACGTAGAAGATCCTGATGAGCTCCACATCCTAAATGCTTTGTTATATTTATGACCTTATGTTTATTAATGCAAGCTACTTGGCACATATCTTGCTATCATGACTGTGATTTTCTTTTGGGCTTCCTGTGAGACAGATTTCTTCTCAGTAAGTAGTCTCATGTCCAAAGAACACGTGCAACATCTTATATATCAATTAGTATATATTAATCATACTGATCCTACTCATTGTCTACCAAATGATATAATGTGCAGAAAACATTTGGCGTGAGATCAATCAGGCACAACAACGAAGAACTCACTGCAGCTCTCTATCTCCAAGTGAGCATAGTGAGCCAGGCTCTCATCTTTGTGACCCGATCTCAGAGTTGGTCCTTTGTTGAACGACCAGGCGTGTTGCTTGTTAGTGCCTTCCTTGCCGCTCAATTGGTGAGTATAAATGATGTTTCATGCCATTGAATATATCTGTATTCTCCATTAAAACTGACAATTTATCCATCCATTGTGTTAAGGTGGCTACATTGATAGCTGTTTATGCAAACTGGGACTTTGCAAGGATCCAAGGCATAGGGTGGGGATGGGCAGGAGTGATTTGGTTATACAGCATCATCTTCTACTTCCCTCTTGATGTCCTCAAGTTCTTGATCCGTTACAGTTTGAGTGGCAAAGCTTGGGATACCGTGATTGAGAACAATCTTGTATCTTTATTGAATTTTGTATGAATGCTTAAATTATATTTTGAATGAATGAGAAACAGTTAGTTATCATGTTGTGTCTTTATTGATTGATTGAACGTTGTCATTATTATATTAAATATTATATTTAGCCCAGAAAATCGGTATCGGAAAAATAGAAAAAATAAATCAAATAACTTAGATAGCGCTCAAATAAGCGCTATCTAAGTTTAACATATATACTACAATAGCGCTTCTTTTAGCGCTATCTAAGAACAATCTAATTACTTCCATAGCGCTTATTTACGCGCTATCTTAGCAGATAAACAAATCTAATTTAAAAAATTCATTTAAATTAAATAGCGCTTTTTTAAGCGCTATCCAAGCTAATTTAAAAAAAAATTAGCGCTTACATAGCGCTTTAGAAGGCGCTATTGAAGTTAATTAAAAAAAAAATCAACGCTTTAAAAAGCGCTATCTAAGCGAAGCGCTATTCAAGTACGCGCCTTGCATAGCGCTTTTTTGAGCGCTATCTAAGCTACCATAGCGGTAGCTTAGATAGCGCTAAAAAGCGCTATCTAAGCCTATTTTTAAGCGCTATGCAAGCCTATATCTGTAGTAGTGTTTGGGGGGATTGCGAAGGCAGACTAAAGAAAAAATGGGTGTCATGGGCTAAAATTTGTCTTCCGCAGGCGGAAGATGGTTTGGGTGTTAGAAATTTGACGGTGGTGATGGAGGCTTTTCGTATCAAGGCTCTTTGGCGCCTTCTTACTTCAGACTCTTTATGGGCTACCTTTATGAGGAGCAAATACTGGCTACGAGGAGTTGCTTTGATTAGTCAACCTGTGAAAGGTGGGTCTTCTCCTTTCTTTAAAGAGATCATGCTTGGGCGACCTTTTCTTTTGCGTAACTTGCTTTGGCGTATTGGTATGGGGGATATCAGTTTCTTTGAAGAAAATTGGAACATGGTCGCTTCTTTCAGGAGATCGGTGGCTCTGGTTAATCAGGATCTTTGGCCTTCAGTTAGCGAAGTGATTTTGACAAATTTTGAACTGGTCCATCCCGATCTCAGAAACTTGGCGCGTGGCCTTTTTGCTGAGAGATTAAGTGGTGAGGCTCATGAGGAAGACACGTGCGTGTGTGTTCCCAACCAGAATGGGCTCTTTTCCCTGCATTCGGCCTACGAACTGTTACGTAAACATGGGCAGGTCAATGAGTTGAGCCCAGAGCTTTAGCACGATATTCTTCCTTCCAGAATCTCAGTATTTGTTTGGAAATTACTCCATAGAGGAGTACCGGTGGATGGGGAATTATACAGATGTGGTATGAGTCTGGCCTCTAGATGTCGTTGTTGTAATTTGCCAAAGCAAGAATCTTTGAATCATCTCTTTCTAGACGGCGAATTGGCGATGCAGGTGTGGAGTCATTTTGACAGAATTTTTGAAGTGCATATACGGCGACCAGCAGAAATGTCAACGGTGCTAGTTATTTGGTTCAAGAGAGCAAAATGCAATTCGCAGACAGATGTGTTATTCTTTCTTACTCCTATGTTCATTTTATGGGAAATTTGGAAACAGAGATGCAAATGTGTGTATGAAAATACGTCCCCAAATCCGGCCTTTGCTATTTTGAACATTAGGCATCAGTTCCGATTGACAAATAAGTTTATGATCCCCAAGCAAGTTAGCAGCAATAAGGCACCCTTACGGGCTTTGGGGTTGGAGGTGTTACCTGTTAGACGTAAGCGTGTTCGATTGGTTTATTGGCATCCCCCACCCATAGATTTTGTTACGCTAAATGTGGATGGCTCTTCCCGAAAGGGCAAGGCATCAGGTGGTGTGCTTATTCGAGACTTTCGGGGTCATTGTGTTGTGGGAAAACAAATTTTTTTGGGTGCAAGAACCAACAATAAAGCGGAAATGCTTGCACTTGTAGAGGGACTCCGCCTTTGTCTTGCTTGGGGTTTCATAAAGGTGGTAGTCCAAACGGACTCGACACTGGTTTGTGGTTGGCTCAAGGATAGTTTGAAAATCCCATGGCATTTGGAGAATATTTTGAAAGAAATTAAGTTGTTGGCAGCGACAATGACTTTAGATTGCCAACATATCTATAGAGAGGCCAATGCGGTGGCGGATGCGTTAGTAGATAGAGCACAACGAGATCTTAGGACTGTTTCTTTCGATGGGACTGATTTTCCTAGGAGAGTGGCAGGCTTAATCATGCTTGACAGAGTGCATACGGCATACATTCGTCATGGGGATGCGTAGTGAGTGTTTATTCGGGCATTCGTGGCGATATATAGGCTGGGAGAAATGTAGCATGCTGTGTAGCGGACTGCGGTTTGGCTGGACGGCAGACGCTAATAACAGTTTGCACTCTGTATCACAGTCAGCAGTGTGGTCTGCGTTGATGACAGAGCGCGATGCTTGCTTCTGCTGTACATGCTGTTTCAGGCGTCGCGAGGCGGAGATTGATGTATGCTGGGAGGCCGGTTTGTTTCGCTTACAGGACCCCAAGACAGGGTGTGATGGATTTCTAGCTTGGCAGCCAGAGTGTGCTGCTGACAGAGTCAGCGTTCTGATGTACGTGAGGTTACAGGGCCGGTGTTTACATTGCTACGATTCAGAGTTTGTGCTGATAAGGGCATGCGGCGTGGCGGACTGCGGTTTGGCTGGACTGCAGACGCGCGTAACAGTCCGCACTCTGCAGCAGAGACAGCAGTGTGGTCTGCGTAGACAGAGTGCGATGCGTGCTTCTGCTGTTCGTTTCAGGAGTAGCAGGGCGGAGATTGAAGTCTGCTGGGAAACAGGTTTGGTTTGCTTGCAGGACCCCAAGATAGGGTGCGATGGTTTTCTAGCTTGGCAGCCAGAGTGCGATGCTGACAGAGTCAGCATTCTGCGGTACGCGCTGTTACAATCGCCGGTGTCTACATTGCTGCGATTCAGAGGTCGTGCGGATAAGGGAATGCGGCGTAGCGAAATGCGTTGGCTGGACTGCAGACGCGTGTAACATTCCGCACTCTGCACACAGACAGCAATGTGGTCTGCGTAGAAAGAGCTGCTTCTGCTGTACGTTTCAGGCGTAGCGGGGCGGAGATTGACGTCTGCTGGGAGACAGATTTGGTTCGTTTGCAGGACCCCAAGACAGGGTGCGATGAATTTTCAGCTTGGCAGCCAGAATACGCTGCTGACAGAGTCAGCGTTCTGCTGTACACGCTGTTACAGCGTCGTTTTTTGGCTTCTACATCGCTACGACTAAGAGTTCGTGAGGATAAGGTGGGTGCTGTCCAGGTTCCTGGGCGCTGATTATTTGGGATGAGTTCGTCTGGTGCTTTAAATATGCAATGGACTTCACGACAGGTTTTGCTTTTAATTTTTTCTTTGTGTTTCATACGGGTAAAGTCGTCACGTACCCCCTGTAGCGGTTGTAAGTCAATTTTTTGATAAGTAATAAAGGTCTGGCATTCCATAGTTGCCCCTCCTCTCTGGAGGTTAATTTAAAAAAAAAAAATTGTGGTAATTTTTATTGCATTAGATTTAGATTACAAACATATTACAAACTCCTTTCAAATAAATTGGTTTCTCAAAAAAATTCAAATACAAAACTCCAAACAAATGCACAAATAAAGACCAATCAAAACTCTGGACAAAACAAATAAAAATTCGAGAAACAGACAATTGGAAATCCAATGAACAAATTGATTTTGATTTCCGAACTAACTGTTTTTTCAAACTAATTCCAGAAACAAATTCGGGTTTTTCACATGGGTTAAGTCTCTGACATCGCTTGAGGCTAAATCGGATTGAGAGATTTATTCAAATGAGGAATTACAAATAGAATATAGATTTCCGCTCAAACTGGTTTCTAGAAAGAAAACCAAATAAAATCCTAAACTAAACAAATACAAATTCGACAACACAAACAAAACATAGTTTGAATTTCTCAAAGAGTTTCAATCCGAGCTTTAAAACAAATTTCACATTTCACATATTGTGAAGGAGGTGAAGAGGCTTCTTCAAGCTTTCACAGACTGCTCGACTTCGGTTACAACCAACTGATCAAATCGAGGTCTATTATTCTCTATTTTTCTACCCTAATTTTAGAAAGTCAGGCTGCCTCATCATCATCCATCATCCATCATCCTTAGAGATAGACCCATTTTCAGCATCTCTAGAATGATGGATGGTGATGGGCCAGCTTGACGCGAGCTAACTCTAGCAAGGCTCATTTTTCTACTCTATACTGCTATGTTTTTCAAAGGTCTAAAGTCTAGCCATATTAATCAATTAAATAACATTTGAAATTTTTTGTGGAAAAAGTGACCAATTCCTCAATTAGTGAACTAATAATTCAATTAATTGGTTATAGGGGTTGACTTCCATACGTGCATCCTTTTAAATTGAGATTTTTTTTCTTTTTTTCATACCGATGGTAATAAGATGGACTACCAGTTCTGATTAATTATGTGGTTTAGTTGAATCTTGTTGTGGCGTGGCGTAGAGTCTGAAATTCTACATTTTCTTGGCTATTGACTACAGTGGATGTGAAGAGAGAGTATCCCAAAACTATATATTTCAAATCTCTCCCTCTCATCGAATCGAATTATAGATTATTATTGTACTGAAACAGAGACTTGGACTTTTATCTTTGTTGTATTTTGTTTTAAGCTAAAAAGTCCATAAAATTTCTTCCTCTTTGCAAAATTTAAACCAATTTAACATTACTCGTGCCATAGAATCCAAGATAATTGTCTTCAAATTAAAATTTTCTACTTGACCACAAGGTACTAAACCAGCTGTTAGAGTTGAAAACCGAATAGATGGTTCATTTTTCGCCCAAATCGAATATTTAATCGACTATTATCAGTTTCAAAAAATTTCAACCAAAACCGAACATATAAAATACCAAATCAAAACCTAACCGATCATATCGGTTTCAAAATTATGTAAATTAAAAACCAAACTGACCACCTAAATTTTACTAAAACCTAACCGACCGACTAAATTAAACATATTATATTATTTCTACATATATGTATATATATATTCGATCAGTTTGATTTTGTCGGTTAAAATTACTTAAAAATAGAACCGACCATATTAGTTTCAAATTTTCTAAAACCGAACCGATTGGTTTGATCGGTTCGATTTTGATCGATTTATTTGAATTTTTTTCAACCCTACCTACTATTTACACAAAGATAATCGGACAAGTATGGTTTTAAGAGAAATTAGAAAATAAATGTCCTTGTGACATATTAATGGTGACATTTTGGTTTTTAAGGCAGCTGATCAAATTGAAACAATAAGCTTGACTACCAAATGGTGAACAAGAAACAAAATCATCTTCATCGGAGGAACCAAATTAATCATGCAATTTGATGAGTCCAAATCTTGTCATCCTTAGAGTTTGATCTGCAAAACAGATGTTAATATCTGGACAAAACTTAGTTAAAATTGCATCATATAGATAGGATAGTCCTATCAATCTCCTTCTTCATTGAAATTGAGTGATCCCTCCATCTCCTTCATAACGGCCCATCAATATTTATGATGACTTGAGCCTTCGTAACGACCCTCCAATATTTATGGTGATTTGAGCCACGTGTATGACCATGATCGGGTGACAATTTTATCTATCATCAGGTACTCCCCCTTAGTTAGTGGACACACCGAATGAAATCATCGGATTTGAATTTATGCTGCTTATCGGATTCGAACCCACAATCTAAGGTTTTTCAAGCATTGCCTCTACCAACTCTGCTGGTGCTCCTTTAATAGAACATTTATTTTGCATCATTATATCTATATGTACCTGGTTTACCTGTCTAACTCACGAGACACACTTTTAGTCATTTTAACAGAAATATAATATTGAAAATTTTGTTACCATTGATATTGAAAACTGTTCTAGACGATCGTAACATTCTCCCGTCTTGTTGCTCAGTTGTGATCAACCATAGGTTTTTCTTAAGGAAACAATTGTTCCCCATGCACGACGTCAAACTGATGCGTCCAAATCTTGTCCCTTTTAGAGTTTGACATGCAAAATAAATGTTAAATCACCAAATACCATTTTTTTTTGTGGTCGAAGAACTCTGATGCTTAAGTTAGCGACTATGTTTGAAGAAGGAAATAAATTTGGACAAAACTCAGTTAAAGTTGCATCATGTAGATAGGATAGTCGAATCGACCTCCTTTCTCATACATTTTCCTTTACCATATATAATGAGTGAATCAATTGTGTGCATGACTTAAGCTCGGTTGGCACAATGAAAGGAAACGTTTATTACAACGGTCTCATCCTTTATTGAGATAGAGTGATTCCCTCCTTTGTAACGGTCCATCAATATTTATGATGACTTGAGTCTTCGTAACGGTCCTCCACTATTTATGATGACTTGATCCACGTGTATAGCCGTATCAGATGACAATTTTATGTATCATCACAATCAACTCCAATATAGTCGTGGTTTGGTGATCATACTTTTGTCCCTAATCCAGATGCTCACCAGTCACCGCAAACTTCCGTCTTACACCTTCTCATACTCACCTGAGACAATCAATTGTCTCATCCACTCTCACCAGTTTTTCATTCTCACATTTGTTACATTTGACAGGATTGGTATGCTATACTCAGATGAGATTTTGGGCAGGATTGGATATCGATGATGCGCCCTAAGGAAGCACTTCGACTTGTAAATCACTTTTTAAGTTGCAAATATTAGATTGAGGTAAATCGTAAATGACAATCTAGCTTAGAACATACTGAACTTGTTAATTTCTCAATTTTTCTTCCATACTTGACTTGAGAATTACAGAAGTTTTGAGTGGTGAACCAGTAAACCCTAATAATTAAAATAACATCTGAAATTTCTTAGTTGCTCAAAGAAAATGACCAAGTGGTGATGAATTAATCAATTAATCAAATTGTTATGAAGTGTTGACTTCTACAAGTGGTGTATTCATAAAATTTCTATGATAAAATATGCTAGCAGAGTCTGAAATTCTACTTTCTTGCTTCACGAGTATACTCCATGAACTAAAGTTTCAACTCTTTGATAGAGAGCCCTTCTAGGGAGCAAGGGATGGGTTACACCCCATCATTCTCGAGATGAATGTCAGCATGTATCTCAATGTAGCTAACACTCATCTCGAGAAGGATGGATCTCGCTCCCTAGAATTTTTGTTTGATATAAATTTGTGAGCACCTTAAAATAGGGGTGGGCACAGGATGGGATGGGATCAGATATACCCATCCCATTCATACGGGATCGGGACGGGACGGGATGGAAAAAACTATATCCCGACATCGTCCCATCCCAAACGGGTTCGGGACGGGATCAACATGCTAGAGTTAAGGCAAGGTGACCCAATGGCACGTCGTGTGTTTTTATAATCATTCTAGAGTTATTTGATGTTATGAATAACTTATGTAAGACCTTCTTATGGTCTAGTCTGGACATGGTGCAATCTCATTCCCTTATCAGTTTGGAGGACATCTGTTTTCCTTACCATGAAGGTTGTTTGGTAATTCAAAGTTAATGGATGAATAATCATGCAGCTAATTTGTGGCTAAGGAGTGCTTCTAATTTGTTTTGTAACTGGGATACACTTTGGGTTCATTTGATATAGCAGAATCTCATTGGAGATAAATATTTTTGGTAAATGAGCTATTCCTTACTACTTTTCATGGATCTATAGGATGATATTTTAGGATAGGAAAAGAGTTGGATACATTTGTTCAGTGAGATCCTTGGCACCAATTATCATAGTTTATCCTTATTTTCAGCAGCATTTCACATATGATTCAAGACTCATTAAGTTTGATAATGAAATTGGCCTCAGTTTTATTTGTTTCTTGGTTATCTTTTTTTTTCTCTCTTTTATGATCTATTCTTCTAAAGACATTTCAGTACATGAGAGCGACCAATGTGGCAAACTTCATTGGACGTGAAACCTTCAAGATCTTAAAAAGTTTTGTTTGAACAGGCATATTGCAAATTTGATATTAGAATCAAAATGGACTTTACAGAGCATGAGGTTGATGACTCTCCTATCAACTCTGTTGAATTTATTGAACTCCGATTTACACAATGGAAAATACCTTAAAATGGATGAGAGAGATTATGATGACTCACTAAATGGGAAAATGAGTGGATTTGGAGTTGTATTTATGTTGCAATTGCAGTTTGACTCATCAGCAGTTGAAACCATTGCATACCATACAAAAGGTAGCTCTGTGACCTTGTTTGGTCAAAAGATTAATTTAGAGATATGTGTGAGAGAAAAACTGAGATGCTAAAAGTGTTATATACATCAGTGAATTTGTATGGGCATCCACAATCCTAAAATAAATAAATAAATAAAAATATTAATAATTAATATTAAAAAATTAGTTCGGGACGGGACGGGATTGGCGGGATTGAAAATCTTCATCCCATCCCATCCCATCTCATTCTAAATTGAGACGGGACGAGATCGGGATGAAATTATTCAATCCCATTAAAAACCGAAAAAATTGGGACAAAACTAAACAGAATCAAAACAGAAACAGAATCGCGAGATGGAATACCCACCCCTACCCTAAAACCCTAAGGGCGTGTTTGGTTAGCCCATTGACCGTCGTAATGTAATGGTTTGACCATTACAATGTAATGGGTCAAAGGCATTCCTGCGTTTGGTATCACATAAAACCATCGTAATGGTCATTCCCATTACAGATTTGGTTGTAATGGCCATTCCTACCTCCCCCCCTATGAATGGCCATTACCATTCCCATTGTAATGGTCAAAGTTAAATAATGACCATTTTTATCCTCCTCATCCTCCCCCATTTTAACTAAGTGAGGGTATTTTTGGAAATAAATTTTACATTACCACCTTACCATTTTAAAAGTATACCAAACATACATATTCTCATTACCATTCTCATTACCATTCTCATTCCCATTACCATTACCATTCCTATTACCATTCTCATTCTCATTCCCATTCCCATTCCCATTTCATCGAGTAACCAAACGAGCCCTAAATCTTCAAACCCTCCCCTTATCCTTGATTCACATAATTGAGAGAATAGGTGGCTAGCAGGTCTGGAGACTCTCTAGACTTGTATCATCATGTATTTTGTCTTAAGCTAAAAAGTCTAATGAAGTTTCCCATTCTAGAACCAAAAGAGTCTCATTTTTTTTTCCCAGAAATTTGTGCTAATTTTGACATCACTAATGCCATCCAAACCCTAAGATTGTTGTGCATTCAAAGGCCGGTTGTCTATAATGAGGACATTCACTGATATATATATATATATATATAATTTACCAGTTGTCTATATGCATGATGGTAACACTTTGGTTTACGACAGCTGATCAAATTGAAACTATTACGATAAGGAAACTCTAATACACTTCAATTTTTTTAAGAAACCCTCGCTTTCAATTTATCCTTTTTTTCTCGGAAGAAGACGTGAAATAATAAATCAAGTGATTCATATTTCTAAGTATGAAAGCTCATCGTAATCCACCTGGTAAATATGAAGTTTATTGAAATGTATAGAGACAGTTTCTACAAGCAAAACGACTTGAAGTTGTCTATTTTTGATACCTTTTCCTCCTTGGAAAAAAAAAATATATATATTCTTGACTAAGTCATTCACATTTTAAGAGATTTTATTTAAATCAACTTCTTTAATCGCTTTACTCAATCCTTGTGTGTTTTATGTAATTCATTATGAAACAGTTATGACACTAAACCATATAGATTATACTGCAAATGATCTCAATTCTTCAAGAACTCGATCAAATAAAAACCACATTTAAAATACAGAAAAAAGCGTAATAATAACCAACAAACAAATTTGACTGAAATATTTTGTTTTATTATATGAATTATCTTCTGCAATTACCTATCAGTATATTTTGGAAAAATACTAACTAGTTTTTGTTACTCATTCTTCTTCTGGATATCAAAAAACTAATAATCCTATCAGTATACTGAAAGCTCATATTTAGCTCCCTTCCCAAATTATGCACAACATCGGTACACTGATCTATATAATTGATATACTCGTCTGATTGTTTCTAAAACCACTTCCAAATAGTCAGTTGGAAGTCGTCTTCGGGACCATATTTCATTACTAGTTGTCAAAGGTTTTAATGAATGATTGAAAATATAGGTGTGGTGTAGCTACCAATAATTAAGAAAAATAAATACGCTCGGTTATCCTTCAACCCACCATCAGCAGAAGACCTTCCAACCCACCCAACTTGCAGACCTGTTTTCATATATCGCAACTCTTAAATGAGGCAAAAATTTTCAGTGGTGTCTGCGATATTTTACAGGATATTACTAAATTTTTGCAAAAGATCACATTTTGATCCATCGACTTCCTCTTATTTCATTAATTATTGGTTGGATATTTTTTCACACAAATAATTGACCATTGTTCACGTGGAGAAGAAGAAGCTTCTATTGGCTATCTTATGGCTAACTCCTGAATTAGATAATATATTTATTTATTTATGACATTAATTATTATGAGCACGTCAACTTTACATTCACACCAATGATTCAGTTCATGCATCTAAATCTAAAATCAGTCATTGCCTTATGGTATCCCTAGTTTATGGGTTTGAACTTAGTCGGCCTAAGATATATAATAATTAAACAAAAAAATGCAAATCACACGTATGATGATAAAAGTAAGGGCTTGTCTTATTAGCGAGGAAACGGGTGAGGGAGGGGGTGCAACCTTCCATCCCCTCGAGATGTGTTTCCTCACTCGTTTCCTTGCCAATTAGAATTCCCCTAAAATTAATTATACAGTGCATATCTCCTGTCGGAGGTAAGGTTGTATGTCGTTGTCATAGTAACTTGTTTCGATCACGAAAACTTATCAATAGGATGCGCCCCAAATAATAAAATTAATTATAAGCTACTTATACTGGATGGATTACTGATAGTTAGATCTAGCAAAATTGAAAATGTAGTTGACAAGATTGGTCTTATTGTTTTGATTATCGTTCCATGCTTAACTCAAGAATTGGATGAGGGATTCTGATCAGACTTTGATTAGATGAGCTGGATATAACAGAAGTTGTAGCATTCTGTGGAAGCTTGAAGAAAACTGCAAGAAATTAGCTTGTAGGTAAAAAAATTGACAACAATTTGTAGCAACTTATCAACATATCACAAATTCCCTCCAACAAATTGGTTTATCAAAAGAAATTTAAATACAGAGTGTCAAACAAATACACAAATGAAGACCACTCAAAATCTTGGACAAAATAGATGAAAATCAAATAAATCGACAATTGAAAATTCGACAAACAAAAGAACAAATTTTGATTTGGATTTATTAACTAACAAAATTTTCAAACTAATTTCGAAAACAAACTTGGGTTTTTCATATGGATTGGGTCTTTCAAGGTACCTGTCAAGTGGATATGGATTTGTTAAACTGTATCCCACAGGTGCTGAGCTTTGTTCAGTGTGAAACTTTGGTCATTCGCCCTTCTTTGGAAGAAGTGAGAACTGCTGTCTTTGACATCCCAAAAATAGTGCGTCTGGTCCGGATGGTTTTACTGCGAATTTCTTTCAGTCTTGTTGGGAGGTTATGAGTAAGGATATTTGGGAGACCGCTATCCAATTTTTTGAAGGGGAGGTGATGCCGGCTTCTTTTACGGCGAATTTCATGGCTTTGATTCCTAAAATTGAGAATCCAGACTCTTTTTCTGACTTTCGTCCAATCAGTCTGTGTAATGTGATTTACAAGATTTTCAGTAAAATTCTCTGCAAATAGACTGGTAGAATTTTTGCCAAGGTTGATTTCTCAGGAGCAGGGGGACTTTTGTCAAAGGCAGGTTCATTGGTGAAAATATTGGGCTGGCGCAGGAACTGTTTAGGGACATTAACAGAAAGACATTTGGAGGAAATGTGATTTTGAAAATTGATATGGAGAAAGCGTATGATAGACTGGAGTGGTATTTTTTGTTCGCAGTGCTCAAAAAATTCGGTTTTAATGGTAGATTTTGTCATCTCGTCTCCAACTGTATAGCCTTTTGTGGTTTCTTGGTTTTGCTTCAGGGCGCTTACAAAGGTTTTTTTAGGTCCACCAGAGGTCTACTGCAGGGTGATCCTCTTTCTCCTTTCCTTTTTATTATTGCCTCTGAAGTGTTGACAGAGGCTTTCGACAGAGGCAAAATTGGGTATTATTATACACCCAGGGCCTGCCGTCCTATTTCACACCTTCTGTATGCTGATGATACCCTTATTTTTTTTAATGGAAGAAAATCCCCAATTATGGGTTGCATGGAATTCTTGACCCATTACTGTAAAATTTCAGGACAAAAAATAAATGAAAGTAAAAGTTCTTTTACTTTGGACGACAATGCCGCCGGCGAAAAGTATTGTGGGGGTCAAAAGTTGCACTGGGTTTCAGTTTAAAGCTGCTCCTTTGAAGTATTTGGGCGGACCAGTTTTCCAAGGGCGAGTAAAAGTTTCATATTTTGAAGATTTGATTGCCAAAATTCAAACTTGTATCCATGGTTGGAAGGCAAAATTGCTAACTCCTATTGATTAGACATGTCCTCAGCTCGATTCCAATTTACATTCTTAGTTCCATGTGCGTACCCAGAACAGTTTTATCACGGATTCATAGTTTATTGGCGGATTTCTTCTGGGGAGATTGTGAAGGAAGAATGAAGAAAAATGGGTGTCATGGGATAATATGTGTTTCCCTCGGGAGGGGAGTTAGAGATTTGAGGGTTGTGCTTCAAGCTTTTCGCATCAAGGCTCTTTGGCGACTCATTACTTCAGACTCTTTATGGGCTACTTTTATGAGGAATAAATATTTGTTGAATGGAGTTGCGTTGAATAGCCAGATTGTGAAGGGTGGGTCATCACTTTTTTTTAAGGAGCTCATGATGAATGGGAAGGCTTTTATTTTGCGTAATTCGCTTTGGCGTATTGGCTTGGGCAATATTAGTTTCTTTGAGGAAAACTGGAACATGGTAGTTTCTTTTAGGAGGTGCGCGACTTTGGTTAGTCAATATTATTGGCCCTCAGTTAGCAAGGTAATTTCAACAAATTTTGAATTTGTTAATCCAGATCTCAGAAGTTTGGCACGTAGTCTTTTTGCTGATAGACTACGGGTTGAGGACGATGGTGATGACGAGTGTTTATGGATACCAAATCCAAATGGGTTATTTACCATTCAGTCGGCCTATGAATTGTTACAGAGGCATGGACAAGTTAACGTCCTATTTAAGAAGATTTGGCATGACATTATTCCTTCCCGAATTTCAGTTTTTGTTTGGAAGTTATTCCGTAGATGGGTGCAAGTGGATGGGGAGTTATATAGATGCGGTTTGAATCTTGCCTCTAGATGCCATTGTTGCAAATCACCAAAGGTCGAATCTTTGAATCATCTATTTCTGGACGGAGAATTGGCGAAACAGGTGTGGAGTCACTTTGAACGGATTTTTGAAGTGCATATACGACGTCCAGCAGAAGTATCTACGGTGCTCGTAATTTGGTTCAAGAGAGCCAAACAGAACTCTCAAACATGTATGCTATTCCTTTTTACTCCCATGTTCATTTTATGGGAAATTTGGAAACAAAGATGTAAGTGTGTCTATGGAAATGCTTCACCAAATCATGCCTTTGTGATTTTGAACATTCGGCGTAATCTGCAATTGGCTAATACCTTTATAAGTCCTAAACAAGGTAGCGGTAACAAGGCACCATTACGGGCTTTGGGGTTACAAGAGCTCCCAGTTTTGAGAAAGTTTGTTCGAGTTGTCTTTTGGCACCCCCCTCCGGAAGATTTTGTTGCTTTAAATGTGGATGGATCCTTGAATATGAATGCGGCATCCGGAGGAGTGATCATTAGAGATTCTAGGGGTCTTTGTGTTGGGGCCAAGCAAATGTTTTTTTGTGCAGGCTCCAATAATAAAGCAAAAATTTGGCTCTAGCTGAGGGCCTACGCTTTTGTCTCTCTTTGGATTTTCAAAAGGTGGTTGTTCAGACGGATTCGACACTTGTCTATGGCTGGTTTCAGGACACTTTTAAAATTCCTTGGCATTTGGAGAATACTTTGAAAGAAATTAAGAGGTTAGCGGTGTTAATGAATTTGGTTTGCCCACACATCTATAGAGAGGCCAACGCGGTGGCGGATGCGTTAGTAGAGCGCAATGAGATTATCGGACTATCTCTTTCGGTGCGCATGATCTTCCAAGGCGAGTGGCAGGTTTGGTTATGCTTGACCGCTGGCAAACGGCGTATATACGCCACGGGGATGAGTAGATGATTCAGGTTTTTTGCTGCTTCCTGCAAGAGACACAATGTTGCTGCTGCAAGGGATGATGCTGCGAGGTACGCATTGCTGCTGCTGCTGCGGAATTTCTGCTGCTGCTGCGAGGGAAGCACAGATGCGAGGGACGAATTGCTGATGCGAGGGACGCACTGCTGCGAGGGACGAACTGCTGATCTGCGAGGGACGCACTGCTGCTGCTCCGAGGGCCAAACTGTTGCGGACGCACTGCTGCGAGCTTGCTGCTGGTCACAAAACAGAGTGCGCTCTGTTTCACTGCAGAGTACCTGCTGTCCTGACTTGTCCTGGCAGTTATGATCTGCGGATTTATGCAATCTGGATGGCATTTCACTGCTTCCGCAGGTCTTGGATTCCAAGCAAGTACATTTCCTTAACTTGTATTTGCTATTGCTCGGTGTCGGAATGTGCATTGAGCGGAGTAGTGCTCTTTCTTGTTGGGTATTTGGCTTCAAGGCTAGGTAGACAGTTTTTGTTTTTGGTGGTAGCATTTTGGTCCATGATTTGTTATGTTTTTTATTTTAATCGGGTAAAGTCGTAATGTACCCCGTTTTGACTGTAATTCGTTTTTTACGATGAGTAATAAAGGTCTGACATCCCATAGTTGCCCCTCCCCACTTGAGGTTTAATTTTAAAAAAATTATTTAAATGAGAATTACAAACAAAATACAGATTTCCTTTTAAATTGGTTTCTAAAAAAAACTCAAATGAAACTCCAAATTAAACAAATGAAACATATTTCGATTTTCAAATGCATACCAGCAATATATAAACAACAAATGCAATGCAATCTACTCTATAAACATCTTCACAAATGAAGTGGTGATGAAATTCTATATTTCAAAGGCATCCGCTAAATTACATCACCACTTCTCCTGATGGACACCACTACCTATCATTTGTTTTTTTGGATTTATTAAAGGATACCACCAATATATAAACAAAAAAACTCTAACCCTCTTTTCCTATCTCTCACTCTCCTTCCCTTCTTCATCAACCCACCACTGCCACCTCTCTTTCTCCCATCTTCTTCCCACCTCCTCCTTTTCATCTTCCTCCCTACCTCCTTTTTCTCATCCGCACCTCCTCCCACTTCTTCTTTATATGTTTTTTCCTTCTTCTCCCTATGGTGTGGTGGTGGTGGTGGTTTGGTGGTAGCTAGGTGGAGGTGAAAAGGAAGAGGAGAGGGTGGCAGTGTCCTCTTCCTCATTTTTTTTTCTTTTTCTCCTTGTGGCGTGGTGGTGGTAAAGGGGAGGAGGAGGAGGGGGTGGTAGTAGCCTCTTCTTTTTTTTTCTCTCACTGCCTCGTGGTGTGGTGGTGAAGTGGAAGAGGTGTGGTGGTGGCTTCCTCATCCTCGTTTGTTTCTTTCCTGTTGCATGGTGGTGGAGAGATGGTGTGAACGGGAGGAGGTGGGATGGCAGTGGCCTCCTCCTTTTTATTTTTATTTTTTATTTTCCATGCTCGCAGGAACTACCGCGGGGGCAAAACATTTGTTCCTCATAGTGGTTCATGCAAATGAGGAACCCAAACTCGCCCAAATCTCTGCGAGTGTTAGTTCCTCATTCGCAGGAACCGCTATGAGAAACAAATTTTGTTGCCCACACTCGTAGTAACCGCCTCGAGGGCGAAGATAAAAAAAAATGAGGTGGAGGTCATCCTCCTTCTCCTTTCTTCACCACCACCACATCCTTATCGTTAGGGAGAAAAAAAAGAGGAGAAGAAGAAAAAGAAAGAAGAAGAAGAAGAAAAAAAAAAAAAAAAAAAGATGGGAGGACTTTTCCTCCTCCTCCCCTTCACCACCCCACCTCGCCATCACCACCACCAGGGAGAAAAAAATAGGAGGAGGTGGGACACTGCCACCTCTCCTCCTCAATCTCTTCACACTTCACCATCACCACTACCTGGCCACCACCAAGAAAAAAAAGGAGGAGAAGAAAAAAATATATGGGAAGAGGTGGGACACTGCCACCTCTCCTCCTCATCCTCCTCATCCTCCTCCCTTTCACCACCACCACCGCATCACCGCCACCTCGCCATCAACACCACCGCCAGGGAAGAGAAAAGAAAAAAGAAAAGTGGGATGAGAGGTGGTGAAGAAGAAGAGTGGAAGAGGATGAGGAGAAAAGGTGGTGGTGGTGGTGAAGGGAGGAAGAGGTGGTGGCGGCGGCGGTTGATGGAGAAGAAAGAGAGAGAGGAAAAGATGAGTTATGGTTTTTTTTTATATAGGTGGTATCCTTTAGCAGGTGGTGATATCTTTCAAAAAGTTAGAAATTGATAATATTCATCAATATAAGTGGTGATGTAATTTAGGAGCAGCCTGTTTCAAATCTCTCCCTCTCCTTGAATCATAGATTATTAATGTACGGAGACTGAGACTCAAGACTTATTTGTTGTATTTTGTTTTAAGCTAAAAAGTCCATAAATTTTCTGCTTCTTTGCAAAATTTAAACCAATTTAACATCACGCGTGCCACAGAACCCCAGATAATTGTCTTCAAATTAGAATGTTCTCCTTGACCACAAGGTACTAAACCAGCTGTTTACATAAAAGACAGACAAGTATGATTTACACAGAGATTATACAATAAATGTCTTTGTGACATTTTGGTTTTCAAGACAGCTGATCAAATTGAAACAATAAGCTTTACTGCCAAATGGTGAACAAGAAACAAAACAATCTTCATCGAAGGAACCAAATTAACCATGCAATCAACTCCAATATAGTTGCGGTTTGGTGCACATACCTCTATCCCTAATCCAGATGTTTATCAGTCACCGCAAACTCCATCTTACACCTTCTCATACTCACCTGAGATAATCAATGGTCTGATCGACTCTCACCAGTTTCAGTTTTCCATTCTCACACATGTTACATTTCACAGGATTAGTGATGCACCTATGAAAAGGCCAGACATTACCAAGGCACCTTATTTTGGTGAAAAACTCTGGTGGTAGGCAGGGATTTGGCATGGCAATTTATTCTGAATAATCGAGAACCTGCCCCTAATGAGGGGCATATCTACACCAAGATCAGGGTGGATTCTTGGATGTATACTATACTAAGATGAGATTTTGGGCAAGATTGGATATGGATGATGTGCGGAAAGGAAGCACAAATGCTTTGACTTGTAAATCACTTTTATTAAGTTGCAAATATTAGATTGAGGTAGATCATAAATGACAATCTAGCTTAGAACAGACTGAACTTGACTTGAGAATTACAGAAGTTTTGAGCAGTGAACTAGTAAACCATAATAATTAAAATAACATTTGAAATTCTTTAGCAGCTCAAAGAACATGACCAAGTGGTGATGAACTAATGAATTAACCAAATTATTATAAAGGGTTGACATGACTTCCACAAGTGGTTTTGAATGTTGAATTGAGATTGTTCATACAAAACTACTAAGATAAAATATGCTATAATTAACAGTGTAGTTGAGTTGAATCCTGTATAGCAGTCTGAAATTCTACTTAGCTCATAAGTAGACTCCATGAACTAAAATTTCAAATCTTTGATATAAATTTGTGGGCACCCCAAAACCCTAAATCTGGAGACTCTCTAGACTTGTATCATCTTTGTATTTTTTCTAGAGCTAAAAAGTCCAATAAAGTTTCCCATTCTAGAACCAAATGAGTTTTTTTTTTTTTTTTGCTTTCCAGAAATTTGTAATAATTTTGACATCATTAATGCCATCCAAACCCTAAGATTGTTGTGCATTCAAAGGCCAATTTTCTATAATGACGACATTCACTGATATATATATATATAATTTACCAATTGTCTATATGCATGATGGCAACACTTTGGTTTATGACAGCTGATCAAATTGAAAATATTACGACAAGGAAACCATAATACACTTCAATTGTTCGAAGAAACCCTCCCTTTCAATTAATCCTTTTTTTTCGCGGAAGAAGACGTGAGATAATAAATCAAGTGGTTCACATTTCTAATTAGTACGAAAGATCATCGTAATCCACCTGGTAAATATGAAGTTAATTGAAATGAAGAGACAGTTTTCCACAAGCAAAATGACTTGAAGTAGTCTACTTTGCTACCTTTTCCTCCTTGAAAAAAAAATATTCTTGACTAAGTTATTTACATTTCAAGAGGTTTTATCAAAATCAACTTTTATTAATCGTTTAAACCACTCCTAGTGTGTTTTATGTAATTCACTATGAATCTCATAAAAACATTCTTTGATATAGCATTTTCATACTCTAGAGAATTGATCTATACTTGTATGAAAGTGAATTGTCAATTCTGTATTTTGCGCAATCTAATATGAACAAAGTTTTCCATTTAAAAAATAAAAAAAAAATGATCTAGCATGCAGTATCCTGCTCCAAAAAAATTAGTCTCTACTCCATCAACCCAAGCCTCACAACACATTTTTATAATCCATTGTTGTTACGAGGGGAGACAGGAATGGCTAAAATGCATGTTTGAATGAAAACACAAATCCTTACTGATGGAACAATTATGACGCTAAACCATAATTGATTACACTGCAAATAATCTCAATTCTTCAAGAACTCACTCAAATAAAAACACATTTAATATACATAAAAAGCGTAATAACCAACAACTCAAATTTGCCTGATATAGTTTGTAAAATGTTCACTAAAAATGGCTCAACAGCTCAAATATCTTCTATCTTCAGATATTTTCACCAAGATTTGGTAGTTAGTCGTGCAATTTAGCTAATGGGATACCAACTCGGCAGGTAGATTTGTGGCAGATGAAATTACAAATTTAAAGTTCGAACCTTGCCGATGAAATTTGAAATGTGAAGGCTAAGGGATAAATATTTAAAATAAAAAAATAAAATAAAAAAAAGAGTCAATAAATTCAAAGTCAACAAAGTCAATATCAAAGTCAGTCGTACAAATTATCAAGGGGCAAAATAGTCAGTTCAAGTTACAAAACAGGTCTGATAGTCAGCCGCCTCTCTCTCAGTCAAATCCACATTGTTTGACCAAAAAAAGAAAATTCCACGGTCAAACTTGCCCCAGAGCTTCGACGAAGATGCTTTGGGCCTGTGGGCCCCAATTAGCCCAAATGCGTGAAACTCTTCATCTTCTCCTTCTCTTTTATTCTCTCATAATTTCTTCAAACACTTTCATCTCTTCTCTTCTCTTCATCTCTTCATCTCTCATGGCTTCATCGGCTGGAAGCTTAGAAACCTCTGCAACATCTCATCCAACCTTCTCCTTCTCAACCCAATTCATGATGAACACCTCTTTCTCCGATCTTCTTGCAAGCAGTGGTGATGGTCATCAATACCCAGATGACAGAAATCGAGGACTTGGTGTTAGTGTTGGTGGTGGTGGTGGGGTGCCTAAGTTCAAATCAATTCCACCACCATCACTACCAATCTCCCCTGTTGCGGTTTCGCCTTCTTCTTACTTTGCCATCCCACCTGGTCTCTCCCCTACTGACCTCCTTGATTCGCCAGTTCTTCTCAACTCTTCTAATGTAAGTAACAAATGAAATCTAAGCTTATCTATGAATGGTTGTTTATGGTTTGATGTCAAAAAGACAAAAACTCAAACGGTAATTTTTTGTTGTTTTCGTGTGTTTGATGAAATGAGGGCTGTTGGATTTATGGGTATTTCTTGTTTTGTGAAAATATTGGATAAGTTTCCAATTATAGGTTGTCTTTATTGTTTGGTTTTATTGATGTAAATCTTCTTTGTGTGGTTTTCAGATTCTGCCATCTCCAACTACTGGAACATTTCCTGCTCAGGCATTCAATTGGAGAGGGAATTCGAATAATTATCAACAAGGTGTCAAAGAGGAAGATAGAAGCTTTTCTGATTTCTCCTTCCAACCACAAACCAAGTCTGGTGGATCGATGTTTCAATCATCTAAACCCTCGATTTCTTCGGTATGTTTCGAGTTTCTAGTCTCGTTTTTGTTGAATTCTTTATGGTTTTTTGTCAAGTTTGTAAAGACTAATTGTGTTAAATTTACAGGGAGAAACCTATAAAGGACAGCAACAACAACAACAACCATGGAATTTACAAGAACTTGCGAAGCAAACAGATTTTTCAACTGGGAAGTCAGTGGTGAAATCTGAATTCGCTCCTCCATTGCAGAGTTATATGCCCGAAAACTCGACAATACAAGCTAGTACACAGAGTAACGGTGGACACCAATCTGATCATGGTCATTACTCTCAAGCTAGTCAGACCCTCAGAGAGAAGAGAAGGTCTGATGATGGATACAATTGGAGGAAATATGGACAGAAACAAGTGAAAGGGAGCGAAAACCCGCGAAGTTACTATAAGTGTACATTTCCTAATTGTCCAACTAAGAAGAAGGTTGAGAGGTCTTTGGATGGTCAGATTACTGAGATAGTTTATAAGGGTAGCCATAACCATCCTAAGCCTCAATCAACTAGGAGATCATCAGCTAATTCTCAATCAATTCAAGCTTTGTCTGGCCCGGCTGCATCATCGGATGCATCCGATCATTACATGACACATGGGAACTCACAGATGGATTCTGTGGCAACCCCAGATAACTCATCAATCTCAATTGGAGACGATGACTTTGATCGAAGCTCTCAGCGAAGCAAGTCAGGTGGTGATGAGTTTGATGATGATGAACCTGAGGCCAAAAGATGGTAAGCTTTTTATTATAATTTATTCAATCTCGTTACATTAGTGGTTAGTTCATTTTATTTATTGATTGATTCATGTTATTTAGTCTAATTTGAAATGGGTATTTGTTTTCCAGGAAGAAAGAAAATGAAAATGAGGGAATCTCAGCTTCTGGAAGTAGAACAGTTAGGGAACCCAGAGTTGTAGTTCAGACAACTAGTGATATTGACATCCTTGATGATGGATATAGATGGAGAAAATATGGACAGAAGGTTGTCAAGGGGAATCCCAACCCAAGGTGAGCAAGCATGCTTAATGTCGACCTACCTAATTTCTAACAAGTTGCTTGTCTTTCAATTTCCAATTATTGTACCACTTTGCACAAGTAGGCCAAGTGTTCAATATATCTTAAGACAAAACTATCCATCACAAATGTATTACTCGTGTTCATGCATCTGTCTTGATCAGTGAATTATTACATGCCAGTGTATTGAGATTGATATTAACAAGATCTTTTGTTTTTTGGTATTATAGGAGCTACTACAAATGTACATTCAATGGTTGCCCAGTGCGAAAACATGTGGAGAGAGCGTCCCATGACATAAGGGCAGTGATTACAACATACGAAGGAAAGCACAACCATGATGTTCCTGCAGCTCGCGGAAGTGGTGGACATAGGCCAATATCCGAAAACAACAATAACAACAACAACATGTCCATGGCAATAAGACCCTCCGTGACGAGTGCCCACTCTAATCAACAATCTGCCAATGCTCTTCGCAATGCAAGGCCACCCTCATCTGAAGCACAAGCACCCTTTACCCTAGAGATGTTGCAGAGCCCAGGGAGCTTTGGTTTCTCAGGATTTGGTGCTCCCATGGGCACTTACATGACTCAACAACAACAACAATCAGACAATGGGTTCCCCAAGACCAAAGAAGAACCAAGGGAAGACATGTTCCTTGAATCACTACTATACTGAAAAAAATCTTCCACATTGGTGTCTGATGGTATAGGAACAAAGAAAGAAAGAGATCAAATTGAACAATAAAGTGAAGCAAAAACTTGGTTGACTAATTTAGGTTTGTGTTGTTGTATATTTAAGTTAGGGGGATTATTTGTATTGTAAAGCTAAAAAAATGTGATATAGAAAGAGATAGTTTACTCTACTCTCATTTGTTCATTTGTTTTGAAGGCCTGATTAGGGTTAGAAAAAAAATGTTGGCCTTTTTTGTCCCCTTTTTTTGTATCACATGTCAGGAAGAATATATAAAGTTTTTGATTTGTTTGATACCTTTTTAACCTCTTTTTTGACTAGGAATTCGATGAACATGTAGAGTTTGGATTAAATTTGACTTGGGGGTCTGAACATAATCTCTGTTCATTAATAATCATTAAGTAAACCCCATTAAACTAACAAAGTAATTAGATTATAATAATGTTGATTAAGTAGACTTTTAATGGGGGTGTTTTGTCTTGTTACAAGACTTTGACACATTCAAAGATTTTAGGCTTGGGTTTGCCTTGATGACTAAGTCGATGGCCAAGTCGTCCATGTGTACAAGTTTGACATTGTTCATACAGTAATATTACACAGAGGCCCAGGTGTTTGTTTGTGGTTTAGAAGATAGGGTAGGGGTAATTTGGTCATTTCACTGATGACGTGTAATGTGGTGGTGGAGGATAAGATGTAGACATTACTTGCGAAGCACGATTGGTTTAATCAAGTGGTTGAGGGGAGGGCCAACCCAAACCCCACTGACTTTAACCACACACATATCAAAACAACATAGCTTGGTTGTGTATTTTTTGGCTTCTTCTATTGTTCATAGTTAGGGCTGTCAATCTGATATCCATTACCTCTCTTGGATTCGTATTTTGCCTAACTTTAGTGTTCAAATCCATTTTGACCTGCAAAAATTAGCAGAGGTGAAACAGAGACCACAATTGTTGCGGTTAAAGACACTCCAATGGTAAAGTCATGTTATTGAACAATGATGGAGTTAGATTGATAAAACTATGGTTGTATGTGTGTATATTTCTCATCCGTTTCACATTATATAATGAGTATTTTACTCTTCCATTGAATCTATTTTTTAGTACGCAATAGAGTGAGGAGATATCGCTTAAAATTTTCATGTAGGGTTTTTCATATGTCTACGATTGATTTTATTTAGTATCTGGCTCTTTTTATGACTCAATGCGAATGGTCTAAGTGGACCTTGCTCTCAATAAGCCCAAGGATCTTAT
This sequence comes from Berberis thunbergii, assembly GCA_003290165.1. Classification (NCBI taxonomy): domain Eukaryota; kingdom Viridiplantae; phylum Streptophyta; class Magnoliopsida; order Ranunculales; family Berberidaceae; genus Berberis; species Berberis thunbergii. The sequence continues at coordinate 186,533 of QNQO01000446.1, read as the reverse complement.
TATCTTAAGCCAAGCTCCAAGACTTTCGCCATGTTGAACTTGTGTAATATTGGCTTGATCACCTAACTTGGACCTAGTTTGTCATGACCCTCTTTCAATAGAGTTGATCCATGTCGTCAAGTGTTTAGTTGTGATTGGATGACGTTAAGGGTGAGCATTCTATCCCGCGATCCCGATCTCGTCTCGTCCCATCCCATCCCGATTTTTTTGGTCTTAATGGGATTGAATAATTTCATCCCGATCCCGTTTTAGAATGGGATGGGATGAGATGAAGATTTTCAATCCCGCCAATCCCGTCCCGAGCTATTTTTTAATATTTATTTTTAATATATTTATTTATTTTTATTCATATAAACTTACAGATGACTGACAAAAACTCATGATGTTTGCAGTGGTAACAAAAATGTTACTTCAAAAAATAAATACCCATTAAGCAAGAGAAAGATAACAGACTGTTGCTTGGATTCCCAATAAAAGTGGCTCCAATTATTTAACTTTCAAATATTGATAATACCCAGGTGAAGATGAAAAATGACAATTAACTGAGTAATACATATTCAGAAGGGAACATTCAGGGGCGGAACCAAGAATTTGAGATGCCTCGGACTGTAAAATAAATTTTTTAATTACAATATATGTATTGATAGTAAACCATTATGAATATGTTAGAGCATCACCAATAGGTCTATATTTCTTCCCTAACAAAACATGAAATGTCATTTTGTCAAGTAACCATAAATTTTGTTTTCCACAGTAATGAAATTGTTAAATCAGTTGGGAGACCATCACAGCAACACAATACTCTTAGTGGGTTCCATTTATCATGTCATTTTTTAAAAGTCAAGCTCACTCGACTTTATTGTTAGGGGATTTAGTGGTTACCCTTATATTTTCATGCTACATCTATATCTAGTTATAAGAAAGTTATTTTTCACGCTCTTATGTGATGATAATCTTCGCGGCAATCACAGGCAGCACGCTGATTCCATCCCGTCCCGACTTTATTGTTATGGAATGGGACGAGGTTGAGATGAAGTTTTTCCCATCCCATCCAAATCCCGTATAAACGGAATGTGATAGGGATGAGTATATCTCGTCCCTTCCCATTCTATGCCCACCCCTAAATTGATCATTGATGTCTAATCAATTACTTTATACTTAACGAAGGTAAATTCAACAAAAATCAATATATGGCAGCACTTCTTACTCATTATTTTCTGGAAATTTTCAAAACATGGGAATATGCTGAATAAATGTCATTATATTTTGATACTTGCACTTGAAAATAGCAGTACTTATCATGACATCTTCTAAGACAACTCATTTTTAACTTGTGACATCTTCTAGATCATCTAATAATTCAAACTTCAGCTTTTTCTTGCACATATGTTTTTAATTCTTATGTTTAATTCTATTAGTGAACATGTAGACCATAGGAATAAAGTTGATTAGACGAAATGAAGAATGAAGTCAAGAATATTATGCAAAAGAAGGATGTTTGCAAGGTTAAAAAGAAAATGCTATAAGACAAATGTTCAACTGGCCATGCTATACAGTTCAGAATGTTGGGTTACTACGAGACAATTTTACTATAGCGGTGAAGGAAGACATCATTGAACTTAGATTTGACAAGAATATGAGAAATACCGCTTTACTTGAAAAACCAAAATTCGTGTAAACAATCGCAAAAATATCAAAAATGAACTTTAATGATGATGATGAACCATATATTTGTTGCACAGAGGTCTAACACTCAAATTTTTGTCACCGCCATACCTAGAGTTGGTAATCAAATTTGTACTAAAAACACTGAACTCATAGAGTTGTAATGCCTTATTGGCTCTGATATAATCAGAGAAAGCCTGGTGGTGGTATGTGGACTTTTTCCCAATGAGCTTGAGATGTTGTTTTGCAAGTTCATTTTCAGAATAAGAAATAATAATAATAATAATAATAATAATAATAATAATATAATAATAAAATACCACAGTGCATAGAATTTTTTTGGATAGATTGCGTGATTTTAGTAAAATGATCATAACTTGCTCATCTGAAAATATTTTCAAGTGATTCAAGTTGTTTTTAATAGATAACTCAAAGTAGAACAACTTTTGTGTTTTGATCAACTTGAGAATCGGTATTGATCGAGTACATAGGTTAACCGAAAGTCAGGAACACTATTCCATTTTCATTTTTCAGACATATTTGCGCAACTTTAATAAAATAACCATAACTTGCTAATTTCCTAACATTTTCAAGTGATTCAAATTGTGTTTATTAGATATATCAAAGTACTACAACTTTTATTTTGTTCAACTTGATAATCGTTCTTAATCAAGCACATAAGTTGGCCAAAAGTCAAGAACACTATCTCATTTTCATTGCAAGATAGAGTTGTGTGACTTCAATAAAATGATCATAACTTGCTCATTCAAAAGATTTTCAATTGATTCAAGTTGTGTTTATTAGATAACTCATAATACTAGAACTTTCGTGTTTTGATAAACTTGAGAATCAATTTCAATTGAGAGTTTAAATTGGTTAAAATTTACCCGATTTTGCATTTTTTTCGTATTGAGTTTAGATTTCTTAGTGGTGTGAGAAAGTAAAAATAAAAAAATAAAATATAAAAAAAATTCCTCAATGGTGGTGTATTGTAGTCGTTGTCTTTTGTTTTTTTTTTTTTTTTAATATCCTTTTGTCATATTGTTGAAATTGTCGAGGCGGGGAAGCAACATCACATGTTCTAACCATGAGTTTTGAACTTGAAGCATGAATCTCAATCCTTCAATGACAAAAATTTTCCGCATGTCCAGGTACTTAGAAGGAGAGTAAACTCTCATGTTAATGGAAAACATGAAATGTGTGCTAGAGGATTTCTCAAAAAATTTGTGAAGTTCAATTCAACATTACTTGTGCATCTCCCATTCTAGTATATTGGATTATTGAATATGATGCATTTTAGAGGTGGGTATGGAATGGGATGCACTCATCCCGTTTGTTCGAGATTGGAACGGGATGGGAAAGACCTCATCTCGATCTCGTCCCATCCCAAACGGGTTGAGGATGGGACGAGACGGAATGAGCATGTACTAAATTTTGGATTTACCAAACACACAACTTTAAGAACAACTATATAACTTTAAGCCATTGGTTATTATTTCCTATTTCACTAGCTTTTATTCTGTTTTTTTAGAACCACTATTAAAAATAGTTATTTTTTTGTACATTGCTAACGAAAATGATCAATGAATTTGTCATTTAAAAACTACAATGAACACATTGTTGTTGTCAAGAGTTAAGAAGATGAAAAAAAAGGGAGAGAGTTTGAGTTATATTCATTATCTAGGTGAGTCGCATGGATGTTTGTGAGAATAGAATAGTCATGTCAATAAGAAAAACAAATAAAAGTCATGTCAACAAATAGTTTCATACTACATATTTTATATTAAATATTAACAAAATCGGTTCTAAATGAGACGGAATGGACGAGATTGAAAATCTTTATCCCGATCACATTCCACTCTAGATCGAAACACAACGGGATCAGGATAAGATTGATCAATCCCAATAGGACCCAAGAAAATTAGGAATAGATCAAAATTGCAGGATAGAATGTCCACCCCTAATGCATTATATTAAGTTGTTAAACCAAATCAAAGTTTCTCAAAGCTGATATTTTAATTTTTAACTTCACATTTTCAATCAAAATCAAACAATCAGAAAATTTATGATCAAAATCATAAACCGTAAACTATGTGCATCAAATCAATTGAGAAAAAAATATGTAAAGTCGAATTAGGGTTTTCCTTTATTAATATTGATATAAACAAGTGACAACAACAACTCTACTACAGATGAATGCTCTCAAATTAAATGTCAGTGACTCTCTTTATACATCTAAATAAACACTAGACAAACCCTAACTCGATCCCATTCTTGGTTCATCGAGTCAATCCACTTTACCTGGGTTGTTGAATCGCCATTGGACTCACCTTCACGTTCACAAACTTAGGATAAGCCTTCTCTTCGTCCTGTTCTCCTGCAATAAAAATCAGTTAAAGTCAGTGAGTCAACTCAAAAAAATCGCTATGAGCAAGGATTATGACAATAAGTTAATTTTAAAAAATGTTTAGTAAAATATTTTATTCTATATAGAAAAAATGCAAAAAATTTTATTATAATTTAATAGTTTTAAAATCTTATGCAAGAAAACTTGTAATGTTATCCAAACTACATGCTGCATACAAATAAGGATTGTGATTTTGTTTTTTGATTTTATAATTTTAGAAAATTTTTTATATGTAAAGAAAAAACACGTAAAAAGTTTGAAAATTATATGAATAGGTATACTGAATTTCAAGGGTATATTAAATATATAGTTAAAAAATTTAATACAAGTAAATAAATTTATTAAATAAAGTCTAAATAACAAGAAATTAAACAAACATAGAATCTATATAATTAAAAAATCCGGTCGTTGGTTTTAAAAATCAATATATAAATAGAATAATTATTATTAAAAAATCAGAAGTGATTTCCAAAAATAATGAATAATTAAAAGAAATGCCACTTAAAAAAATACCCTGAAATTTTTTCGAAAACATGCAAGTTTTTGGAAGTTGATTCTTGCATTTTTATGAAAAAAGATGAAATTTCAACAATTTTTTGTAAAATTTTGCAAAAACACAATGCTTGTATACAAATCATGACAAAATTTTAATACTAGAATAAAATTATAACGAGTTAATTTTCAAACACAGTAGCTCGAATAAAAAATATTCTGTGAAATTAGTCTTTGAATATGAGCCATGTCTCATTTTAATACTTACTGGATTCGGTGTAGCCGTTGAAGAGGGCATCTATTTCAGGGAGGAGGTCAATATCGTCAGTGTGGTCATCCTTAAGGGCATTTTGGGGATCTTGGAAGCACTCTTGAAGTCAGTAGTCACGGAACCAAGTGGAGGAGTGAACGAGCTCCCACCACTTGTCGCTGAAGTCCTCCACCACTCGGTCCGCGCACGGTACAAACAGCGGTGCGTTTGGGTTTAGAGACGAAGATCGCCTAGAAATTACCTCCATTGCCACTGCTTTAGTTTTGCTTTATGGAAGAGAGAATGAAAAAGATGGATAAATAATGTAGTTTTATTATTGTGGATATATATATAAAAGGAGGGAGGAAATAATAGGGGTCGGAGTTGGAAGAATTTACCGTTGTACCATTAAGGTCAAGGGGGAGGGTATTTTGTAAATAAATGGAAGGTGAGGGGTTGTTTTAGAAAAGAAATTTCCTTATGGGCAATCGGTTGGACTTATTTACCCTTCATATTAGGGATGGTAGTGGGGCGGATTTTCACAATTATTCACCCCACCCAATCCGTTTGGAGCAGTTTTGGATATGCTTAAACGAATTTCGGGGCAAATATGGATATCCAAACAACATCAATCAAATATTCGGGGTGGATACGGATTTGATCATATTCGCCCCACAGATATTTGTTTAAATACGAAAATTACAGAAATACCCCTGGTCCTTTAAAAGGGAAAAAAATTTAACCCTAAGTATTTATTTCTTTCCTTTATCTATCTCTTTCACAGTTCTTCTCTTCTTCTTTAGTGAGAAAGAAAATCTCTCGCCTGAGTCAACTTCGCCTCTACCACCAGCCACCCTCGTCTTTGTATCCTTTACCATCCTTTGTCGTCTCCTCCCATATTATAAAGGTTTCAGGTGAGTTCTCGCTCATTCCATTCACCCATCTTTCTCTACTTAAATCTCAGATCTAAGTCCATTTGCACACCTTTCTCTGCTTAAATCTCAGATGGATCTCTCATCTCTCACTCTCAAGACTTTCTTACTCTGCCTCCTTCTCTTTGGACTCTATTCTTCTTTTTCTGCGAAAATCAACACCAAGCAAAGCAAGTCTCTTCCTTTCCCTTTTTAAGCTGAGAGATGAGACGAAATTAAGAGTGAAAGAGAAGGATCCGAATAGGAACAGGAAAAGGAGACTATCGATCGATCCTTTGTTCTTCGTTGATGATCCAGTACTACCAACGCGGTGGTGAAGTTTCAATTTCACCTGCAGCGGTGGTGAGGACGACGTTGGGAATCGCATCTCTCCAACCATAACCATGGATTCTAAACTGATTTATTGAGGAGGAGTTCTATGTCTCTCTCGAGGAGGTGGAAGAGTCTTTTTTTCCCCTTCTTATAAGGCTTCTAATTGTTCAATAACAATGGAAAATCTCAATCTCCATCTCCGAAAGCTTCCCGGTTTCTCTCATTCGATAGTTGATTTGTCAGACTGCAGGATTCAACGATTTCTCGTCACTGCCACACATCTTGGACAAACAGATAAAGCCTTGTATTGCTAAATTTGTCAATTCATTGTATTCCATTTGAGATTGATCAAACATGCATACTGAAACAAGGTATGAAAATCAGTTAATCTATGAATGAATATCTGAAATTCGCGAGCATTGGTAAAAGAAATTAATCATTGTGAATCACTATAGCATGTGCCACTCCATTAAGAACACACAAGATTCTATTATCTAAGTCCATTCTTCACTTTCTTTGCAAATGCAGGTTTACAACAACGCCGTCCAACATTAGTGTGAGATGATGAGTTTTTGTTGTAATTTTTGTGTATGATTTTATTACTGGGTTTTTTTTTTGTAATACATGGTATTAATGTTGAGAAAAAAGACATGTTTTAACGAATATTCGGGTTGCGGAGATATTTGTCAATCCGTCCGGATCGGGTATTGTTTTTATAATTTTGGATAAACAAATATTCGAGGATCCGTGATCTCTAGCGGGGCGGGGACAAATCCGCCGGTTGTCATCCCTACTTCATACAATGCATTGTCTTTGTCACTTGGGTTATAGTTTGGTACATTCAAGTTGGAGCCTATCTGATGGGCTTTCTGATCTATTGAATTGTTCAAAATCTTAAGGCACGTGTGGTTACTTTAATGGAATGGATTTGACATTATAATGATCATTACAATGGTACAAGCTACTCCTGTGTTTGGTTAGGTATAAAAATTGCGTAATGGGAATGACCATTACAAATTTCATTGAATTTGCACATTTCATAAACCAAACCGAATCAATTTGGTTCAATTTCGATCGGTTCCAAATTGTAATTTATTCTTCAATACTTCAAGCGCTCTAACATTTTGAATGTCAAATTCCAAATGTTCAATCTATTTCCTCATTTTAGGTCTGGTGTCCTAAGTCAAAACATTCACTTCTGCTGAGGAAGTTCCCAAGAGAATCAGTCATCAGATAAAAGAGCACCTACGCCGTGACCATTAGCATTCATATTCATGTCATGTTGGTAATGCTATGCCACAAGACCACAAGATGAGCCATATAAGCTGCAATTAGCCATACAATTAGCTCAGAATCCACCAGTGCCCATATAGTACACCATTTTCTTCTCCTAAGCTTTCGTACAACACCCGATATACATAAAAACCCTGCATCCCCGCTTACATTTTACAATTGAGGGAATGCCATTATTCTCTTCTTATACATTTTTGCAGAATTTTTGTTCCATCTCACTCCTATCAAAATGAAATGAACCTTCTAGCCACATTTGTGTGCCTTAGAGAGCTCCATGGCCAGAGGCAAATATGGAACGACCTGGTATTTGGTTCCCATCAACCTGCATGCATTTTCCTAATTTTGGCCTTATCCAGCCTCGCTCGCCGATAGACTTCTTGAATTTGGAGATCATGATCTTTCAGCATCTGATCCACATTACCTGAAAGTGGACCAGAGTAGTGAATCTTGTTGCCTTTGGAGCCATATCCCTGCTGAAACAAAAGAAAAATGTATATAGTAAAAAAAACAGAATTAGCTATAATATAAAAGGATACATAAGCTTGTATACAATAAGAACTGGACTTTTATATTTGTACAGCCAACAGATGTTGATGACACCATGGGTAACATAGTGATACACAATGTGAATGGATTGAAAAAGAAAAATTCACATCATCACAATTCACAACTATACGCATGCATTTACAGATCATAACGCAGTACTTAATCAAGATTTATTCAAGTCTGATATAACTTACCAGCGAAGGTCCCTGCTGTTCTTCCTTCCAGCTTCATTTAGATGAGAACTAGAAAGTCCATGTGCTTGCTGCTTGTAGTCCTACCTTCTAGCAGAATCTGAACCCTCGTTGAATGATGCCTGGAACCTGCCAATAAAGTTTGTTCCTTCTGGTTGTGATGGGCCAGACTTTTCTCTTCAGCCATCAGATAACAAATTTTGTGCTGCTACTAAACTTTTGGAGCATCATCATGGTTCTTTGCAGACTTAGCCCAAGCCGACTGGTGCACTAATGGTGAATCTCTTTTATGAATCACCTGCGATTCTTTGATAATTTCTTCTTGTGCTTGTGACTGCCTAGGGGGTCCATTGGGAAGCCAGAAGCAATATCCTCTGGATTTTTAATCAAATTTTAGGCTCCAAAAGGAGAACCGTTAAACCAAAAACCGAACCGAGAAAAAACTATGCTAAACGGAACCACTAATTTTTATATTACACTATAAATTTTAAAAATATATATATAACAGTTCAATTTGGCTTTCTTGGGTTTATTAAACCTAAAACCGAACCAATCCCTTTATTTCAAAAAATTACAAACCAAACAGCTCGGTTCGTTCAATTTGTTGTTTAGTCCAATAAGTGAATGACTGCTAGCTCAAAAGGAGAAGAATGGGTTCATTGTAGAGTTCAATTTGTTGTTGTTCTGTGATTCCTATTTATGAAGACATCAATACATACAAATGGGCAACACAGTAGAGTTCATTGTAGCAATCAATAGGGGCAGTCTACATGTGATTTTCTTCTATGGTGACGCAGAGTTTTATTGATCCTTTCTATGTTGTTGTTCGAATTGTCTATCGAGTCTTTGAACAAATACAAAAAAGGTTATAGTTTCACTTTGCAAATACAGAGATGGGAATATTGATCGAGTTTTTTTCATTAATTGGGCATGGGAAATTAGAATGCATGGAAAATGCTTTATGCATACAAAACATGATTTGTTGGATACAAAAATTCAAAGCATTCCTTACATTTCAAACCATTTACAAAGAAGTTGAAAAGTTATCGACACATACATAATCTAATAGAGAATATTGTATCCAAGAATTAAAACTAACATGGAGAAAAAGAAACCACAATCTAAGTTTAGACCAAAAGGATGGTGAAATTGAGTATGTGTGTTTAGCATCATCAGCAAAGAAGCAAACCAAACCAAAAGTCATATATCCAATGAAAAACCCAATGCTTCTTTTAAAAAACTTTCAAAAACAGACCAATCAAGTCTTAATTGCAAGAAACAACCATGCAGAAGATTAAAAAAAAAAAAAGGCAAAAACTTGAACCTGCTCGTTGAAATATCGCTTCCCCCCATGATCCCAACTCCCAATTTGCCAAGTCTGTGCTTCTCCACCGCCATAGTCATAGTCATAATCTTCTTCTTCACTTGCAAAACTCAAACTTTTGCAGCAAATCACTAATGAATGATGAAACCTGCTAGGAACGTTGTAGGAGTAAGTCACAGTTAGCCATGTTCGGGAGAGTAATAATTAGAAGAAAAAAAAAAAGAAAAAAACCATTGAAACCCATAGTGAGTTCTCTAAGAAAAGAAGACAATACAATTATGCATACTATTCAACAAGATTAATGTAAACTTGAATCGAAATCAATGCCATTTATTGCCAAGAATTTTTTTTTTAAAAAAAGGCTAGAAAAAAAAAAGAAATTGAAATCCTCACCGGTGGGGAGAGATTCTTTGACTTAGTCAGTCTCACTTATGACAATCCTTGGCACATGCTTCACTTTCCAGTAGTCTTCTCCTCCTGCATCTTCTTGAAGTCTCCTATTGAAATATTCGGGCATATAAATGATAAAAAGAGCTTTGAGATCGGAGAGGTGATTTATGCCTTGAGGAACTGCCTTCAACCGTCCACATTCCTCGATTGTTAACTCTTTCAGTTTCGGCATTGCACCTTTTTCTATTGTCGCTGAGTGCAAGTTATTCAATTGAACTAACCATAAATTCTTCAGCTTTGTAAAACTTTCACCTGGAAACTGCAATTCTTCTCCCTCGTATGATCTGCAACTGAGATCGAGCTGTTCCAATTTAGGCAAATCCCCCAACATTTTAATTTCACCATCGCTCAATCTTGAATACAATAACCTTATGTATACAAGGTTAGTAAGGGAGAGGACCCAATTAGGCAGCTTCTCTAAAACCCCTTTCAAAGACAGTGACTGAAGAAGCAACGGAGGAGATGATACAAATTGCAAATCAAGAACTCCATCTTCCCCTGATGAACCTACCTGCAACGCCTTGAGATGCTCCATCCTTGAAACGCAGGCACAAAATTTCATTCCATTTTCTGTTTTCATCTCTGAAATCGCTAGATCTCTCAACTGGACCAACTTTTCCATATCTGCGATCCAACTAGGGGGGCTTTTGGATGCATCAATACAAGATAAAGTTTGCAGCTCTGTCAATGATGCAGCGACAGTATGTCCCACACGCCGCCCGAAACCACTCGCAACAAACAGTGTGTGTCCCATGCACCGCCCAAACAACTCACAGACGCACCACCGCCCAAACAACTCACAGCGTGTCCCACGCACCGTCCATGTATATTTTTTCTTGTATTCCTTGTATAAATACCACATCAATGTGGATCTGTAGGCATCAACTTTTCAATCAAAAACCTAAGTATTTCATTCTCTGTGTGAGAATTATCTTTCTCTGTGTGAGAAATTATCCTCCTTCTCTTTGTGAGAACGCAAGTTAGGGCGTACCTAGCAACCCGCTGCGTCAATTGGTATCAGAGCCTTCCTCTGATCCAGGCGAAGCTATCCCAACCACCGTCAACACCACCACCGACGACCCAAAATCCGCTTTTCAATATCCCTGAACCCCAACCCAAAAAAAAAAAAAAAAAAAATCGATACCACACACCACCGTACCCATCACCCATTCTCATTACCACCAACCAGTAAATTTCCATTACCAAAATCCGTCACAAAAAAAAAAAAAAATTTCACCTCCAGATCCGCCACCCAAGCAAACTCGCCACCACCAAGGGCTCCACCACCATCAGATCTACCATCAGATCGCCACACCACCACAGGCCCCTCGCCACCTTCGGCACCACCAAAGGTTCCATCGCCGCCACCACTCAGATTCAAAAAAAAAAAAAAAAAAAAAAAAAATAGAGGAGAATAGTTTGTAGAGTGGAGGAGAAGAGGAGAAGATTTGGAGTGGAAGGGAAGAATTTGTAAAGGAGAGAAGAGAAGAATTTGTAAAGGAGAAGAAGAATCTCCAGGAAGGAGAAGAAGAAGAACGAGGGGAGAGGAAAGTTGAGTGAGTGAGTCGTTGAGTGATAAAAAAAAAAAAAAAAAGGTTGGGGCTCGTGAGAAAGGAGTGAAAAAAAGAGGAAGAAGAGGAGAAAGGGGGTTTGGGGCGCGTGAAAAAAAAAAAAATTAGTTGTTGTTGAGTGGAAAGTAGGTGGGGACCCCGTTGGGGAGAGTGAAAAAGAAAGAGGAAGCATTTGCATTTGTTGGAGTAAAGAGAGAGACAAGACAGGTAGAGAGAAAAAAAAAAAAAAAAAAAACAGAGTACGTGAAAAAGGGAGAGAGAAAAGAAAGAGGAAGTATTTTTTTTTTGTTAGTATTTTTTTTTACGCAAACGATAGTGCGAAAAAAAAAAAAAATTGTAATTGTATTTTGTATTTTAATTGTACTTTGTATTTTATTTGTAAAAAAAAAAAAAAAAAAAAAAAAATCATGAAGTCCAGTCAGCAGAGTCTACAAGTAGGGAGATTTGCAACAAAGGAATCCGTGGAAGCAGTTGAAAGAAGGTTACCAAATCTAGAAGCAATGATCGAGAATTTGACTCAACTCATTGGCGGACGAAACAACAATCTCCGACAGCAGAGACGAGATGAACCCAATCGTTGGAGAGAACCCAATAATCACCATGGTAATTTCGGGCTCAGAAATGAGTTTGATCCAGAACAGGATACAAGTAAAGTGCCAACCACTCCCAGGCCCGACCCAGGAAGACAACAGGACAACTACCGTAGTAAGATCAAAATTCCATATTTCAATGGCCTGTTTGTAATTGATGAATTTCTTGATTGGCTAGCTGAAGTGGAGAAATTCTTTGACTATTGGAAGACTGAAGAATACATGAAGGTCAAGTTGGTAGCCTATCGACTTAAAGGAGGAGCGTTATCTTGGTGGGACCAATTACAAACCACACGCATTCGACAAGGGAAGAATAAAGTCCAAACTTGGAGGCGTATGAAGCAATTAATGAAGGAGCATTTTCTACCTCCAGATTACGAGCAAACACTCTTTAGCCGCTATCAGCATTATCGGCAAGCATACCGGACTGTGTCGGAGTATGTTACCGAATTTCACAAGCTTGCTGCTCGTGTGGACATTCGGGAATCTGAAAGCCAGAAAATCTCCAGATTTGTCTATGGACTTCGTGCCAACATACAAGACGAGGTCTTCAAACAGTCACACAGCACACTTTCCAGTGCCATTCAACTTGCCTTGAAGATTGAAACACAGTTTGGTAAAAGGGGATTACGCAATCCAGTATTGAATCCAGTGTCATCCCAATTTTCAGCACCTCAAAGACCTGACCTAAGCAAAGGGAAGGCAGTGGTGAGACCACAAGATGAGGCACCTAAGCCTAACCAGCCTCAAAAACAGCCTATGGCACCACCGCAAAGGGAGGAAGCAAATAAGCCCAATTCCAACAACCCTTATGCCGTTCCAAGAGGCCACAACTGTTACCGTTGCGGGCAAACAAGGCATTTTTCTAATCAATGTCGCCAGAACAAATCGGTCAATCTAGCCACTCATGATGATGGCATTGATGGAGACAAAGATTATCCAGAGGACGAGTCCGAGGAGGAAGCGGGACCAGGAGAAATCACTTATGAAGATGAGGGTGTTCCCTTAGTAATAGGGCAACTAATGTATACCCCAAAGAAAGATGAGGACATCCAAAGAAAGGCGACTATGGTGGGCAAACTGCAGCTGCCAACTCAGCCTCATCCATCCCCGTACCATATTGGGTGGATCAAAGATGTTAGTGAAACAAGAGTAACAGAGCAGTGTCGCATACTTTTCTCTATCAGCAAGTACCAAGATGAGGTATTGTGTGATGTTGTCGATATGGATGCATGTCATATGCTACTTGGTCGACCGTGGCAGTTCGACTTAAAAACGATGCATGATGGTAGGAGCAATGCCTACACATTCTACAAGGACTGTGTGAAGATTATTCTCGCCCCAATGAGGCCGCTAGACAATCCGACATGTTCGAAGGCCAAGACCCATCTCCTTTTAGTACCGCAAGAGACTACTACCTTGCAAAGCGTGCCAGAACTAGTTCAGCCTCTACTAGCAGAGTTCAGCGATATTGTTCCCGACGAACTACCTGCTGGACTTCCACCTGATGGAATCAAGGTTGATCAAGAAAAGGTGAAAGCTATCGCCGCACCTCTCACGGATTGTTTAAAACAGAAACAATTCGCTTGGACAGATCAAGCAGAACAAGGTTTTGCAGTTTTAAAGGAAAAATTGACAAATGCACCAGTTCTTGCACTTCCCGACTTTGAGAAGATGTTCAAAGTCAATTGTGATGTTTCAGGAGTAGGCATTGGAGCTGTTCTATCCCAGGAGATGAAACCGATCGCCTTTTTTAGTGAAAAACTCAGCGACCCAAGAAAGAAATGGTCGACATATGATCAAGAGTTGTATGTGGTTGTTCGCACATTGCAGCAATGGGAGTCATACCTAGTGCAGAAGGAATTCATCCTCAACGCGGACCATCAAGCTCTTAAGTATCTCAACCACTCTTCCAAAGCAAATCGGATGTATACACGTTGGATTGGCTACATCCAAAGGTTCACTTTTTCACTCAGGCACAAGTCAGGACAGTTGAATAAAGTCGCTGATGCATTGAGTCGTCGAGTCATGTTGCTGACATCTGTTCGAGGTGAAATCATCGGATTTGATTATTTGAAAGACTTGTACGCGGAGGATGAAGACTTCAAGGATGAATGGAAAAAGTGCACTCATGGAACCACTGAAAAACACCAAATACATGATGGTTTTCTATTCTTTAAAAATCGTTTATGTATTCCCCGAGGGTCCCTTAGGGAGCACATCATTCAAGAGCTACACAGTGGAGGACTCAGTGGACACATGGGACGAGATAAGACCATTTCACTGGTGGAAGCTCGATACTACTGGCCGCATTTCAGGCGTGACGTGGAAAAGTTTGTCAAACGATGCTATACATGCCAGACTGCCAAAGGACAAGCTCAAAATACTGGACTCTATACGCCACTTCCAATTCCTGATGCCTCTTGGGAAGATCTATCAATGGATTTCATCCTGGGATTGTCGCGTACACAAAGAGTCGTTCGTCTACATGGGTTACCAAAGACCATAGTTTCTGATCGTGATAGCAAATTTCTCAGCCATTTTTGGCGTACCTTGTGGAAAAGGCTTGACGCAGCCTTACAGTATAGCAGCACGTGTCATCCGCAAACAGATGGGCAGACAGAAGTTACAAATCGTACCTTGGGCAATATGTTGCGAAGCTTGCTTAAGGAAAATCCAAGGCAATGGGAAAATGTGTTACCACAAGCTGAATTCGCCTACAACAACGTGCCAAATCGTTCAAGTGGTAAATCTCCTTTTGAAGTTGTTTACATTAGGCCCCCGTTACATACTCTAGACTTGGTTCCTTTATCAAAGCTTTCTGGAATGAGCATCATTGCTGACCATATGAATGAAAGGGTAACCAACATTCATGGAGAAGTCAACGACTGGACCACCTCCATTGCCTTATTCCAACTCGAGGACGAGTTGTGCTCTAGAGGGGGAGAACTGATGCAGCGACAGTATGTCCCACACGCCGCCCGAAACCACTCGCAACAAACAGTGTGTGTCCCATGCACCGCCCAAACAACTCACAGACGCACCACCGCCCAAACAACTCACAGCGTGTCCCACGCACCGTCCATGTATATTTTTTCTTGTATTCCTTGTATAAATACCACATCAATGTGGATCTGTAGGCATCAACTTTTCAATCAAAAACCTAAGTATTTCATTCTCTGTGTGAGAATTATCTTTCTCTGTGTGAGAAATTATCCTCCTTCTCTTTGTGAGAACGCAAGTTAGGGCGTACCTAGCAACCCGCTGCGTCAGTCAAGCACCCAATACCCGCTGGTATCTTCACTGCTGCATTGCTGTTTCTATGATAAGCTACAAGGTGTCGCAACTTTCGAAGCTTCAAGATTGCAAACGGCAGTTCGGTGAGGCAAGTATTTCCGGCATTCAATACTTGAAGATTCTGGAGTCTTCCAATAGTGTTTGGAAGGGCCTTGATAAAGGTTAAATTGAGATTCAAATATCTCAAATGGAAGAGATTTGATATCTCATCAGGTAAATTCTGCAAACATGTCTTTGACAGGTCCAATATCTTCAATTGTGGGAAAGTAGAAATAACTGTGTGTACGAACGACATCGACAACGGCAACTCATCATATTCATATGTAAAAACTGACCGAACAAGAATTCGCACCTTTCATATTAATCTCCGCACCAGTAGTGTTATAGTGGATTGCAAGTCGTCGGTTAGTTTCATATGAACTGGAACTACTACTGTTTTTGTCAAAAATTTCACAAAAATTTTCATCAACAAACCTCGAAACAAGGAACTCACGCATCAAGTCGTGAACCACACATCTCAGATTTAATCCAGAGTCAATTTCGTCTACTTGTATCAAATTCCGACTGATAAGCTGGTGAAGGTAGTCCTCTCCTACTTCCTCTAATGTTTTCCCTTTTTCTTCTTTCACAAATCCCTCGGCTATCCACAACGGAATCAACATATAAGATGAGAATGCACGGTCCTCTGGAATCATACCAAAGCATAGGAAACAAGATTTAAGGTAATAAGAGAGATCATTGTAACTCAGAGAAATTATTTTCATAATAGTCTTAAGTTTTGGATCCTCTCCAAACATAGAAGAGAGACTATCATGAAATTTCTGCCATTCGGACACCGTCTTTTCCTTAGTTCGAAGGAGACTTCCCATCGCTACAATACTCAGTGGCAACCTTCCACTTCTTTTCACAATATCCTCAGACAAACTTTCTAATTCTTGAGGGCATTTACCATTGAAATTAATTCCCAATGCATCCTCCAAAGATAGAGGATCGAGATGAAAAATATGAGAGGATTCAACAAAAGATAAAGCAACATCTTCACTACGAGTAGTGAGCATTACCCTACTACCACAATTGACATCAAGCAATGCACGTTTTAGAATGTCCCACAGCTGAATGCTCCAAACATCATCGAGAATAGCCACATACCTCTTATGACTAAGATAGTTCCTTAGCACGTCGATTAGGTAGGTCATCTCCCTTCTCGCAATAGAAAATGACTCCTTCCTAGACTCATGGAATTGATTGATCAAATCCACGAGAAGGTCTTCAGTCTGGAATACTTGCGAAACTCTAATCCAAGCATGACATTGGAAATGACGCTGCACTTTATCACTTTTGAACACCTGCCTCGCAAGTGTAGTTTTGCCAACTCCACCCGTTCCTACCACTGCGAGCACAAACCCATTTTCCAATCCTTTTACTAACCAGTCTATCAGTTTACTTCTAGGCTTCTCAATGCCCACAAGTTCCAACTCATCTGCGTAAAGGGCATTAACGTCTCGCCAGGAGGAAACATCGCCACCATTGGAGCTACTAGAACTTGCAACATCGGCTATGAATTGATACCTATCCTTCCTTTGACTAATCTCCGTCAACTTTCCTTTAATATCTTCAATCTCCGTGGCTATTTCGTAACGAGGCTTTAGGCGTTTAACACACCCAAAAGATTTGCGAACCCAGCCAACAACTCCACTGCGAAGAGGCTGTTGTGCAGCACGCAGACGAAACTCGTCCAACACATCCTCCATTCGAAAGGCTACTAGACGTAGTTGTTTCACCCAAACCTTGACTTCATCGTTAATCTCTACCCTTGCATCAGCATCCTTCAAGAAGACACGAATTGAATCCATTTCATCTTTGATAAATTCCAGTTCTCGGCGCACTCCTTTCAACAGTTTTGCTTCTTGGATAATAAAGGGAGCCAACTGACTGACAACAAAACTTACTGCACTCTCAGCCATTTAGAAAGATTTTAACAAAAATGTTGGCGTTCTGAAGCTAAGATAATAGCCTGCTAAAGCAAACGGAGAGAACAACGTCAATTATGTTGATCGACCAAGTGTTGGACAAATGCCATTAATGAGATCAAACATATAATAAACAGACAATTGACTGAAGACTTTATTTCTGCAGAAAATACTAAATTACACCAATGTGTCCAAAAATTCATCATAGAACAACAAAACTCCCACTAAACCATGATATCCTCATGTGACATAACACCCATATGAGCGGTGTGCTCATGAAAGACCTTGGGTGGTAATCCCTTAGTAAGCGGATCCGCAATCATGGAGTGTGTCCCAATATGCTCTATGAAAATCTGTTTATTCTCTACTCTCTCCTTCACAACCAGGAACTTTATGTCAATATGATTTGACCTAGACGAGCTCCTGTTGTTGTTGGCATATAAAACTGCTGACTTATTGTCACAATATAACTTTAGTGGTCTTTCTATGTCATTCAAAATGCGCAGCCCAGTGACAAAATAACGCAGCCATAATCCGTGGTTGGAGGCCTCAAAACACGCCACATATTCTGCTTCCATGGTGGAAGAAGCTATGAGTGTCTGTTTAGCACTTCTCCAAGAAATAGCTCCTCCAGCTAACAGATAAATGTAGCCTGATGTAGATTTTCTACTATCTTGGCATCCAGCAAAATCAGAATCAGCATACCCTATGATCTCCAACTGATCTGATCTCTTGTATGTGAGCATGTAATCCTTAGTTCTCTGTAAATATCTCATAACCCGTTTAGCTGCTTTCCAGTGACTCATCCCAGGGTTATCCAAATATCTGCCAAGCATTCCAACAATGAATGCTATGTCTGGACGTGTACATACTTGAGCATACATAAGACTCCCAACAGCTGATGCATAGGGGATCTTTTGCATCTCTACAACTTCAAGTTTAGTCTTAGGACACTGTTTAAGACTGAATTTATCTCCTTTAGATATAGGGGTATCTCCTGGTTTACAATCTTGCATGCCAAACCTTTTAAGCACTTTTTCTATATAGCCCTTTTGTGATAATCCAAGAATACCCCGAAAACGATCCCGGTATATCTGAATCCCTAAGACAAAAGAAGCTTCACCAAGATCTTTCATTTCAAATTTCTTTGATAGAAATCTCTTGGTTTCGTGCAACATGTCTATATTATTAGTGGCAAGCAATATGTCATCAACATACAAAACCAAGAAGATATGCTTACTCCCACTGAACTTATGATACACACAGTTATCAACAACATTTGTCTTAAAACCAAACGAGACAATTACTTGATGAAATTTGTAGTACCATTGACGGGAAGCTTGCTTGAGCCCATAGATGGATTTCTTTAGTCTGTAAACCATATTCTTTGGGTCTCCAGACACAAAGTTTTCTGGTTGCACCATATAAATTGTTTCATCAATGTCGCCATTGAGAAATGCTGTTTTAACATCCATCTGATGCAACTCAAAGTCAAAATGTGCAACAAGAGCCATGATTGTCCTAAATGAGTCTTTCTTTGACACTGGAGAGAAAGTCTCTTTATAGTCGATGCCTTCCTTTTGAGTGAAGCCTTTAGCTACAAGACGAGCTTTATACCTTTCCACATTACCTTTTGAGTCCTTCTTGGTTTTGAATATCCATTTACAACCAATAGGCTTTGTATTTTCAGGTAATGGGACAAGATCCCAAACTTGATTGTCTTGCATAGACTTGTACTCCTCATTCATAGCATCTATCCACTTTTGAGAGTTAGAATCCTGCATGGCTTGATGGAAGTTGATTGGATCATTTTCCACCAATCCATCATTTCCTCATGTTCTTCGAGAAATACCATATAATCATCCGGAATTGCGCTTCTCTTTTCTCTCGTGGATCTCCTTAATGGCATTTGATCTTGAGGTTGTTGAGTTTGTTCTTCTGGAATATTTAATTCAATTGGAGCAGGGAGTAGTTCAACATTGTCCTGTTGAGGTTCCAGATCTGCTTCTTGATCAATGACAGGTAGTGGAACATGTACATTGTCAACAACAGTAGTAGGAGTCGAAATTGATTCCTCCTCAAAGACAATGTCTCGTACCTGATTTCTCCCCCCAAACTCGACATCCTCAAAAAATGTTGCTGTCCCCGTTTCAAAAATGGACTTAATAGTGGGATTATAGAACTTGTAGCCCCTAGATCGCTCAGAGTAGCCAATGAAGTAGCTGCTCACTGTTTTGGAGTCCAATTTCTTTTCATTCGGCCGATAAGGCCTTGCTTCAGCTGGACATCCCCAAATGTGAAAATGCTTTAGACTAGGTTTTCTACCTGTCCAAAGTTCATAAGGTGTTTTGGCAGCCGCTTTAGTTGGTACTCTATTAAGGATGTAAGCTGCAGTCTTTAGTGCTTCTCCCCAGAGTGATTCAGGTAATGTAGAATGACTGATCATACTCCTTACCATGTCCTTAAGAGTTCGGTTTCGTCTTTCAGCTACACCATTCATGCTAGGTGATCCCGGCATGGTGTACTGTGGGACGATTCCACATTCCTCTAGGAATTTAGCAAATGGTCCTGGACGTTGTTCACCGGAACCGTCATATCTGCCGTAATACTCACCACCACGGTCAGACCTGACACTTTTAATTCGTTTGTTGAGTTGGTTCTCAACCTCAGCTTTGAAAGCTTTGAACATATCCAGTGACTCAGATTTCTCATAAATGAGATATAAGTACCCATAGCGTGAGTAATCGTCTATGAATGATATAAAATATTGTTGACCATTCCAAGAAGCCGAAGGGAATGGTCCACAAATATCTGTGTGGATCAATTCTAAGACGTCTGAAGTTCTGTTTGCACCTAATCTCTTTTGTTTGGTCTGTTTTCCCTTGATGCACTCAATACAGACATCAAAGTCTGAAAAATCAAGAGAATCTATTATGCCATCTGACACAAGTCTCTCCATTCTCGTTTTCGAGATATGTCCTAAACGTTTGTGCCATAGTTTTGATGAATTTCCTTCATTTAGCTTACGCTTAGTACCACGTGATTCCACATGCAAGGTTACATTATATGAGGCAATAGTATCAAGAAGATATAGGTTATCAAATGTGCTTAATGAACCAGTACCAATAATATTGGAATTTAATGAAAGACTAAATTGATTATTTCCAAATGAACAACAATTGGTATCAGAGCAACTCTTGTTGATTCCATGTGAAATTATAAAGGAAAACATACAGTGATTATTTGTTTCATACAGTGATATATAGATTCATACAGTGATATATATACATTCATATAATATCAAGGCAATTGAATACTATATGTTATTTATGATTATAGATTCATATAGTTTATGTATTTGGACATGATTATAAAGACATGATTATAGATTCATATGAATAGCATGAATACAGTGATTATGGATTATGTATTAATACAGTGATTGATATAGCATGATCTGGACCTACAGTGATATGTATTCATGACAATTGTCTTCACTGTTTCATTGTGAGTGTAATTGTATTTCCTATTGAAATAGATTACAATTTGGATCAAGGTAAAATAGATGTATTAAAATAGATGTATTTAAGACCATTGAAAAGTCTATGGAGTAGCTAATTTCTAACAAGTTGCTTGTTTTTCAATTTCCAATTATTGTACCCTCATCTGAAGCACAAGCACCCTTTACCCTAGAGATGTTGCAGAGCCCAGGGAGCTTTGGTTTCTCAGGATTTGGTGCTCCCATGGGCACTTACATGACTCAACAACAACAACAATCAGACAATGGGTTCCCCAAGACCAAAGAAGAACCAAGGGAAGACATGTTCCTTGAATCACTACTATACTGAAAAAAATCTTCCACATTGGTGTCTGATGGTATAGGAACAAAGAAAGAAAGAGATCAAATTGAACAATAAAGTGAAGCAAAAACTTGGTTGACTAATTTAGGTTTGTGTTGTTGTATATTTAAGTTAGGGGGATTATTTGTATTGTAAAGCTAAAAAAAATGTGATATAGAAAGAGATAGTTTACTCTACTCTCATTTGTTCATTTGTTTTGAAGGCCTGATTAGGGTTAGAAAAAAAATGTTGGCCTTTTTTGTCCCCTTTTTTTGTATCACATGTCAGGAAGAATATATAAAGTTTTTGATTTGTTTGATACCTTTTTAACCTCTTTTTTGACTAGGAATTCGATGAACATGTAGAGTTTGGATTAAATTTGACTTGGGGGTCTGAACATAATCTCTGTTCATTAATAATCATTAAGTAAACCCCATTAAACTAACAAAGTAATTAGATTATAATAATGTTGATTAAGTAGACTTTTAATGGGGGTGTTTTGTCTTGTTACAAGACTTTGACACATTCAAAGATTTTAGGCTTGGGTTTGCCTTGATGACTAAGTCGATGGACAAGTCGTCCATGTGTACAAGTTTGACATTGTTCATACAGTAATATTACACAGAGGCCCAGGTGTTTGTTTGTGGTTTAGAAGATAGGGTAGGGGTAATTTGGTCATTTCACTGATGACGTGTAATGTGGTGGTGGAGGATAAGATGTAGACATTACTTGCGAAGCACGATTGGTTTAATCAAGTGGTTGAGGGGAGGGCCAACCCAAACCCCACTGACTTTAACCACACACATATCAAAACAACATAGCTTGGTTGTGTATTTTTTGGCTTCTTCTATTGTTCATAGTTAGGGCTGTCAATCTGATATCCATTACCTCTCTTGGATTCGTATTTTGCCTAACTTTAGTGTTCAAATCCATTTTGACCTGCAAAAATTAGCAGAGGTGAAACAGAGACCACAATTGTTGCGGTTAAAGACACTCCAATGGTAAAGTCATGTTATTGAACAATGATGGAGTTAGATTGATAAAACTATGGTTGTATGTGTGTATATTTCTCATCCGTTTCAGATTATATAATGAGTATTTTACTCTTCCATTGAATCTATTTTTTAGTACGCAATAGAGTGAGGAGATATCGCTTAAAATTTTCATGTAGGGTTTTTCATATGTCTACGATTGATTTTATTTAGTATCTGGCTCTTTTTATGACTCAATGCGAATGGTCTAAGTGGACCTTGCTCTCAATAAGCCCAAGGATCTTATTATCTTAAGCCAAGCTCCAAGACTTTCGCCATGTTGAACTTGTGTAATATTGGCTTGATCACCTAACTTGGACCTAGTCTGTCATGACCCTCTTTCAATAGAGTTGATCCATGTCGTCAAGTGTTTAGTTGTGATTGGATGACCGTTAAGGGTGGGCATTCTATCCCGCGATCCCGATCTCGTCTCGTCCCATCCCATCCCGATTTTTTGGTCTTAATGGGATTGAATAATTTCATCCCGATCCCGTTTTAGAATGGGATGGGATGAGATGAAGATTTTCAATCCCGCCAATCCCGTCCCGAGCTATTTTTTAATATTTATTTTTAATATATTTATTTATTTTATTCATATAAACTTACAGATGACTGACAAAAACTCATGATGTTTGCAGTGGTAACAAAAATGTTACTTCAAAAAAATAAATACCCATTAAGCAAGAGAAAGATAACAGACTGTTGCTTGGATTCCCAATAAAAGTGGCTCCAATTATTTAACTTTCAAATATTGATAATACCCAGGTGAAGATGAAAAATGACAATTAACTGAGTAATACATATTCAGAAGGGAACATTCAGGGGCGGAACCAAGAATTTGAGATGCCTCGGATTGTAAAATAAATTTTTTAATTACAATATATGTATTGATGGTAAACCATTATGAATATGTTAGAGCATCACCAATAGGTCTATATTTCTTCCCTAACAAAACATGAAATGTCATTTTGTCAAGTAACCATAAATTTTGTTTTCCACAGTAATGAAATTGTTAAATCAGTTGGGAGACCATCACAGCAACACAATACTCTTAGTGGGTTCCATTTATCATGTCATTTTTTAAAAGTCAAGCTCACTCGACTTTATTGTTAGGGGATTTAGTGGCTACCCTTATATTTGCATGCTACATCTATATCTAGTTATAAGAAAGTTATTTTTCACGCTCTTATGTGATGATAATCTTCGCGGCAATCACAGGCAGCACGCTGATTCCATCCCGTCCCGACTTTATTGTTATGGAATGGGACGAGGTTGAGATGAAGTTTTTCCCATCCCATCCAAATCCCGTATAAACGGGATGTGATAGGGATGAGTATATCTCGTCCCATCCCATTCTGTGCCCACCCCTAAATTGATCATTGATGTCTAATCAATAACTTTATACTTAACGAAGGTAAATTCAACAAAAATCAATATATGGCAGCACTTCTTACTCATTATTTTCTGGAAATTTTCAAAACATGGGAATATGCTGAATAAATGTCATTATATTTTGATACTTGCACTTGAAAATAGCAGTACTTATCATGACATCTTCTAAGACAACTCATTTTTAACTTGTGACATCTTCTAGATCATCTAATAATTCAAACTTCAGCTTTTTCTTGCACATATGTTTTTAATTCTTATGTTTAATTCTATTAGTGAACATGTAGACCATAGGAATAAAGTTGATTAGACGAAATGAAGAATGAAGTCAAGAATATTATGCAAAAGAAAGATGTTTGCAAGGTTAAAAAGAAAATGCTATAAGACAAATGTTCAACTGGCCATGCTATACAGTTCAGAATGTTGGGTTACTACGAGACAATTTTACTATAGCGGTGAAGGAAGACATCATTGAACTTAGATTTGACAAGAATATGAGAAATACCGCTTTACTTGAAAAACCAAAATTCGTGTAAACAATCGCAAAAATATCAAAAATGGACTTTAATGATGATGATGAACCATATATTTGTTGCACAGAGGTCTAACACTCAAATTTTTGTCACCGCCATACCTAGAGTTGGTAATCAAATTTGTACTAAAAACACTGAACTCATAGAGTTGTAATGCCTTATTGGCTCTGATATAATCAGAGAAAGCCTGGTGGTGGTATGTGGACTTTGTCCCAATGAGCTTGAGATGTTGTTTTGCAAGTTCATTTTCAGAATAAGAAATAATAATAATAATAATAATAATAATAATAATAAAATACCACAGTGCATAGAAATTTTTTGGATAGATTGCGTGATTTTAGTAAAATGATCATAACTTGCTCATCTGAAAATATTTTCAAGTGATTCAAGTTGTTTTTAATAGATAACTCAAAGTAGAACAACTTTTGTGTTTTGATCAACTTGAGAATCGGTATTGATCGAGTACATAGGTTAACCGAAAGTCAGGAACACTATTCCATTTTCATTTTTCAGACATATTTGCGCAACTTTAATAAAATGACCATAACTTGCTAATTTCCTAACATTTTCAAGTGATTCAAATTGTGTTTATTAGATATATCAAAGTACTACAACTTTTATTTTGTTCAACTTGATAATCGTTCTTAATCAAGCACATAAGTTGGCCAAAAGTCAAGAACATTATCTCATTTTCATTGCAAGATAGATTTGTGTGACTTCAATAAAATGATCATAACTTGCTCATTCAAAAGATTTTCAATTGATTCAAGTTGTGTTTATTAGATAACTCATAATACTAGAACTTTCGTGTTTTGATAAACTTGAGAATCAATTTCAATTGAGAGTTTAAATTGGTTAAAATTTACCCGATTTTGCATTTTTTTCGTATTGAGTTTAGATTTCTTAGTGGTGTGAGAAAGTAAAAATAAAAAAGTAAAATATAAAAAAAAATTCCTCAATGGTGGTGTATTGTAGTCGTTGTCTTTTGTTTTTTTTTTTTTTTAATATCCTTTTGTCATATTGTTGAAATTGTCGAGGCGGGGAAGCAACATCACATGTTCTAACCATGAGTTTTGAACTTGAAGCATGAATCTCAATCCTTCAATGACAAAATTTTTCCGCATGTCCAGGTACTTAGAAGGAGAGTAAACTCTCATGTTAATGGAAAACATGAAATGTGTGCTAGAGGATTTCTCAAAAAATTTGTGAAGTTCAATTCAACATTACTTGTGCATCTCCCATTCTAGTTTATTGGATTATTGAATATGATGCATTTTAGAGGTGGGTATGGGATGGGATGCACTCATCCCGTTTGTTCGAGATTGGAACGGGATGGGAAAGACCTCATCTCGATCTCGTCCCATCCCAAACGGGTTGAGGATGGGACGAGACGGAATGAGCATGTACTAAATTTTGGATTTACCAAACACACAACTTTAAGAACAACTATATAACTTTAAGCCATTGGTTATTATTTTCCTATTTCACTAGCTTTTATTTTGTTTTTTTTAGAACCACTATTAAAAATAGTTATTTTTTTGTACATTGCTAACGAAAATGATCAATGAATTTGTCATTTAAAAACTACAATGAACACATTGTTGTTGTCAAGAGTTAAGAAGATGAAAAAAAAGGGAGAGAGTTTGAGTTATATTCATTATCTAGGTGAGTCGCATGGATGTTTGTGAGAATAGAATAGTCATGTCAATAAGAAAAACAAATAAAAGTCATGTCAACAAATAGTTTCATACTACATATTTTATATTAAATATTAACAAAATCGGTTCTAAATGAGACGGAATGGACGAGATTGAAAATCTTTATCCCGATCACATTCCACTCTAGATCGAAACACAACGGGATCAGGATAAGATTGATCAATCCCAATAGGACCCAAGAAAATTAGGAATAGATCAAAATTGCAGGATAGAATGTCCACCCCTAATGCATTATATTAAGTTGTTAAACCAAATCAAAGTTTCTCAAAGCTGATATTTTAATTTTTAACTTCACATTTTCAATCAAAATCAAACAATCAGAAAATTTATGATCAAAATCATAAACCGTAAACTATGTGCATCAAATCAATTGAGAAAAAAATATGTAAAGTCGAATTAGGGTTTTCCTTTATTAATATTGATATAAACAAGTGACAACAACAACTCTACTACAGATGAATGCTCTCAAATTACATGTCAGTGACTCTCTTTATACATCTAAATAAACACTAGACAAACCCTAACTCGATCCCATTCTTGGTTCATCGAGTCAATCCACTTTACCTGGGTTGTTGAATCGCCATTGGACTCACCTTCACGTTCACAAACTTAGGGTAAGCCTTCTCTTCGTCCTGTTCTCCTGCAATAAAAATCAGTTAAAGTCAGTGAGTCAACTCAAAAAAATCGCTATGAGCAAGGATTATGACAATAAGTTAATTTTAAAAAATGTTTAGTAAAATATTTTATTCTATATAGAAAAAATGCAAAAAATTTTATTATAATTTAATAGTTTTAAAATCTTATGCAAGAAAACTTGTAATGTTATCCAAACTACATGCTGCATACAAATAAGGATTGTGATTTTGTTTTTTGATTTTATAATTTTAGAAAAAAATTTATATGTAAAGAAAAAACACGTAAAAATTTGAAAATTATATGAATAGGTATACTGAATTTCAAGGGTATATTAAATATATAGTTAAAAAAATTTAATACAAGTAAATAAATTTATTAAATAAAGTCTAAATAACAAGAAATTAAACAAACATAGAATCTATATAATTAAAAAATCCGGTCGTTGGTTTTAAAAATCAATATATAAATAGAATAATTATTATTAAAAAATCAGAAGTGATTTCCAAAAATAATGAATAATTAAAAGAAATGCCACTTAAAAAAATACCCTGAAATTTTTTCGAAAACATGTAAGTTTTTGGAAGTTGATTCTTGCATTTTTATGAAAAAAGATGAAATTTCAACAATTTTTTGTAAAATTTTGCAAAAACACAATGCTTGTATACAAATCATGACAAAATTTTAATACTAGAATAAAATTATAACGAGTTAATTTTCAAACACAGTAGCTCGAATAAAAAATATTCTGTGAAATTAGTCTTTGAATATGAGCCATGTCTCATTTTAATACTTACTGGATTCGGTGTAGCCGTTGAAGAGGGCATCTATTTCAGGGAGGAGGTCAATATCGTCAGTGTGGTCATCCTTAAGGGCATTTTGGGGATCTTGGAAGCACTCTTGAAGTCAGTAGTCACGGAACCAAGTGGAGGAGTGAACGAGCTCCCACCACTTGTCGCTGAAGTCCTCCACCACTCGGTCCGCGCACGGTACAAACAGCGGTGCGTTTGGGTTTAGAGACGAAGATCGCCTAGAAATTACCTCCATTGCCACTGCTTTAGTTTTGCTTTATGGAAGAGAGAATGAAAAAGATGGATAAATAATGTAGTTTTATTATTGTGGATATATATATAAAAGGATGGAGGAAATAATAGGGGTCGGAGTTGGAAGAATTTACCGTTGTACCATTAAGGTCAAGGGGGAGGGTATTTTGTAAATAAATGGAAGGTGAGGGGTTGTTTTAGAAAAGAAATTTCCTTATGGGCAATCGGTTGGACTTATTTACCCTTCATATTAGGGATGGTAGTGGGGCGAATTTTCACAATTATTCACCCCACCCAATCCGTTTGGAGCAGTTTTGGATATGCTTAAACGAATTTCGGGGCAAATATGGATATCCAAACAACATCAATCAAATATTCGGGGTGGATACGGATTTGATCATATTCGCCCCACAGATATTTGTTTAAATACGAAAATTACAGAAATACCCCTGATCCTTTAAAAGGAAAAAAAATTTAACCCTAAGTATTTATTTCTTTCCTTTATCTCTCTCTTTCACAGTTCTTCTCTTCTTCTTTAGTGAGAAAGAAAATCTCTCGCCTGAGTCAACTTCGCCTCTACCACCAGCCACCCTCGTCTTTGTATCCTTTACCATCCTTTGTCGTCTCCTCCCATATTATAAAGGTTTCAGGTGAGTTCTCGCTCATTCCATTCACCCATCTTTCTCTACTTAAATCTCAGATCTAAGTCCATTTGCACACCTTTCTCTGCTTAAATCTCAGATGGATCTCTCATCTCTCACTCTCAAGACTTTCTTACTCTGCCTCCTTCTCTTTGGACTCTATTCTTCTTTTTCTGCGAAAATCAACACCAAGCAAAGCAAGTCTCTTCCTTTCCCTTTTTAAGCTGAGAGATGAGACGAAATTAAGAGTGAAAGAGAAGGATCCGAATAGGAACAGGAAAAGGAGACTATCGATCGATCCTTTGTTCTTCGTTGATGATCCAGTACTACCAACGCGATGGTGAAGTTTCAATTTCACCTGCAGCGGTGGTGAGGACGACGTTGGGAATCGCATCTCTCCAACCATAACCATGGATTCTAAACTGATTTATTGAGGAGGAGTTCTATGTCTCTCTCGAGGAGGTGGAAGAGTCTTTTTTTCCCCTTCTTATAAGGCTTCTAATTGTTCAATAACAATGGAAAATCTCAATCTCCATCTCCGAAAGCTTCCCAGTTTCTCTCATTCGATAGTTGATTTGTCAGACTGCAGGATTCAACGATTTCTCGTCACTGCCACACATCTTGGACAAACAGATGAAGCCTTGTATTGCTAAATTTGTCAATTCATTGTATTCCATTTGAGATTGATCAAACATGCATACTGAAACAAGGTATGAAAATCAGTTAATCTATGAATGAATATCTGAAATTCGCGAGCATTGGTAAAAGAAATTAATCATTGTGAATCACTATAGCATGTGCCACTCCATTAAGAACACACAAGATTCTATTATCTAAGTCCATTCTTCACTTTCTTTGCAAATGCAGGTTTACAACAACGCCATCCAACATTGGTGTGAGATGATGAGTTTTTGTTGTAATTTTTGTGTATGATTTTATTACTGGGTTTTTTTTTTGTAATACATGGTATTAATGTTGAGAAAAAAGACATGTTTTAACGAATATTCGGGTTGCGGAGATATTTGTCAATCCGTCCGGATCGGGTATTGTTTTTATAATTTTGGATAAACAAATATTCGAGGATCCGTGATCACTAGCGGGGCGGGGACAAATCCGCCGGTTGTCATCCCTACTTCATACAATGCATTGTCTTTGTCACTTGGGTTATAGTTTGGTACATTCAAGTTGGAGCCTATCTGATGGGCTTTCTGATCTATTGAATTGTTCAAAATCTTAAGGCACTTGTGCTTACTTTAATGGAATGGATTTGACATTATAATGATCATTACAATGGTACAAGCTACTCCTGTGTTTGGTTAGGTATAAAAATTGCGTAATGGGAATGACCATTACAAATTTCATTGAATTTGCACATTTCATAAACCAAACCGAATCAATTTGGTTCAATTTCGATCGGTTCCAAATTGTAATTTATTCTTCAATACTTCAAGCGCTCTAACATTTTGAATGTCAAATTCCAAATGTTCAATCTATTTCCTCATTTTAGGTCTGGTGTCCTAAGTCAAAACATTCACTTCTGCTGAGGAAGTTCCCAAGAGAATCAGTCATCAGATAAAAGAGCACCTACGCCGTGACCATTAGCATTCATATTCATGTCGAGTCATGTTGGTAATGCTATGCCACAAGACCACAAGATGAGCCATATAAGCTGCAATTAGCCATACAATTAGCTCAGAATCCACCAGTGCCCATATAGTACACCATTTTCTTCTCCTAAGCTTTCGTACAACACCCGATATACATAAAAACCCTGCATCCCCGCTTACATTTTACAATTGAGGGAATGCCATTATTCTCTTCTTATACATTTTTGCAGAATTTTTGTTCCATCTCACTCCTATCAAAATGAAATGAACCTTCTAGCCACATTTGTGTGCCTTAGAGAGCTCCATGGCCAGAGGCAAATATCGAACGACCTGGTATTTGGTTCCCATCAACCTGCATGCATTTTCCTAATTTTGGCCTTATCCAGCCTCGCTCGCCGATAGACTTCTTGAATTTGGAGATCATGATCTTTCAGCATCTGATCCACATTACCTGAAAGTGGACCAGAGTAGTGAATCTTGTTGCCTTTGGAGCCATATCCCTGCTGAAACAAAAGAAAAATGTATATAGTAAAAAAAAACAGAATTAGCTATAATATAAAAGGATACATAAGCTTGTATACAATAAGAACTGGACTTTTATATTTGTACAGCCAACAGATGTTGATGACACCATGGCTAACATAGTGATACACAATGTGAATGGATTGAAAAAGAAAAATTCACATCATCACAATTCACAACTATACGCATGCATTTACAGATCATAACGCAGTACTTAATCAAGATTTATTCAAGTCTGATATAACTTACCAGCGACCCTGCTGCTCGTCCTTCCATCTTCTTTTAGATGAGAACTAGAAAGTCCATGTGCTCGCTGCTTGTAGTCCTACCTTCTAACAGAATCTGAAGCCTCGTTGAATGATGCCTGGAACCTGCCAATAAAGTTTGTTCGTTCTGGTTGCGAAAGGGCCAGACTTTTCTCTTCAGCCATCAGATAACAAATTTTGTGCTGCTACTAAACTTTTGGAGCATCATCATGGTTCTTTGCAGACTTAGCCCAAGCCGACTGGTGCACTAATGGTGAATCTCTTTTATGAATCACCTGCGATTCTTTGATAATTTCTTCTTGTGCTTGTGACTGCCTAGGGGGTCCATTGGGAAGCCAGAAGCAATATCCTCTGGATTTTTAATCAAATTTTAGGCTCCAAAAGGAGAACCGTTAAACCAAAAACCGAACCGAGAAAAAACTATGCTAAACGGAATATTAAAAAAAAAAAAAAAACTATGTATTATCCACTAATTTTTATATTACACTATAAATTTTAAAAATATATATATAACAGTTCAATTTGGCTTTCTTGGGTTTATTAAACCTAAAACCGAACCAATCCCTTTTATTTCAAAAAATTACAAACCAAACAGCTCGGTTCGTTCAATTTGTTGTTTAGTCCAATAAGTGAATGACTGCTAGCTCAAAAGGAGAAGAATGGGTTCATTGTAGAGTTCAATTTGTTGTTGTTCTGTGATTCCTATTTATGAAGACATCAATACATACAAATGGGCAACACAGTAGAGTTCATTGTAGCAATCAATAGGGGCAGTCTACATGTGATTTTCTTCTATGGTGACGCAGAGTTTTATTGATCCTTTCTATGTTGTTGTTCGAATTGTCTATCGAGTCTTTGAACAAATACAAAAAAGGCTATAGTTTCACTTTGCAAATACAGAGATGGGAATATTGATCGAGTTTTTTTCATTAATTGGGCATGGGAAATTAGAATGCATGGAAAATGCTTTATGCATACAAAACATGATTTGTTGGATACAAAAATTCAAAGCATTCCTTACATTTCAAACCATTTACAAAGAAGTTGAAAAGTTATCGACACATACATAATCTAATAGAGAATATTGTATCCAAGAATTAAAACTAACATGGAGAAAAAGAAACCACAATCTAAGTTTAGACCAAAAGGATGGTGAAATTGAGTATGTGTGTTTAGCATCATCAGCAAAGAAGCAAACCAAACCAAAAGTCATATATCCAATGAAAAACCCAATGCTTCTTTTAAAAAACTTTCAAAAACAGACCAATCAAGTCTTAATTGCAAGAAACAACCATGCAGAAGATTAAAAAAAAAAAAAAGGCAAAAACTTGAACCTGCTCGTTGAAATATCGCTTCCCCCCATGATCCCAACTCCCAATTTGCCAAGTCTGTGCTTCTCCACCGCCATAGTCATAGTCATAATCTTCTTCTTCACTTGCAAAACTCAAACTTTTGCAGCAAATCACTAATGAATGATGAAACCTGCTAGGAACGTTGTAGGAGTAAGTCACAGTTAGCCATGTTCGGGAGAGTAATAATTAGAAGAAAAAAAAAAAGAAAAAAACCATTGAAACCCATAGTGAGTTCTCTAAGAAAAGAAGACAATACAATTATGCATACTATTCAACAAGATTAATGTAAACTTGAATCGAAATCAATGCCAATTATTGCCAAGAATTTTTTTTTTAAAAAAAGGCTAGAAAAAAAAAAAGAAATTGAAATCCTCACCGGTGGGGAGAGATTCTTTGACTTAGTCAGTCTCACTTATGACAATCCTTGGCACATGCTTCACTTTCCAGTAGTCTTCTCCTCCTGCATCTTCTTGAAGTCTCCTATTGAAATATTGGGGCATATCAATGATAAAAAGAGCTTTGAGATCGGAGACGTGATTTATGCCTTGAGGAACTGCCTTCAACCGTACACATTCGTCGATTTTTAACTCTTTCAGTTTGGGCATTGCACCTTTTTCTATTGTCACCGAGTGCAAGTTATCCAATTGAACTAACCATAAAATCTTCAGCTTTGTAAAACTTTCAGCTGGAAACTGCAATTCTTCTCCCTCGTATGATCTGCATTTGAGTTCGAGTTGTTCCAATTTAGGCAAATCCCCCAATATTTTAATTTCACCATCGCTCAATCTTGAAAAGATTAACCCTATGTATACAAGGTTAGTAAGGGAGAGGACCCAATTAGGCAGCTTCTCTAAAATCCCTCCCAAAAACAGTGACTGAAGAAGCAACGGAGGAGACGATACTAATTGCAAATCAAGAACTTCATCTTCCCCTGATGAATTTACCTCCAACCTCTTGAGATGCTTCATCCTTGAAACGCAGGCACATAATTTCATCCCATTTTCTGTTTTCATCTCTGAAATCGATAGACGTCTCAACTGGACCAACTTTTCCATATCTGCGATCAAACTAGGGGGGCTTTTGGATACATCAATAGAATCTAAAGTTTGCAACTCTGTCAAGCACCCAATACCCGCTGGCATCTTCACTGCTGCATTGCTGTTTCTATGATAAGCTTCAAGGTGTCGCAACTTTCGAAGCTTCAAGATTGCAAACGGCAGTTCGGTGAGGCAAGTCTCTCCGGCATACAATACTTGAAGATTCTGAAGTCTTCCAATAGTGTTTGGA
Source organism: Berberis thunbergii (assembly GCA_003290165.1). NCBI lineage: Eukaryota > Viridiplantae > Streptophyta > Magnoliopsida > Ranunculales > Berberidaceae > Berberis > Berberis thunbergii. The sequence goes on along the minus strand of QNQO01000446.1, from coordinate 153,382 downwards.
AGGGCCTTGATAAAGGTAAATTTGAGATTCAAATATCTCAAATGCAAGAGATTTGATATCTCATCAGGTAAATTCTGCAAACATGTATTTGACAGGTCCAATATCTTCAATTGTGGGAAAGTAGAAATAACTGTGTGTACGAACGACATCGACAACGGCAACTCATCATATTCTTCTATAAAAACTGACCGAACAAGAGAACAAGAATTCGCACCTTTCATATTAATCTCCGCACCAGTAGTGTTATAGTGGATTGCAAGTCGTCGGTTAGTTTCATATGAACTGGAACTACTACTGTTTTTGTCAAAAATTTCACAAAAATTTTCATCAACAAACCTCGAAACAAGGAACTTACGCATCAGGTCGTGAACCATACATATCAGATTAAATCCCAAGTCAATTTCGTCTACTTGTATCAAATTCCGACTGATAAGCTGGTGAAGGTAGTCCTCTCCTACTTCCTCTAATGTTTTCCCTTTTTCTTCTTTCACAAATCCCTCGGCTATCCACAACGGAATCAACATATAAGATGGGAATACAAGGTCCTCTGGAAACATACCAAAGCATAGGAAACAAGATTTAAGGTAATAAGGGAGATCATTGTAACTCAGAGAAATTATTTTCATAATAGTCTTAAGTTTTGGATCCTCTTTAAACTTAGAAGAGAGACTACCATGAAATTTCTGCCATTCGGACACCGTCGTTTCCTTAGTTCGAAGGAGACCTCCCATCGCTACAATACTCAGCGGCAACCTTCCACTTCTATTCACAATATCCTCAGACAATTTTTCTAATTCTTGAGGGCATTTACCATTGAAATTAATTCTCAAGGCATTTTTATAGAAAAGAGCCAAGGCATCCTCCAAAGATAGAAGATCGAGATGAAAAATATGAGAGGGGGATTCAACAAAAGATAAAGCAACATCTTCACTACGAGTAGTGAGCATTATCCTACTACCACAATTGACATCAAGCAATGCACGTTTTAGAATGTCCCACAGCTGAATGCTCCAAACATCATCGAGAATAGCCACATACCTCTTATTACTAAGATAGTTCCTTAGCACGTCGATTAGGTAGGTCATCTCCCTTCTCGCAATAGAAAATGACTCCTTCCTAGACTCATGGAATTGATTGATCAAATCCACGAGAAGGTCTTCAGTCTGGAATACTTGCGAAACTCTAATCCAAGCATGACATTGGAAATGACTCTGCACTTTATCACTTTTGAACACCTGCCTCGCAAGTGTAGTTTTGCCAACTCCACCCGTTCCTACCGCTGCGAGCACAAACCCATTTTCCAATCCTTTTACTAACCAGTCTATCAGTTTACTTCTAGGCTTCTCAATGCCCACAAGTTCCAACTCATCTGCGTAAAGGGCATTAACGTCTCGCCAGGAGGAAACATCGCCACCATTGGAGCTACTAGAACTTGCAACATCAGCTATGAATTGATACCTATCCTTCCTTTGACTAATCTCCGTCAACTTTCCTTTAATATCTTCAATCTCCGTGGCTATTTCGTGACGAGGCTTTAGGCGTTTAACACACCCAAAAGATTTGCGAACCCAGCCAACAACTCCACTGCGAAGAGGCTGTTGTGCAGCACGCAGACGAAACTCGTCCAACACATCCTCCATTCGAAAGGCTACTAGACGTAGTTGTTTCACCCAAACCTTGACTTCATCGTTAATCTCTACCCTTGCATCAGCATCCTTCAAGAAGACACGAATTGAATCCATTTCATCTTTGATAAATTCCAGTTCTCGGCGCACTCCTTTCAACAGTTTTGCTTCTTGGATAATAAAGGGAGCCAACTGACTGACAACAAAACTTACTGCACTCTCAGCCATTTAGAAAGATTTTAACAAAAATGTTGGCGTTCTGAAGCTAAGATAATAGCCTGCTAAAGCAAACGGAGAGAACAACGTCAATTATGTTGATCGACCAAGTAGTTTTTAAGACCATTGAAAAGTCTATGGAGTAGCTAATTTCTAACAAGTTGCTTGTTTTTCAATTTCCAATTATTGTACCACTTTGCATAAGTAGGCCAAGTGTTCAATATCTTAAGACAAAACTACCCATCACAAATGTATTACTCGTGTTCATGCATCTGTCTTGATCAGTGAATTTTACATGCCAGTGTTCAATATTAACGAGATCTTTTGTTTTTTGGTGTATTATAGGAGCTACTACAAATGTACATTCAATGGTTGCCCAGTGCGAAAACATGTGGAGAGAGCGTCCCATGACATAAGGGCAGTGATTACAACATACGAAGGAAAGCACAACCATGATGTTCCTGCAGCTCGCGGAAGTGGTGGACATAGGCCAATACCCGAAAACAACAATAATAACAATAACAACAACAACATGTCCATGGCAATAAGACCCTCCGTGACGAGTGCTCACTCTAATCAACAATCTGCCAATGCTCTTCGCAATGCAAGGCCACCCTCATCTGAAGCACAAGCACCCTTTACCCTAGAGATGTTGCAGAGCCCAGGGAGCTTTGGTTTCTCAGGATTTGGTGCTCCCATGGGCACTTACATGACTCAACAACAACAACAATCAGACAATGGGTTCCCCAAGACCAAAGAAGAACCAAGGGAAGACATGTTCCTTGAATCACTACTATACTGAAAAAAATCTTCCACATTGGTGTCTGATGGTATAGGAACAAAGAAAGAAAGAGATCAAATTGAACAATAAAGTGAAGCAAAAACTTGGTTGACTAATTTAGGTTTGTGTTGTTGTATATTTAAGTTAGGGGGATTATTTGTATTGTAAAGCTAAAAAAAATGTGATATAGAAAGAGATAGTTTACTCTACTCTCATTTGTTCATTTGTTTTGAAGGCCTAATTAGGGTTAGAAAAAAAATGTTGGCCTTTTTTGTCACCTTTTTTTGTATCACATGTCAGGAAGAATATATAAAGTTTTTGATTTGTTTGATACCTTTTTAACCTCTTTTTTGACTAGGAATTCGATGAACATGTAGAGTTTGGATTAAATTTGACTTGGGGGTCTGAACAAAATCTCTGTTCATTAATAATCATTAAGTAAACCCCATTAAACTAACAAAGTAATTAGATTATAATAATGTTGATTAAGTAGACTTTTAATGGGGGTGTTTTGTCTTGTTACAAGACTTTGACACATTCAAAGATTTTAGGCTTGGGTTTGCCTTGATGACTAAGTCGATGGCCAAGTCGTCCATGTGTACAAGTTTGACATTGTTCATACAGTAATATTACAGAGAGGCCCAGGTGTTTGTTTGTGGTTTAGAAGATAGGGTAGGGGTAATTTGGTGATTTCACTGATGACGTGTAATGTGGTGGTGGAGGATAAGATGTAGACATTACTTGCGAAGCACGATTGGTTTAATCAAGTGGTTGAGGGGAGGGCCAACCCAAACCCCACTGACTTTAACCACACACACATCACAACAACAGAGCTTGGTTGTGTATTTTTTGGCTTCTTCTATTGTTCACAGTTAGGGCTGTCAATCTAATAGCCAGTACCTCTCTTGGATTCGTATTTTGCCTAACTTTAGTGTTCAAATCCATTTTGACCTGCAAAAATGAGCAGAGGTGAACAGAGACTACGATTGTGGCGGTTAAAGGCACTCCAATGGTAAAGTCATGTTCTTGAACAATGATGGAGTTAGATTGATAAAACTATGGTTGTATGTGTGTATATTTTTCATCCGTTTTGTTCACATTATATAATGAGTATTTTACTTTTCGGTTGACTTTATTTTTTTAGTGCACGATAGACAGAGGAGATCTCGCTTAGAATTTTCATGTAGGGTTTTACATACGTCTACAATTGATTTTATTTAGTATCTGGCTCTTTTTATGACTCAATGCGAATGGTCTAAGTGGACCTTGCTCTCAATAAGCCCAAGGATCTTATTATCTTAAGCAAAGCTCCAAGACTTTCGCCATGTTGAACTTGTGTAATATTGGCTTGATCACCTAACTTGAACCTAGTATGTCATAACCCTCTTTCAATAGAGTTGATCCATGTCGTCAAGTGTTTAGTTGTGATTGGATGATCGTTAATGGTGGGCATTCCATCCCGCGATCTCGATCCCGTCTCGTCCCATCCCATTCCGATTTTTTTGGTATTAATGGGATTGAATAATTTCATTCTGATCCCGTTCTAGAATGGCATGGGATGAAGATTTTCAATCCCGCCAATCCCGTCTCAAGCTATTTTTTAATATTTATTATTAATATATTTATTTATTCTTATTCATATAAACTTACAGATGACTGACAGAAACTCATGATGTTTGCAGTGGTAACAAAAATGTTACTTCAAAAAATAAATACTCATTAAGCAAGAGAAAGATAACAGACTGTTTCTTGGATTCCCAATAAAAGTGGCTCCAATTATTTAACTTTCAAATATTGATAATACCCAGGTGAAGATGAAAAATGACAATTAACTGAGTAATACATATCCAGAAGGGAACATTCAGGGGCGGAGCCAAGAATTTGAGATGCCTCGGACTGTAAAATAAATTTTTTTAATTACAATATATGTATTGATGGTAAATCATTATGAATATGTTAGAGCATCACCAATGGGTCTATATTTCTTCCCTAACAAAACATGAAATGCCATTTTGTCAAGGAACCATAAATTTTGTTTTCCGCAGTAATGAAATTGTTAAATCAGTTGGGAGGCCATCACAGCGACACAATACTCTTAGTGGGTTCTATTTATCATGTCATTTTCTAAAAGTCAAGCTCACTCGACTTTATCGTTAGGGGATTTAGTGGCTACCCTTATATTTGCATGCCACATCTATATCTAATTATAAGAAAGTTATTTTTCACGCTCTTATGTGATGATAATCTTCGCGGCAATCACAGGCAGCACGTTGATTCCGTCCCGTCCCGACTTTATTGTTATGGAATGGGACGAAATTAGGATGAGGTTTTTTCCATCTCATCCCATTCAAATCCCATATAAACGGGATGAAATAGGAATGAGTATATCTCGTCCCATCCCATTCCGTGCCCACCCCTAAATTGATCATTGATGTCTAATCAATAACTTTATTCTTAACGAAGGTAAATTCAACAAAAATCAATATATGGCAGCACTTCTTGCTCATTATTTTCTGGAAATTTTCAAAACATTGGAATATGCTGAATAAATGTCATTATATTTTGATACTTGCACTTGAAAATAGCAGTACTTATCATGACATCTTCTAAGACAACTCATTTTTAACTTGTGACATCTTCTAGATCATCTAATACTTCAAACTTCAGCTTTTTCTTGCACATATGTTTTTAATTCTTATGTTGAAATAATGAGTTAAATGTGATCTTTTTTTTTTGTTTATTCCTCCACTGAAGTATTCCTCCGACACTGATTGAGCACCTTGTTGAAGATAACAATTTGTGTGTTTTCAACACATAGTGTTATGTTTCGTAATTTGTTCATTTATTTGTTAAGATGATAAATGATACAAATGTGAATGTTCACTCAATAGTGGATTAGCCATGTCAACTTCTCTCACCCAAATTGATATGGTGAATTAGTAGACTGTGTCTTGTTGCTATGAATGTATTGTCATGTCATAGTAAGCCCAACCTAAATCCGTCCAAACTTCTCGAACCTCCATGCCAAAGGAAACAGAGGAAGTAGAACATTCAATAATCGTTTATTAGATATCTCAAAGTGATTCAAAACATTTTCAAGTAACTTGCTAATTTCAAAACATTTTCAAGTGATTCAAATTGTGTTTATTAGATATCTCAAAGTACTACAACTTTTATTTTGTTCAACTTGATAATCGTTCTTAATCAAGTACATAAGTTGGCCAAAAGTCAAGAACACTATCTCATTTTCATTGCAAGATAGATTTGCGTGACTTCAATAAAATGATCATAACTTGCTCAATCAAGAGATTTTCAATTGATTCAAGTTGTGTTTATTAGATAACTCATAATACTAAAACTTTCGTGTTTTGATAAACTTGAGAATCAATTTCAATTGAGAGTTTAAATTGGTTAAAATTTACCCGATTTTGTATTTTTTTCGTATTGAGTTTAGATTTCTCTGTTATGCATATTTATTAGTGGTGTGAAAAAGTAAAAATTAAAAAAAAAATCCTCAATGGTGGTGTATTGTAGTTGTTGTCTTTTTTTTCTTTTTTTTTTAATATCCTTTTGTCATATTGTTGAAATTGTCGAGGTGGGGAAGCAACATCACATGTTCTAATCATGAGTTTTGAACTTGAAGCATGAATCTCAATCCTTCAATGACAAATTTTTTCCGCATGTCCAGGTACTTAGGAGGATAGTAAACTCTCATGTAAATGGAAAACATGAAATGTGTGCCAGAGGATTTCTCAAAAAATTGTGAAGTTCAATTCAACATTACTTGTGCATCTGCCATTCTAGTATATTGGATTATTGAATGTGATGCATTTTAGAGGTGGGTATGGGATGTGATGGACTCATCCTGTTTGTTCGAGATTGGAACGGGATGGAAAAGACCTCATCTCGATCTCGTCCCATCCCAAACGGGTTGAGGATGGATGGGACGAGACGGAATGAGCATGTACTAAATTTTGGATTTACCAAACACACAACTCTAAGAACAACTATATAACTTTAAGCCATTGGTTATTATTTTCCTATTTCACTAGCTTTTATTATGTTTTTTTAGAACCACTATTAAAAATAGTTATTTTTTTGTACATTGCTAACGAAAATGATCAATGGATTTGTCATTTAAAAACTACAATGAACACATTGTTGTTGTCAAGAGTTAAGAAGATGGAAAAAAAAAGTAGAGAGTTTGAGTTAGATTCATTATCTAGGTAAGTCGCATGGATGTTTGTGAGAATAGAATAGTCATGTCAATAAGAAAAACAAATAAAAGTCATGTCAACAAATAGTTTCATACTACATATTTTATATTAAATATTAACAAAATCGGTTCTAAATGAGACGGAATGGACGAGATTGAAAATCTTTATCCCGATCTCATTCCACTCTAGATCGAAATACAACGGGATCATGATGAGATTGATCAATCCCAATAGGACCCAAGAAAATTAGGAATAGATCAAAATTGCGGGATGGAATGCCCACCCCTAATGCATTATATTAAGCTGTTAAACCAAATCAAAGTTTCTCGAAGCTGATATTTTAATTTTTAACTTCACATTTTTCAATCAAAATCAAACATTCAGAAAATTTATGATCAAAATCATAAACCGTAAACTATGTGCATCAAATCAATTGAGAAAAAAAATATGTAAAGTCGAATTAGGGTTTTCCTTTATTAATATTGATATAAACAAGTGACAACAACAACTCTACTACAGATGAATGCTCTCAAATTACATGTCAGTGACTCTCTTTATACATCTAAATAAACACTAGACAAACCCTAACTCGATCCCATTCTTGGTTCATCGAGTCAATCCACTTTACCTGGGTTGCTGAATCGCCATTGGACTCACCTTCACGTTCACAAACTTAGGGTAAGCCTTCTCTTCGTCCTGTTCTCCTGCAATAAAAATCAGTTAAAGTCAGTGAGTCAACTCAAAAAAATCGCTATGAGCAAGGATTGTAACACTAAGTTAATTTTAAAAAATGTTTAGTAAAATATTTTATTCTATATAGAAAAAATGCAAAAAAATTTATTATAATTTTAAAATTATTAATATAATTTAATAGTTTTAAAATCTTATGCAATAAAACTTGTAATGTTATCCAAACTACATGCTGCATACAAATAAGGATTTTGATTTTGTTTTTTGATTTTATAATTTTAGAAAATTTTTGATATGTAAAGAAAAAAAACGAAAAAAGTTTGAAAATTATATGAATAGGTATAATGAATTTCAAGGGTATATTAAATATATAGTTAAAAAAATTTTAATACAAGTAAATAAATTTATTAAATAAAGTCTAAATAACAAGAAATTAAACAAACATAGAATCTATATAATTAAAAAATTCGGTCATTAGTTTTAAAAATCAATATATAAATAGAATAATTATTATTAAAAAATCAGAAGTGATTTCCAAAAATAATGAATAATTAAAAGAAATGCCACTTAAAAAAATACCCTGAAATTTTTTCGAAAACATGTAAGTTTTTGGAAGTTATATTCTTGTATTTTTATGAAAAAAGATGAAATTTCAACAATTTTTTGTAAAATTTTGCAAAAACACAATGCTTGTATACAAATCATGACAAAATTTTAATACTAGAATAAAATTATAACGAGTTAATTTTCAAACACAGTAGCTCAAATAAAAAATATTCTTTGAAATTAGTCTTTGAATATGAGCCATGTCTCATTTTAATACTTACTGGATTCGGTGTAGCTGTTGAAGAGGGTATCTATTTCAGGGAGGAGGTCAATATCGTCAGTGTGGTCATCCTTAAGGGCATTTTGGGGATCTTGGAATCACTCTTGAAGTCAGTAGTCACGGAACCAAGTGGAGGAGTGAATGAGCTCCCACCACTTGTCGCTGAAGTCCTCCACCGCTCGGTACGCGCACAATACAAACAGCGGTGCGTTTGGGTTTAGAGACGAAGATCGCCTAGAAATTACCTCCATTGCCACTGCTTTAGTTTTGCTTTGTGGAAGAGAGAATGAAAAAGATGGATAGATAATTTAGTTTTATTATTGTGGTTATATATATAAAAGGAGGGAGGAAATAATAGGGGTCGAAGTTGGAAGAATTTACCGTTGTACCATTAAGGTGAAGGGGGAGGGTATTTTGTAAATAAACGGAAGGTGAGGGGTTGTTTTAGAAAAGAAATTTCCTTATGGGCAATCGGTTGGACTTATTTACCCTTCATATTAGGGATGGTAGTGGGGCAGATTTTCACAGATATTTGCCCCACCTAATCTGTTTGGAGTGGTTTTGGATATGCCTAAACGAATTTCGGGGCAAATATGGATATCCAAACAACATCAATCAAATATTCGGGGTGGATACGGATTTGACCATATTCGCCCCACGAATATTCGTTTAAATACAAAAATTACAGAAATACCCCTGGTCCTTTAAAAGGAAAAAAAATTAACCCTAAGTATTTATTTCTTTCCTTTATCTCTCTCTTTCACAGTTCTTCTCTTCTTCTTCAGTGAGAAAGAAAATCTCTCGCCTGAGTCAACTTCGCCTCTACCACCAGCCACCCTCGTCTCTGTATCCTTTACCATCCTTTGTCGTGTCCTCCCATATTATAAAGGTTTCAGGTGAGTTCTCACTCATTCCATTCGCCCATCTTTCTCTACTTAAATCTCAGATCTAAGTCCATTTGCACACCTTTCTCTGCTTAAATCTCAGATGGATCTCTCATCTCTCACTCTCGAGACTTTCTTACTCTGCCTCCTTCTCTTTGGACTCTATTCTTCTTTTTCGGCGAAAATCAGCACCAAGCAAAGCAAGTCTCTTCCTTTCCCTTTTTAAGCTAAGAGATGAGACGAAATTAAGAGTGAAAAGAGAAAAATCCGAACAAGAACAGGAAAAGGAGACTATCGATTGATCCTTTGTTCTTCGTTGATGATCCAGTTCTACCAACGCGGTGGTGAAGTTTCAGTTTCAACTGCAGCGGTGGTGAGGACGATGTTGGGAATCACATCTCTCCAACCATAACCATGGATTCTGATCTGATTTATTGAGTTGGAGTCCTTCTCTGTCTCTCTCGAGGAGGTGGAAGAGTCTTTTTTTTCCCCTTCTTATAAGACTTCTAATTGTTCAATAACAATGGAAAATCTCAATCTCCATCTCCGAAAGCTTCCTGGTTTCTCTCATTCGATAGTTGATTTGTCGGATAGCAGGATTCAACGATTTCTCCTCACTGCCACACATCTTGGACAAACAGATGAAGCCTTGTATTGCTAAATTTGTCAATTCATTGTATTCCATTTGAGATTGATCAAACATGCATACTGAAACAAGGTATGAAAATCAGTTAATCTATGAATGAATATCTAAAATTCGTGAGCATTGGTAAAAGAAGTTAGTCATTGTGAATCACTATATCATGTGCCACTCCATTAAGAACACACAAGATTCTATTATCTAAGTCCATTCTTCACTTTCTTTGCACGTTTGGTTACTTTAATGGAACGGATTTGACATTATAATGATCATTACAATGGTATAAGCTACTCCTGTGTTTGGTTAGGTATAAAAATTGCGAAATGGGAATGATCATTACAAATTTCATTGGATTTGCACATTTCATAAACCAAACCGAATCAATTTGGTTCAATTTCGATCGGTTTCAAATTGTAATTTATTCTTCAATACTTCAAGCGCGCTCTAACATTTTGAATGTCAAATTCCCAATGTTCAATCTATTTCCTCATTTTAGGTCTGGTATCCTAAGTCAAAACATTCACTTCTGCTGAGGAAGTTCCCAAGAGAATCAGTCATCAGATAAAAGAGTACCTACGCCATGACCATTAGCAGTCATATTCATGTGGAGTCATGTTGGTAATGCTATGCCACAAGACCGCAAGATGAGCCATATAAGCTGCAGTTGCAGAAATGAAGAGATTCAATCTCCGAGTAAGCCATACAATTAGCTCAGAATCCACCAGTGACCATATAGTACACCATTTTCTTCTCCTAAGCTTTCGTACAACACCCGATATAAATAAAAACCCTGCATCCCCGCTTACATTTTACAATTGAGGGAATGTCATTATTCTCTTCTTATACATTTTTGCAGAATTTTTGTTCCATCTCACTCCTATCAAAATGAAATGAACCTTCTAGCCACATTTGTGTGCCTTAGAGAGCTCCATGGCCAGAGGCAAATATCGAACGACCTGGTATTTGGTTCCCATCAACCTGCATGCATTTTCCTAATTTTGGCCTTATCCAGCCTCGCTCGCCGATAGACTTCTTGAATTTGGAGATCATGATCTTTCAGCATCTGATCCACATTACCTGAAAGTGGACCAGAGTAGTGAATCTTGTTGCCTTTGGAGCCATATCCCTGCTGAAACAAAAGAAAAATGTATATAGTAAAAAAAAACAGAATTAGCTATAATATAAAAGGATACATAAGCTTGTATACAATAAGAACTGGACTTTTATATTTGTACAGCCAACAGATGTTGATGACACCATGGGTAACATAGTGATACACAATGTGAATGGATTGAAAAAGGAAAATTCACATCATCACAATTCACAACTATACGCATGCATTTACAGATCATAACGCAGTACTTAATCAAGATTTATTCAAGTCTGATATAACTTACCAATCCATTCAATCTCACTCAATGACAATCCTTGGCACATACTTCACCTTCCTGTAGTCATTCTCCTTTTGATGGATTACAAACTTGTTCATTTAATACTCAAGATCCACAAAGCTAGACTTAAAAAGTAGACAAAATTACATTGTCCTATGTTCCTTCAAATTTTCGATACATTAGTTTGGGTATCTACATTATACTTAGATCCAATAACAAAATTAAAAAGGACCCAATCTTCCCCTGCAAAAATACTGAAAAAACTTTGAAAACAAGCCAATTAAGTCTGAAACGCGGAAAAGAAACATGCCAAGAAGAAAAGGTGAAATCTTAAGAACTAACAAGTAGATAAAATTACATTTCCATGTACTGTGAATACATTTCTAATTTGGATATCTACATCATACTTGGATCCAATGAAAAACCCAATACTTCTTCTAAAAAACTTCAAAAACAGAAAAATCAAGTCTTAATTGCAAGAAACAAACATGCAGAAGATGGGAAAAAAAAAAGGCAAAAACTTGAACCTGCTCGTTGAAAAAATCGCTTCCCCCAAAGATCCCAACTCCCAATTTGCCAAGTCTCTGCTTCTCCATCACCATAGTCATAGTCATCATCTTCTTCTTCACTAATGAATGATGAAACCTGCTAGGAATGTCACAGTTAGCCATGTTCTGGAGAGTAATAAATAATTAGAAGGTAAAAAAGAAAAAAACCATTGAAACCCATAGTGAGCTCTCTAAGAAAAGAAGACAATACAATTATGCATACTATTCAACAAGATTAATGTAAACTTGAATCGAAATCAATGCCAAGAAAAAAATAAAAATAAAAAAAGCTAGAAAAAAGAAATTGAAATCCTCACCGGTGGGGAGAAATTCTTTGATTTGGTCAGTCTCACTTGATGACAATCCTTGGCACATGCTTCACTTTCCAGTAGTCTTCTCCTCCTGTATCTTCATGAAGTCTCCTATTGAAATATTGGGGCATATCAATGATTAAAAGAACTTTGAGATCGGAGAGGTGATTTATGCCTTGAGGAACTGCCTTCAACCGTACACATTCATCGATTGTTAACTCTTTCAGTTTGGGCATTGCACCTTTTTCTATTGTCACTGAGTGCAAGTTATCCAATTCACGTAACCATAAAATCTTCAGCTTTGTAAAACTTTCACCTGGAAACTGCAATTCTTCTCCCTCGTATGATCTGCATCTGAGTCTGAGCTGTTCCAATTTAGGCAAATCCCCCAACATTTTAATTTCACCATCGCTCAATCTTGAAAAGATTAACTCTATGAATACAAGTTTAGTAAGGGAGAGGACCCAATTAGGCAGCTTCCCTAAAACCCCTTTCAAAAACAGTGACTGAAGAAGCACCGGAGGAGATGATACAAATTGCAAATCAAGAACTTCATCTTCCCCTGATGAACCTACCCACAACCCCTCGAGATGCTTCATCCTTGAAACGCAGGCACAAAATTTCATTCCATTTTCTGTTTTCATCTCTAAAATCGATAGACGTCTCAACTGGACCAACTTTTCCATATCTGCGATCAAACTAGGGGGGCTTTTGGATGCATCAATAAGAATTAAAGTTCGCAACTCTGTCAAGCACCCAATACCCGCTGGTATCTTCACTGCTTCATTGCTGTTTCTATGATAAGCTACAAGGTGTCGCAACTTTCGAAGCTTCAAGATTGCAAACGGCAGTTCGGTGAGGCAAGTGTTTCCGGCATACAATAATTGAAGATTCTGGAGTCTTCCAATAGTGTTTGGAAGGGCCTTGATAAAGGTAAATTTGAGATTCAAATATCTCAAATGGAAGAGATTTGATATCTCATCAGGTAAATTCTGCAAACATGTATTTGACAGGTCCAATATCTTCAATTGTGGGAAAGTAGAAATAACTGTGTGTACGAACGACATCGACAACGGCAACTCATCATATTCTTCTATAAAAACTGACCGAACAAGAGAACAAGAATTCGCACCTTTCATATTAATCTCCGCACCAGTAGTGTTATAGTGGATTGCAAGTCGTCGGTTAGTTTCATATGAACTGGAACTACTACTGTTTTTGTCAAAAATTTCACAAAAATTTCATCAACAATCCTCGAAACAAGGAACTCGCGCATCAAGTCGTGAACCACACATCTCAGATTAAATCCCAATTCAATTTCGTCTACTTGTATCAAATTCCGACTGATAAGCTGGTGAAGGTAGTCCATTCCTACTTCCTCTAATGTTTTCCCTTTTTCTTCTTTCAGAAATCCCTCGGCTATCCACAACGGAAGCAACATATAAGATGGGAATACACGGTCCTCTGGAAACATACCAAAGCATAGGAAACATGATTTAAGGTAATAAGGGAGATCATTGTAACTCAGAGAAATTATTTTCATAATAGTCTTAAGTTTTGGATCCTCTCTAAACTTATAATAGAGACTATCATGAAACTTCTGCCATTTGGACACCGTCGTTTCCTTAGTTCGAAGGAGACCTCCCATCGCTACAATACTCAGCGGCAACCTTCCACTTCTATTCACAATATCCTCAGACAATTTTTCTAATTCTTGAGGGCATTTACCATTGAAATTAATTCCCAAGGCATTTTTATAGAAAAGAGCCAAGGCATCCTCCAAAGATAGAGGATCGAGATGAAAAATTTGAGAGCGGGATTCAACAAAAGATAAAGCAACATCTTCTCTACGAGTAGTGAGTATTACCCTACTACCACAATTGACATCAAGCAATGCATGTTTTAGAATGTCCCACAGTTGAATGCTCCAAACATCATCGAGAATAGCCACATACCTCTTATTACTAAGATAGTTCCTTAGCACGTCGATTAGGTAGGTCATCTCCCTTCTCGCAATAGAAAATGACTCCTTCCTAGACTCATGGAATTGATTGATCAGATCCACGAGAAGGTCTTCAGTCTGGAATACTTGCGAAACACTAATCCAAGCATGACATTGGAAATGACTCTGCACTTTATCACTTTTGAACACCTGCCTCACAAGTGTAGTTTTGCCAACTCCGCCTGTTCCTACCACTGCGAACACAGACCGATTTTCTAATCCTTTTACTAGCCAGTCTATCAGTTTACTTCTAGGCTTGTCAATACCCACAAGTTCCAACTCATCTGCGTAAAGGGCATTAACGTCTCGCCAGGAGGCAACATCACCACCATTGGAGCTACTAGAACTTGCAACGTCGGCTATGAATTGATACCTATCCTTCCTTTGACTAATCTCCATCAACTTTCCTTTAATATCTTCAATCTCCGTGGCTATTTCGTAAGGCTTTAGGCGTTTAACACCCCCAAAAGTATTGCGAACCCAACCAACTACTCCACTGCGAAGAGGCTGTTGTGCAGCACGCAGACGAAACTCGTCCAACACATCTTCCATTCGAAAGGCTACTAGACGTAGTTGCTTCACCCAGACCTTGACTTCATCGTTAATCTCTACCCTTGCATCAGCATCCTTCAAGAAGACACGAATTGAATCCATTTCATCTTTGATGAATTCCAGTTCTCGGCGCACTCCTTTCAACAGTTTTGCTTCTTGGATAATAAAGGGAGCCAACTGACTGACAACAAAACTTACTGCACTCTCAGCCATTTAGAAAGATTTTAACAAAAATGTTGGCGTTCTGAAGCTAAGATAATAGTCTGCTAAAGCAAACGGAGAGAACAACGTCAATTATGTTGATCGACCAAGTAGTTTTTAAGACCATTGAAAAGTCTATGGACTAGCCATATAATATATGTAATGGCTTATGCTGGGAGCAGAATAATCTCTTGGAATCTAGATGACTGTGTGGCACACTTTCGTTTGGATTTTTCTTTCATAGACTTGGTGAAAGTCTATGGGATGTGGAATTGAATGTGTGTTGGCAATTCTTTGCAAGACCTCAAGTCATTCAAAAGATAAGTCTTTGCCACCATCTATATCGTAAAGCTAGGGCTATTACTGAAAACGAATCCTAATGATCCATTACATCTTTTCTTAGACAACCATATGTTAACATCGTCTAGTAATTAGATAACTCATTCACCCTAAAATTAATACAGGGGCAAATTCTTAATTGTTGACATTATATGTTCAAGCTTAAAGCTGTGTTAGTAGGATTAATTTGTCAAAATAATATGTTCTTGAAGTGGACAAACTTTTTCTTGCATTCTCTAAGCTGTGTGTCTTGAAACGAACAGAACATACGCTCGACATTGTTCCTCCCCATTTAATCTAGATGCATGCGAAAAAGATTAGCATATTTTGTAGAATGTAATATCCACAACATATGGAAATTGTACACTTATTTTCATTTAGTCTAAGTAGAACAAAACCAATACTCTTTGATGACTAATGGAGGACAAATTGTTGGTTGAAAGGTCGATCTCTCTGACCAATTGAGGCATATACTGAACTCAAGTTCACTTCCTTTCGGCGGAACAAAGAAAGAAAGATCAAATTGAACGATAAAGTGAAGCAAAAACTTGGTTGACTAATTTTGGTTTGTGTTGTTGTATATTTAAGTTAGGGGGATTATTTGTATTGTAAAGCTAAAAAAAATGTGATATAGAAAGAGATAGTTTACTCTCATTTGTTTTGAAGGCCTAATTAGGGTTAGAAAAAAAATGTTGGCCTTTTTTGTCTCGTTTTTTTGTATCACATGTCAGGAAGAATATATAAAGCTTTTGATTTGTTTGATACCTTTTTAACCTCTTTTTTGACTAGGAATTCGATGAACATGCAGAGTTTGGATTAAATTTGACTTGGGGGTGTGAACATAATCTCTGTTCATTAATAATTATTAAGTAAACCCCATTAAACTAACAAAGTAATTAGATTATAATAATGTTGATAAGTAGACTTTTAAATTAATAATCTCTGTTCATTAATAATTAGATTATAATAATGTTGATAAGTAGACTTTTAAATTTTTAATGGGGGTGTTTTGTCTTGTTACGAGACTTTGACCCATTCAAAGATTTTAGGCTTGGGTTTGCCTTGATGACTAAGTTGATGGCCAAGTCGTCCATGTGTACAAGTTTGACATTGTTCATAGTTAGGGCTGTCAATCTAATATCTATTACCTCTCTTGGATTCGTATTTTGCCTAACTTTAGTGTTCAAATCCATTTTGACCTGCAAAAATGAGCAGAGGTGAAATAGATACCACGATTGTGGCCGTCAAAGACACTCTAATGGTAAAGTCATGTTCTTGAACAATGATAGAGTTAGATTGATAAAATTATGTTGTATATGTGTATATTTCTCATCCGTTTTGTTCACATTATATAATGAGTATTTTACTCTTCGGTTGACTCTATTTTTTTAGTGCACGATAGACGGAGGAGATCTCGCTTAGAATTTTCATGTAGGGTTTTTCATACGTCTATGATTGATTTTATTTAGTATCTGGCTCTTTTATAATTGAGTCATAAGTGGTCTAAGTGGACCTTGCTCTCAATTAGCCCAAGGATCTTATTGTTTTAAGCCAAGCTCCAAGACTTTCGCCATGTTGAACTTGTGTAATCTTGGCTTGATCACCTAACTCGGGACCTAGTTTGTCCTAACCCTCTCTCAATAGAGTTGATCCATGTTGTCACGTGTTTAGCTGTGATTGGATGACTGCTGATGTCTAATCAATAACTTTATACTTAACTAAGGTAAATTCAACAAAAATCAATATATGGCAGCACTTCTTACTCATTATTTTCTGGAAATTTTCAATACATGGGAATATGCTGAATAAATGTCATTATATTTTGATACTTGCACTTGAAAATAGCAGTACTTATCATGATATATGGTGGATTTTATAGAAAATCTAAGACAACTCATTTTTAACTTGTGAAATCTTCTAGAGCATCTAATAATTCAAACTTCAGCTTTTTCTTGCACAAATGTTTTTAATTCTTATGTTGAAATAATGAGTTAAATGTGATCTTTATTTTTTTATTTTATTCCTCCACTCAAGTATTCCTCCGACACTGATTAAGCACCTTGTTGAAGATAACAATTTGTGTGTTTTCAACACATAATGTTATGTTTCTTAAGTTGTTCATTTATTTGTTAAGATGATAAACGATACAAATGTGAATGTTCACTCAATAGTGGATTAGCCATGTCAACTTCTCTCACCCAAATTGATATGGTGAATTAGTAGATTGTGTCTTGTTGCTATGAATATATTGTCATGTCATAGTAAGCCCAACCTAAATCCATCCAAACTTCTCGAACCTCCATGCCAAAGGAAACAGAGGAAGTTGAACATCCAATAATGCTTGCCAAACATCGTGAGCTACATCTACATGAGTGGGTAAGTAAGGCTTATTGCTACAATTTTTAATCAGAAGCATGTATTTGTCGTAATAACGAATATTTAGTGTACAACTTTGGTTGTGAATTGTGAGGGAGGAGTAATCCAATTTAGATCAAAGGCGTGGAGGTTTCAGAGTGTGAGGCTTTTTCAATAATTGAGCTATTGGTGAACATGTAGACCATAGGATTAAAGTTGATTGAACGAAATGGAGAATGAAGTCGAGAGTATTATGCAAAAGAAGGATGTTTGCAAGGTTAAAAAGAAAATGCTATAACATAAATGTTCGACTGGCCATGCTATACAGTTCAGAATGTTGGGTTACTACGGGACAACTTTACCATAGGATAACGGTAGCATAAAAGCGTATGTTAAATAGATGTGTGATAAAACCCGTCAGGATAAAATTAGGAATAAAATAATCATGATCGTAACGTTTAGGATGTGATGATTGAGGATTTACAGAGGCAAGTTGCAGAGTTAACCCGGTGTCTAACGGAGCAGAATTTTGGTGATCGTGAGATGGAATATCACGATTCTGATTCCAATTTTGAAAACCCGTATCACAATCGTGCTCAATTCTGGGAGCATCGTGGTTGGGAGGATCGTCATGGAGATCTCGGTTTCATAGTGGATCTGCCCGAGTTTTCTGGTACGTTTCAGGTCGAAGGTTTCGTAGATTGGTTGAATGAAGTAGAGCGTATTTTTTAGTATAAGGAAGTTTCAGATCGTGTCAGGGTGAAATTGGTCGCCATCAAACTTAAAGGCAAAACATCTGCGTGGTGTGAGCAGTTGAAGCGAGCACGAGACAGACAGGGCAAGGCCAAAATCACTGATTGGGAGAAGATGAAGGGTCACTTCCTTCCTTTCGGCTACACTCAACTCTTATTTCAGCGACTTCACTCGTTGAGGATCGTTTCTGAAGCATACCAGCATGCACTTGCTGTGGAAAAACAACAGAGTAAGAGACCAATAATCAGCAGTGATCAAAGCGGTTGGCTAGTTCGCCCTCAAGAATTTTGTCCTGCCCAGCAGCCACCACAGGGTAATTCTAACTCAAATATTAGATGTTTTACATGTGGCGAACAGGGACATAGATCGACTGAGTGCAGGAAACTTGCTATTCATAAGGGTAACAATCTCTTGATTGAGGAAGATGTGGTAGACGAAACTGAAAAGCTTGGAGAGCCTGTGTATGACACCGATGAAGAGTTGGATATTGTTGATGCAGATGGTTTGTAGAATGAGTATGTTGGAGTTGTTATTGAAGCCGGTAAAGTGCATGAAGAAACTGATTGGGAAGGAGGTTGGGACCTTGAGGATTTGGAGCTACCACCAGAAGTTGATACACCAAGGGCTACTACGAATACCTGTTCTTCAGTATTTGTCACTCCGACTCAAGGCATGCCTGTAAGCCAGATTTGGATCCAAAATCAGCTCTTGCTGCAGAGCATGCAGCAGCTGGTAATTTTGATACAGCGATGCGGCTGCTGAACCGACAACTGGGTATAACGAACTTTGCACCTTTGAAGCCCATTTGCACATTTGTATGACTATCACTAGTGTAGTTTAGAAGAGTGAATGTATAATAATTTTATATCTGGCTAACTCATTAGATTATTGCTAACTCGTTAGATTATTGCTAACAGGGTACCAGCTAGTTAGTGGAGTTGTGGATAGTAGGGGTGGGCAAAAATCGATTTAAATTTGGTTAACCGACCGAACCGATTTTCAAATTCGGTTCGGTAACCGAACCGAAATATGGGTAGAAAGAAAATAATTTAAACCGAACCAAACCGATTATAAACGGTTCGAAATCGGTTTACGGTTTTGAACCGACCGATTTATAACCGAACCGATCGATTAATTAGGTATATATATAAATAACTTAATAACAACTAGGTGTCAATACATGATTAGTGCAACAAATGCACTGCAATACACCCTGTTGCACTGAATCACCCCATTCTTTCAAAGTTTTCAATTTTGGGCTAAAATTGGGTCTGTAAAAAAAATTGAACATGTTTTAAGGAAAATCTTTCAAATGCTTAAGCCTGAAATTTCGGCCCAACCGAACCGAACCGATCCTAAATTCGGTTCAACCGAATTCATCGGTTTACAAATACAAAATTCGGATTCGGTTTGGGTTTTGGGCAAACCGAATGAAATCGGTTCAAAATCTATTTGGGGCTCAAAACCGAACCGAACCGACATTGCCCACCCCTAGTGGATAGTTATGAGATCTTGTTTGGAAAAAAAAAAAAAAACTCATTAGATTATTGCGAGCAAAACAAGCAGGTCACGCCTTGGAAGCAGCAATAATTCTTCACAATGAAGCTTCTCCTTTGTCATTATAAGAATCGAAGATTCTTGGAAACTTATGATATTTAATCTAAACGAGTTCTTGCCATAGATATAAAATCCATGAACTTGGACTAAATAAAAAGAGAAAAATATGTATGTTGTGTCCATTTACCCCAAACCAATCATATATGTTTTTTCATTGTTCAAAATCAGACCAAAATTTACATTTGGCAAACAAAGTACAAGGCCAATATGCCAAACACAAATTATAAGAATAATTACACACTAATCATATATACTTTTGGTTGGAGAGCCTGAAACCAGAAACTATGGATGACAATGCTAAAACAAAGAATGCAAAGAAAGACATGCTAATGGCTGCAGCTGATGAATCTGTAAAACTATTGTCTGAAGCATCTCTCATCCGGTTCGTTAGAGGAACTGCTGATGACGCAGATGATATCAATAGGTATGATAGAATCTGCACAATAACAATTAGTCTTGTCTTATGAATACATAACCTCATTTTTAAATCTAATACTTTAAGAAATGGGAGTAGAAAGGCGATTTCACTGAAATTCTCTTTTCAGGGTAAAAATTCTCAAGATGAATATTTTTTTTCGAAAACAAGTAATTTTTAGTAATAAGACAACAGTGAATTTCTGTCTGAGATGTAACTCGCAAGACTTGCCATGATGTGGTTTATGTGTTTGTAAAGTATTTGCTTCTATAAGCCTATCTAATGTTTTAACATTATAGATTTGGTTGCATACACGCTTGTTTATTTTGGGAATGGTTTGTGTTTGGTGCTTGTGAAATGTTGTTATTGCGAGAAAATTATTGTTCAGGACTTTTAACATTTCAATGTTTTACGTGCGCGTGTGTATATTTCAGTGTTTTGGCGCTAGGCGTTAGAGAAATGCCAAGATTAATGGTTGGACGGAGTAAAAAAATCGGGTAGGCGCCTAGGTGGGTTCTGGGCGGAGTCTGAGCGGTCTAGGAGATTTGGGCGGGTTTTTTTTTCTTCTTAATAAGGCTGATTGTGTTCTTATTTTATTTTTCTTTCCCATTTTTGGAAAGAAACAATTTAATTGTTTTTTATTCAGTATATATCTGAATGTAGCAGTTGATGATTATTTAATGGAATTCTCAATTGATCTGCTGGTACCAATTTTAGTAATGTAGATTTTATCAAACATGATTGAGGTCATTCATGCAATTTAAAGAAAACTAAAAGAGTAAATTTGATATCATTAGGAATGATAGAATCTTCACAACAACAATCATGTATGTTAACAATTAATCTTGTCTTATAAATACATAACCTCATTTTTAAATCTAATACTTCAAGAAATGGGAGTAGAAAGGTGATTTCACTGAAATTCACTTTTCATGGTAAAAATTCTCAAGATGAATAATTTTTTCGAAATCAAGTAATTTTTAGTAAGAAGACAACGGTGAATTAATTTGACATAATTTTCATGAAAAATAAAATAAAATTGTACTATAGTTTGTGTGTCTGATTGACGGCATTGCAAATTTAGGATGAAATATTCATCCCTTCATGTATCCTTCACTACAATTCTATATATGTTCGATAGAAACTGTTCACAAAAAATTAATGCAACTTTTTTCAGAAACTCTTCCAAGATCTACCAAAATTAAATAAAGATATGAATTGATCATAAAAAAAACTCACCTGATCACCAAAGAAATCCAACAAATTCGATGAAGATGTGGTAAGTATCTCCTTCCCCGTCGAAAACTGATGAACTTGTCTTATAATTTGAGCACCGGTGTAAAGGAATGTAAGAATTGCTACGGCTAAAAGATACCTGATTCAATTATTATTATCAAACCATCAATATAATAGAATCCCAAATTCAATCACAGACAAATGTAAAATTTAGATCATAAAATGTTACCTATATTCTTCATAATGTTCAAAATCCTTCCATTCACCATGCTTATTACTGCCGGTAACTATCAAAGAAAGCAAGGAGAAGAGCAAGGCAGCAGTCCTTAGAACCAAAGAACCTTTCTTCAATAAATCCTCCCTCTTCCATCGATTAGTTATCGACGAAACACTACCCGAGCCTGATGTACCACCAGATTGTGGTGTCTGTGCCTCCAAATCCTCGGATGCAGCAGGTGTTCTAGGTTGTGCCGTTTCTACCGATGCGGGTTTCGTCGTTGGAGGAGAATGATCTTCAGAATTCACCATTTTTTTTAGGTGTAGGGAAATTGGGAGTTGTAAAGGAATTGGAAGGATGAAGAAGGAGGGTTGGAGAATGTTTCAAGGAAATGGAATGAGTTGTTTTGTTGTATTTTGTGACAACTAAGCTGTGTTTGGTAGGACAAAGTTTTCAATTGGCTGTGGTGGATGGAGCTTACAACCGTAAATGGTTTCCAAATGGATGTTTCTTGTAGTTGTAGGTAAGGTTGAAAACCAAACTCATGGTTCCGTTTTTTACCTAAATTGAGAATCAAACCGATTTTTATCAGTTTCAAAATTTTCATACCGAAATCGAATTCCATCATTAAGAAAACTGAACCGAAATTGAATCGGTTTTCATTTATGTAAATCATAAACCAATTCGATGACTAAAATCGAAATAAAACTGAATCGACCGACTAAATAAAATATATTATATTATTTTTACTTATTGTATGTATAAGGTTGTTCATTTCTTGTTGATTAAAATCACATAAAATCAAAAATCGAAGCGACCATTTCGGTTTTGAATTTTTTAAAACCAAAAATCAAACCAACCATTTCGATTTTGAATTTAGATATGATAGGTTTTACTTAGTTTAATTTTTCATCTATGTAGTAAAGATCAAAGATCAAATCTCTACATCATGGTGACTAGGTTTTGAAACAGACTGACTAGGAGAATTTTCGAGGCAAGTGGAGTGACAACCAGAATTTTCGTTGCACACATGTTTACCTCATCCGGTAAGTGTTCCATAGATTGGTACTTGTGATTTAGAATTGGTTATTTATTATGGTAAGGTTTCTGCGTAAACATTGTATCGCCTTTTATTTTATATTTTATGTAGCAAAAAAATTGAAATTTTTAGTAAGATGGTTGAAAACCTGAATTAATCTGATACAGAAATGAGCTTCGGCTTACAAACTGTCGATGATTCTCAAGTTAAATGGGCTTTTTGCTAAAAAAATCCAGGAAAAAATGAACTACTGAAGCCCAAAACTATTATTAAGGCCCAAATGACGATTATATGTTTCGTGAGTTTGGTGATTTTTTTATTTTTTTTATTATTTTTTTTTTGAAAGGCAAGTAGGGTTTTTATAGGATCCCATAATACATAAAGATGCCGCAAGCTGGGTTTGAACTCATGACCTAGTGATACCATCCGGCAAGCTCTAACCGTTGAGCTGTCATGCCATTGGTAGAGTTTGATAATGTTGTTGCCTTTGAAAGATTAATTTTCATATTTTGAGACATATGCTCTCCGGTCTCATAATATTCACACACGCGCGTCGTGTTTTTGTGTTAATCACGATTAAATCAAGCAATAAGGTTAGTTAGTGTTCGTTCGGAGAAAAAAAATTCTGTGAAAAAAATTCTAGAGCCCTGTTTGGTAGAGTTTGATAATGTTGTTGCCTGGATTCAAATATTCGTTCGGAGAAAAAAATTTCTGTGAAAAAAATTTGTTTTGGAGAAAATTCTAGAGCCCTGTTTAGGTTATAATCAATGGAATATAACAGTACGAGTTTTGAAACACTAATGACACATGGAAATGTTAACACAAAAGCAACCAAGGCTATTAGAAAACAAGAGAACTTCATTTTTAGTCTGTTTTGAAAAAAGTGACCATGTTTTTTTGTCTGGATTTTTATAGTCCTAAAACAAAGCCCAATAAGAGGCCCTCTCAAAGGAATTGGGATCACAATAGATTATCGATCCTTTCAAGAAAGCCTAATCAGGCTCAGTTATATACTAATCAAGGTTCTAAAAATTGCTAAGTGATAGGCGGGTGGCGAGCAGGAGACTAGAGTCCAGATGCCTAGGCGAAGTTTTTGTGTTATAATTTCTAATTTATAAAAATATAAACATGAAAATTTAAGTATAATAACATATAAGTTATTGACTAACAAAAAAAATCTCAATTTTTTTATTTTTTAAACTAAAAAAAATTATTTCAAAAACCCGCCCAAGCCACCTAAGCATTTCCCAACTGGTGCCTAGGCCGATTTTTAGAACAGAGTGTACAATCACTTGTCGCAAAACTGGCTACTGTACTTTTTCTAATCCTCTAATGAATTAAAGCGACAAGAGTAAGTCGAGTTTTAATAATAAAAAAAAAATTACATTGTTACTGCTTCTATATATGGTATTTGTGGTTGTGTTTTAAATAGAATGACTAAAAAATGTATAATAAAAAAAATTAAAAATAAATAAATCAAAAGTTAGCCAAAAAATAACTACCAAATTTGGCTAGACTTTTTTTTTTTTTGAAAGGCAGGATCCCAGACCCCACTAAAGATGCTGCAAGTTGAATTTGAACCCATAACCTAATAATACCATCCATCAAGCTCTAACCGTTAAACTGTCATCCCATTAATAGATTTAAGATCGAATAAGCGTCATCCCTACAATTTGCTTACATACAAATTGATGATAAGTTTCACACCTATAATGTAATGGTAGGGACAGCCCATTTGATTTGGTATGGTACTTTAAGCAAACCCAAATAATTGGGTCTCATTATTTTTCAAGTACTAACAAATAAGAGCTCATCTGTCCTCTCTATCACTCAAAATGGAAAAGATGTAAAAGATTCGATGTGATTTTGTGTAAAGAAGATTCACAAGCATTGTTTTGCTAGACTTATAAGGAACTCATAATTGTTCCATCTTAATCCATTTGTGGGGTTTGTTTGATTTGAAGGACAGATTTGTATATGACTTCACTTGTATTAAAGGCCTTGTAGTGTTCTAAAAGTTGCACACTGTCATCCCACTATATAAAATTTTTTATAAGGGAATCAATCTCACCCAAAAAAATTATGAGATCGTAAAAAATTCTGAGATCTTTTAGCAAAGGTTTAATAATGTCAGTTCGATTCAATTTTGTTCATAGGTTTGATATGGTTTGGTTAGCAGCATACCTTACCTCGATTTGGTTAGCAGTTTACACTCAAAACCAACCGAAGTGAATCGTTTGTGATGCGGTTACCAAGCACCATTGAAGCATTAGAATACTGATCTTCTAATGGCCTACAAGAGCTTTTGAACTCTTTTTGGAGAATTTTTTTTGGTGATCCTAATAATTTTCCAAGTACAAAGGTGGTTATGGGTTAATTACGGAGTTCTGGTTCAATTTCTATAGAGCATCGATCCACCATATTATATTATTAAGTTATGGCAATTTAGTGATTCTTATGCATTACTAAACACATTAGCAAGGGGGAGGAAATATGTTCGCCAAGTGTAAACTGTTTTGTCGAGCATCTTGTAAAACTAATCTATTTAGTTGTGTACTCTTCTGGGGAAGGGGAATTCTAACTTGAGTGAAAATAGAAGGATCTTCTACTCTTCTGTAGCTGTGTACTCTTCTGTGAAAATAGGAGGATCTTCTACTTCCTTTTTATGATGGACCCATTATGTTGCAACAAAACTATGGGCCACACCATCCTCTTCTTCTTTGTGACATTAGCCATTTGAGTTCAGTCAATCTGGCCTCAAATCACACTTGCCTTCGTTTTGAAAGTAAGATAAAGAAGAATAGGGGATCCCACAGCTCACATGGGGGTTGTGTGGCAAGTCAAACAAGGCATTGAGAGAGTGAGTGAGAGAGAGAGAGAGAGATCAACTTAAACTTTAATCCATCATACTTTCATCTGATTTTTTGGCCTCAAAACTAATCTATTTTATTGTTGCTTGCCCCTGCAATGGTATCCACAGCTCTTCATTGCATTTGACCCATCAATGGGTGCTACCTCAAGTGGCAATATACTCATCTTCAAAATAAAAATGAAATGATGTATGTTGGAGTATTAAGTCTGATGACATTGAACAGTGACCCGATAACAATCGTATATGTGGTATGGGCCAATTTTAACATGTACCCGATTTATATGAAATAATATTATTTGTTTTGGGTCCAATCTAACTATTTGTGTGGTTTTAAAATGTGTTGTGTCATGGAGATTCAAACTCGTACATATATCACACATCTTCATCACTGACTCAGGCGAGTGGGACTATAATACCGACATAGTCTGCCAGACTTCTGAGCCCGCTCACACAAAGTAGTTCGTCAGCCTCAGAACCTGCCCACTCAGGGTATTACAATCCATCCCCTTAGGGCCCAATGTCTTCATTGAAACACTTTCGGCTAGATCCGGCTCTAATATCATTCTTTCACGACCCAATCCACATGAAACAATATTATCTGCTCTAGACCCAACCTAACTACCCACACGGCTTTAAAACATGTTGTGTCATGTATATCCAAATTTGTACATATATAGCACATTTTCATTCCTCACCCAGGCGATGTGGGACTATAACACCAAGGTAGTCTGCCAACCTCTGAGCTCGCCCACACTTATAGTCTGTCAGCCTCCTGAGCAACCCCCCCCCCCCCCCCCACACACACATAGAATTGCTAGCCTCAGAGTCTATCCACACAAGGTAGCCTGTCAGCCTCAGAGCCCACCCACTCAGTATAACATGAGAAAGGCTTCAACACGGTTCCATGCAGACCCATTCTTAAATTGTTGTTCAATCCGTAAATTTAGGTCCTCGAGAGCCACCCCAAAAGGCATGAGTCTTGAGGATTGGCTCAAGACAATAAGACTAAAAAACAAATCTCTGAGCTGTCATAAGTTCAAGATTTACTCACACAAATCGTGACTTAGCCCAATTAAGCATTGAATCCTAAATAGAGCCAAGTATAAAAGAAACTCAATCGTACACAAATAAGATTGAGTGATGCTAGGCGGTGAGGAAACGGGTTAAAAAGGGGATTTCACTCCATCTTCCTCGAGATTTACACCAATGCACAATATGAAGGGTCACACGCCCCTCCCTCACCCGTTTCCTCGCCATTTAGAATCACCGAATAAGATTATAGGCGAAATTTCCACGTCCATCACACCTTTGATAGTAAGGACTTTATGGGCTTTGAGACACTGAATCGGTAGATCTGAGGTGGCAGGTGAGAATAACTGGCGTGACGAAGACAAGATGGCTTAAATAAGAATCTTTCTCAATTTCTGTACATTTTTTAACTGAATGTCACTTGTCGCAAAAGTGACGACCATACTTTTTTCTCATCCTCTATTGAACCCAAGCGACTAACCTTTGCTCAAAAAACAATCCAATGATCCCATTAATAGATTAAAGATCAAATAAGCGTCATCCCTACAATGTGCTTACATGCAAATTGATGATGAGTTTCACACTTATACAATCAATTCACTTTTTTTGTCTTTTTATTCTTGTCTGTATTTTTAAAAGGGAAATATATGTGTGTATAGAGAGATATAGCTTTCTCATTTTGGGCTAGCTCAAGTAAAGCATACAAATAACAACTTCACTAAATTGACCTACGACCATCGTGTTTTTCCAACAGCCCCAAGCTCAAATGATTATTTTTAATTTTGAAATATCAGAGAGAAAGCAAAGCAGATCAGATCCCAACCCCAATTAATTTAATGTGTTAACTAATCTTTTATCATTATTACCACCATATGCTAGCTGAGTCAGAGGTAAGATAATCCTAATTCTTTTTTTTTAACAAAAGAAAAGAAAACCAGTGATGATGATGATGATGTAAAATTTCCTCGACTGGTCCCCAACCCAATTAAAATTTTTATATGAATATAATCACATGGAAAGCAAACCCACCATGTATGGTACCCCTCTTCTGGTTTCTTTGTTGCTCTCTGCGTGTATGGGGTGAATGAATTAAAATGAGTTGATAGAAATTAAGAGAGAGAGGGAGAGATTAAAAAAGAAAAAGAAAGAGAAAGGGTAGGTGGGAAGTAAAAAAATTAAAATAAAGAGATATTAAACAAATAGATAAATTGATTGGGATTGGGATTGGTGAGGGTGGAGTTAAAAAAAAATTCTTGTTTTAATTTTGAACCTTTCTAGGCGTCAAGGAAACCAGCGAAGGAGAGGGGTGTTACCACTCATCCCCTCTAGATTCGCGAAGACGCGCCATTTAGAAGCCCTCTAAACTCGCTGGTTTCCTCGCCATTTAGAATTTCCATTTAATTTTTAGTGAAGTTAGAAGTCAAGATTTCATAAAATGGGCAATATAAAATTTTAAATGGGGATAATGTAAAAAATATGAGTAATTTAATAAAAAAATTTAATAAGATAAAGGGGCAATTGACCCCTTTACGTAACACATGGATCCGCCCAAGAACCACGGCTACGAGAAGATAAGAGAACTTCATTTTTAGTCTGTTTAGAAAAAAGTCATGTTTTTTTATCTGGATTCTTATAGTCCTAAAACAAAGCCCAATAAGAGGCCCTCTCAAAGGAATTGGGATCACAACAGATTATCGATCCTTTCAAGAAAGCCTAATCAGGCTCGGTTGTATACTAGTTCTAAAAATCATTAGGTGGTAAGCGAGTAGTGAGCAGGAGACTAGAGTCCAGACGCCTAGGCGGCTTTTTGTGTTATAATTTCTAATTTATAAAAATATAAACATGTAAATTTAAGTATAATAACATATAAGTTATTGACTAACAAAAAAAAAATCTCAATTTTTTTAATTTTTAAACTAAAAAAAATTATTTCGAAAACCCGCCCAAGCCACCTAGGCATTTCCCAACTAGTGCCTAGGCTGATTATTAGAACAGAATGTACAATCACTTGTCACAAAACTAGCTACTATACTTTTTCTAATCCCCTAATGAACTAAAGCGACAATAGTAAGTCTAGCCTGTCAGATTTGGTAGTCAATTTTGAGTCTAAGTTTTAATTTATTTTTTTATTTTTTTATTTTACATTTTTACCGCTTCTATATATAATGTTTGTGGTTGTATTTTAAATAGAATAAATACAAAATGTAAAAAAATCAAAAATCAAAAATCAAAATTTAGCCCAAAAATAACTACCAAATCTGACTGGCTAAACTTACTTAAGCGACAAACCTTTGCTCAAAAAACAATCCATTGATCCCATTAATAGATTTAAGATCGAATAAGCGTCATCCCTACAATTTGCTTACATACAAATTGATGATAAGTTTCACACCTATAATGTAATGGTAGGGACAGCTCTATTGATTTGGTATGGTACTTTAAGCAAACCCAAATAATTGGGTCTCATTATTTTACAAGTACTAACAAATAAGAGCTCATCTGTCCTCTCTATCACCCAAAATGAAAAAAGATGTAAAAGATTCGATGTGATTTTGTGTAAAGAAGATTCAGAAGCATAGTTTTGCTGGACTTATAAGGAACTCTTATTGTTCCATCTTAATCCATTTGTGGGGCTTGTTTGATTTGAAGGACAGCTTTGTAGATGACTTCACTTGTATTAAAGGCCTTGTGTTCTACAAGTTGCACTCTGTCATCCTACCATATAAATTTTTTTTACATCTTTTTAATAAGGGAATCAATCTCACCCAAAAGAAAAAAAAAATTCTAAGATCCTTTTAGCAAAGGTTTAATAATGTCAGTTCGATTCGATTTTGTTCATAGGTTTGATATGGTTTGGTTAGCAGCATACCTTACCTTGATTTGGTTAGCGGTCTACACTCAAAACCAACCGAAGTGAATCGTTGGTGATGCGGTTACCAAGCACCATTGAAGCATTAGAATACTGATCTTCTAATGGCCTACAAGAGCTTTTGAACTCTTTTTGGAGAATTTTTTTTGGTGATCCTAATAATTTTCCAAGTACAAAGGTGGTTATGGGTTAATTAGGAAGTTCTGGTTCAATTTCTATAGAGCATCGATCCACCATATTATATTATTAAGTTATGGCAATTTAGTGATTCTTATGCATTACTAAACACATTAGCAAGGGGGAGGAAATATGTTCGCCAAGTGTAAATTGTTTTGTCGAGCATCTTGTAAAACTAATCTATTTAGTTGTGTACTCTTCTGGGGAAGGGGAATTCTAACTTGAGTGAAAATAGAAGGATCTTCTACTCTTCTGTAGCTGTGTACTCTTCTGTGAAAATAGGAGGATCTTCTACTTCCTTTTTATGATGGACCCATTATGTTGCAACAAAACTATGGGCCACACCATCCTCTTCTTCTTTGTGACATTAGCCATTTGAGTTCAGTCAATCTGGCCTCAAATCACTCTTGCGTTGGTTTTGAAAGTAAGATAAAGAAGAATATGGGATCCCACAGCTCACATGGGGGTTGTGTGGCAAGTCAAACAAAGGTATTGATAGAGAGAGAGAGAGATCAACTTGAACTTTAATCCATCATACTTCATCTGATGTTTTTGGCCTAAAAACTAATCTATTTTATTGTTGCCCCCACAATGGTATCCACAGCTCCTCATTGCATTTGACCCATCAATGGGTGCTACCACAAGTGGCAATATACTCATCTTCAAAATAAAAATGAAATGATGTATGTTGGAGTATTAAGTCTGATATCCGTATGACTTTAAAATGTGTTATGTCATTTAGATTTAAAATCGTATATATATAGCACATTTTCATCTTTTACTCAGGTGAGTGGACTATAATATCGACATAGTCTGCCAGCCTTTGAGTTCGCCCACACTTGGTAGTTTGTTAGCCTTCTGAGTCTGCCTACACTTGATAGTCTGTCAGTCTTCTGAGCTCACCCACACAAGGTAGCCCGTCAACCTCAGAGCCTGCCCACTCAGGGTATTACAATCCACCCCCTTAGGGCCCAATGTCCTCATTGACACGCTTTCGGCTAGATCCGGCTCTAATATCATTTTGTCACGACCCGATCCACATAAAACAATATTGTCCGCTCTGGACCCAACCTAACTACCCGCACGGCTTTAAAACACGTTGTGTCATGTAGATCCAAATTTGTATATATATAGCACATTTTCATCCCTCACCCAGGCGATGTGGGACTATAACACCAAGGTAGTCTGCCAACCTCTGAGCTCGCCCACACTTATAGTCTGCCAGCCTCCTGAGCCCCTCCCCCCCTCCCACACATGAAATTGCTAGCCTCAGAGTCTGTCCACACAAGATAGTCTGTCAGCCTCAGAGCTCACCCACTCAGGATAATATGAGAAAGGCTTCAACACGGTTCCATGCAGACCCATTCTTAAATTGTTGTTCAGTCCGTAAATTTAGGTCACCGAAACCAAGTCACGCCACCCCAAAAGACATAGGTCTTGAGGATTGGCTCAGGACAATAAGGCTCGAAAACAAATCTATAAGCTGTCATAAGTTCGAGATTTACTCGCACAAATTGTCACTTAGTTCAATCAAGCATTGAATCCTAAATAGACTCAATCGTGCACAAATAAAATTGAATGATGCTAAGCGGCGAGGAAACGGGTGAGAGAGGGGATTTCACCCCCATCCCCTCGAAATTCACACCAGCTTACAAGATGGAGGGTCACACCCCCATCCCTCACCCGTTTCCTGGCCATTTAGAATCACCGAATAAGATTATTGGCGAAATTTCCTCGTCCATCACACCTTTGATAGTAAGGACTTTATGGGCTTTGAGACACTGAATCGGTAGATCCGAGGTGGCAGGTGACGAAGACAAGATGGCTTAAATAAGAATCTTTCTCAATTTTTTAACTGAATGTCACTTGTCGCAAAAGTGACGACCATACTGTTTTTTCTCATCCTCTATTGAACCCAAGCGACAAACCTTTGCTCAAAAAACAATCCATTGATCCCATTAATAGATTAAAGATCAAATAAGCGTCATCCCTACAATATGCTTACATGCAAATTGATGATAAGTTTCACACCTATAATGTAATGGTGGGGCAACTCATTTGACTTGGTATGGTACTTTATGCAAACCCCAAACACTTTGGGTCTGATTATTTTACAAGTACTAACAAATAAGAGCTCATCCAAAATGGAAGAGATGTAAGAGATTCGATGTGATTTTGCGTAAAGAAGATTTTCAAGCGCTGCTTTGCTTTGCTTGGATTTATATGTTTTTTTTTTTTTTTGAAAATTGAGCTGGACTTACAAGTTATTGTTCATCTAATCCATTTGTTGGCTTTGTTTGATTTGAAAGGACAGCTTTGTAGACGACTTCACTTGTATTCAAGGCCTTTTTGTAGTGTTCTACAATTAGGGGTGGGCAAACGGGTCGAGGAATCGTAGATTCAAATCGAACCGGACCGTTTTACTCCAAACGGTTCGGTTCTGATTTTAAAAAATGTTAAACGATTCAGTTCGGTTTCGGAACCGTTTAAGAACGGTTCGGTTCCGGTTCCAATTTTTTTTTTGCAAACAGTTCGGTTCCGATCCGTTTCGAACCGAATACCCAACCCTAAATTAGTAAATTCCCTAGTTGCTTTGGTTTCTATTTCTAAACCCTAGGTCCTCACTCCTCGCCCTCGGTCTCACTCCTCACTGTTTCCTGTTTGAGTCTTTGACAAACAAAAGAAGAAGCGAAGAGGCGAAGAGCAGCCGCAGTCGCAGAGCAGGCAGCGACTCGCGAGCAACCACGAGTCCACGACCACGAAGAGGTGAAGAGCAGCGACACCCTCTGTTTCGTTGCAGGGGACATGAAACATAGGGTCCCCATAGTTGCTGAAAGAAAACAGCAACAGAGCACTGAAGAAGAAGTGGTTTCTGATGACAAGGTTCAGCAGGTCTCAATACGCGTTGCAGAGAAATTAGCAAGAAAGAAATCAAAACGATTTACTTACCTCATTGTCGCAATTATGTCAAGTCTTGGCATCACTTCCTTGGCTATCCTCTCCGTTTATTACAGATTTTCTTGGCAAATGGAGGTACTTTTCCATTTTCTCCTCTTCTTTCTCACTCTGGGGTTCCTTCAATTTGTTAAATTTTTCATAGTTCATACCCTTTTTTCACCTTCTTTACAAACTTTGGATACATTTCATGTCTGGGTTTCTCTAATTTCTAATATATTTCACATTACAAGGTGGAGAGATTCCCCTTATAGTGATGTTTGGTACATTTTCTCTCTCCGTTGGTGCTGCTGTAAGTCCCCTTTGAGTCAATCATAACTAAGAAAATAAGTGAATTATGCAAATAGATGTTTATGCGAATTGGGTGTTGTTGAATTACAGGTGGGAATGGAGTTCTGGGCAAGATGGGCACACAAAGCTCCTTCATTGTGGCACATGCACGAGGTTTTACATCTCATATTTACCTTACTCCCCAACAACAACTTCAATCATTCTTGAAATTTGTACAACTTAATAATTGTATCGAATTCGATTTCAGTCGCACCATAAACCCCGAGAAGGTCCGTTCGAACTCAACGACGTATTTGCGATCATCAATGCTGGCCCCGCAATTGCTCTCCTTCCCTATGGCTTCTTCAACAAAGGCTTAATTCCTGGTCTCTGTTTCGGAGTTGTAAGTTCTTCACTCACTCGCTCTATCTACACTGGTCTCTTAAATTGTTTTCATATGATATGATCATATTATTCTCTTGGAAGGCCTAACTCAAATTGTTTCAAGGAACCGTTTGGAACCGTAGGAACCGAACCGTTGTAAACGGTTCGAGTTAGGTTCGGTTCCAACGTTCAAAATAGAGGAACCAAACCGAATCGGAACCGATAAACTTTTAAACGGTTCGAGTTAGGTTCCTCAAAATTTGGAACCGAACCGAACCGTGCCCACCCCTATCTACAATTTGTATCCAATGTCAAAAATGTGATAACTTAAGAGCAGTGACGGATGATATCACTAGATTATGGAGTCGATCTCAACAATAAAAGACAAAAATAAAAACTTTTGAGATTGTAGAATGGTTAAATGTGCTACACGAACTGGTAAATTGATGCGAATCATTAGATTTCACCGTTAAATTACAGAATATCTTTATAAAAACTCTGTTTGTTTTCAAATTTATATGTGAATGAATGAAGTTTGAGACAAATTTGAATTCAAATCCAAACCCTTGTGCCTAAAATGTAAGTCTCGAAGCACTAGAGGTGTCCAAAGAAACCGAGAAAACCGACATTACCAAACCAAAATAAGTCAGTTTGGTTTTGAAAATCAATTGGTTTGGATCGGTTATTGACAAGTTTAAGGCCAAATTGTCCCTTTTTATTCATTCATCAGCAATATAAATATTGTAGTCAAAATACAATAGGAAACCACCATACACTAGGAAACCTCCCAAATCAAGGAAACAAATCACTAGCCATCGAAAAGTTTTCTAACCCCATAAAATTTCTAACCCCATAAAACTTGAAACACAATATGCTAAAATATATTTTTCTAACAATAGGATGTATTTCCTAATACTGGAAGATATTTTTCTAATACCCTCCCCCCTCAAGTTGGAGCATGAGGGTTAAGAATGCCCAACTTGCCAAGGAGATAATCGAACTGTGATTTGCCCAAGGCCTTGGTGAAAATGTCTGACAACTGATCAGTCGTCGGCACATACGAATGAGCAATAAGACCATCCTGAATAGCATCACGAACGAAGTGACAATCAACTTCAATATGCTTTGTACGTTCATGGAAGACGGGGTTCTGCGCAATGTATATGGCAGACTGACTATCACAAAAGAGGGGAACGGCCTTGGGATGAAGTACCCCTAAACTCAATAATAAACCTTTCAACCATTTCAACTCACACGTTATGGCGGCCATAGAGCGATATTCCGCCTCAGCCGAAGAACGAGAAACCGTATGTTGCTTCTTAGTTTTCCAAGCAATTGGAGAATGGCCCAGAAACACCAACCATCCCGTCAGGGACCTCCGAGTAATAGGGCAAGCGGCCCAATCAGAATCACACCAACCTTGCAAAGTCAAGTCACTATCCGAGCGCAGGAGAATACCATAACCCAGAGTACCTTTCAAATAGCGGACAACGCGCAATGCAGCATCCCAATGCTCCTGTCGCGGTTGCTGCATAAACTGAGATAGCACATGAACTGAGTACGTCAAATCAGGACGTGTGACCGCCAAATAGACCAAACGCCCCACCAGACGCCTATAAGACTCAGGATCCGAGAGAAGAGAACCCGTGGCACGCGCCAGTTGATGGTTTTGTTCTATCGGAGACATAGCAGGCTTCGAACCCAAGAGACCCACCTCCGAAATAATATCAAGTGCATATTTACGTTGACAAAGAAACAACCCTGCAGAGCTGCGGGCAACCTCAATACCAAGGAAGTATTTAAGGACCCCGAGGTCCTTCATATGAAAACAGGAGCCAATGTAGCTTTTAAACAGAGCCAAAGCAGCAGAATCATTCCCAGAGAGTATTAAATCATCAACATACACAAGCACATTAATTTGAACCGGCCCCTTCTTATAAGTAAAAAAGGGAATAATCAGAATAGAACTGTAAAAAACCATACCCTTTTAAAGCGGACACGAGCTTAGCAAACCAACATCGAGGAGCCTGTTTCAATCCATATAGAGATTTACGCAACCGACACACCAAACCAGGTTCATCAGAGGTAAAGCCAGGAGGGAGTTTCATATAGACCTCCTCATTTAGATCCCCGTGCAGAAAAGCATTGTGTACATCAATCTGATGCAACTCCCAATTTTTAGAAGCCGCAATTGCAAGGAATGTGCGAACAGTCGTCATCTTTGCCACTGGAGCGAAGGTCTCGTCATAATCTATCCCTTCGGTCTGATGATTACCGAAAACAACCAAACGAGCCTTCAATCTCTCAATACTAGCATCAGATTTGTACTTTATCTTATACAACCATTGACTACCAAGCGTCTTCTTCCCTGAAGGCAACTTTTCCATAGTCCACGTCCCATTGTCTTCCAAGGCCCGCATCTCGGCTCGCATAGCGGCGCGCCACCCTGCATCTTTTACAGCCTCCTTAAAAGACTGTGGCTCTCTTCCAGCTGTAATAGCTGCAATAAAATTTCGGTGTTTCACAGAAAAACTGTCACAACTAACATAATGTGTTATAGGATAAGGTGTACCTGAGGGGGGTGAAGATGTAGAAGCAGGTGAAGCGGAGGATGGACTATTTTTCTTCACCGTAGTGTATGTAACAAAGTCACGGAGCTTAACCGAAGAATACTTTTCTCGAAAGCCATGACCTAAATGCTCACTTGGCGGAGCATCTCCCGACACTACCCCCCTGAATCATCCGTAGGAGAAGGCGTAGGCAACACCTGTGGCTGCGGTGCAGAGAGCACGGGCTGCAACGACGTGGCGGTGGGCTGTGGTATGGCTCGCGGCTGCTGGGCTGGAACAGGCTTGGGTGTGGACGGTGTGGCGGCCTGTGGCAGCGGCTGGAGCTGTGTGGTGGCCTGCGGCTGCTGGTCTGGAGCACCCCTGGGCGTGGGAGGGCGTACTTGCTGCACCTCCTCAACATTTTCTAAAAAATCCGAAAAATCCACAGCCACCCCTTCATGCAAATCACCATGAATGTCATTGCGAGCAGCAAAATTAGGAGCCTCAACATCAAGATATGGGAAGACATTCTCATAAAACTTGACATCCCTTGACACAAAAAAATCTTGCTTGTCCAAATCAAACAAATACCAACCCTTCTTGCCAAACGGATATCCCACAAAGACACATTTACGACTCCTACTGGCAAACTTATCACCCTTTGCCTTCTGATTATGAGCGAAGCACAGAGAACCGAAAACACGCAATTCACCAAAGGAAGGCGGACTACCAAACAAGACTTCATATGGAGTTTTATTGCCAAGAATATTAGAAGGTGTCCGATTGATTATATGAGCAGCGGCAAGGGCACATTCCCCCAAAAATAAAGCGGTAGACCACTCTGAAATCGTAGGGCACGAACAACATTCAAAATGTGTTTATGTTTCCTTTCTGCCCGGCCATTTTGTTGAGGAGTCCCCACACAAGAAGTTTGAAACGGAATGCCATTGACCAAAAAATAATCCTTTTAGGCAATTAAATTCAGTACCATTATCACTACGAACAATCTTCAATTTCTGAGAAAATTGTCTATCAATCATAGCTATAAAGGACAGAAACATTTTAAAAACTTCCGTTTTATCAACTAACAGATAGATCCACACAGCGCGGGAGAAGTCATCCACTAGTGTCAAAAAATAGCGAGCCCCACAAGACGATGGTGTATCATATGGCCCTCATAAATCACAATGGACTCACTCGAAAATGCGAGTAGAGTGATTGTCACTTAACGGAAAACTATCCCTAGAATGTTTAGCACGATGACAAACTTCACATGCTTTATTCAAGTTACCACTAGAATTGCTAACAAAAGGAAGCAACTTCACCACTTTCTCAGAATGATGCCCCAATCTGCGATGCCATAGCTCCAAAGAAGTTGAAGGAGCAACTAAAACTGCTTTCACCTTTGTCTCCTCCCGTAAGTAGTATAGTCCATCCCTTCTGTCACCCGTTCCAATCACCTCCCTCGTGTGTCGGTCCTGGATAGCACACAAGTCGGAGTTAGTTATGAATTCACAATTTATATCATCACTCAATTGTGAAGCCGAAATTAAATTACAATTTAATTTTGGAACATAAAGAACATGGTTAAGAATAATTTTGTCAGTAAGCTTGACAATTCCTTCCTTTAAGGCGACAACGTTTTGACCATCTGGGAGGCCAACAGAACAGGGAGTCACAGTTCTTAGATCCGACAAATACGACAAATCTCCCGTAACATGATTGGAGCACCCAGTGTCAATAATCCACTTACCATTCAACCGATTAGTACCTGATCCGATGTGAAGATTGAGAGCCTACCATTGTTGGTACCTATTGTTGGTAACATGGGCGTTTGTGCTTCTTCTTTTGGAGCGATCATTGGTACCACTGGATGTTCAACATCGCTGGAAGTTTCAGACGTTATCACTTTCTGTGCTTCTTCTTTGAGAGGTACTTCTGGTTCCATTAGACGCTCGACATCACTGGCAACTTCAGATGCCATCAATTTTGGTTCTTCTCCTTTAAGTTGGGCTGTCAATCCCATCTGATGGTCAACATCACTCATCTTTTTCTCCGCTTCTTCTTTCATCGGCTCCACTAGTTGTTCTACATCACTTGTTAATTGAGAAGCCATTGCTTTTTCCACTTTCATACGCTCCACTAGTTGTTCTACATCACTTTTTGATTGAGAAGACATTGATTTCTTCACTTGTTCTTGAAGAGCGCCACCCATTGTATCCGATCCGAAGTCGTAATAAGTGTAAATATCTTCCATAATTAAATCATCATCCTCCATTGGTGAGGTGAATGGAGAGTGTGGAGTTTTTTTGATACAGAGAGAGAGAGACTCTGTGTCCATGATAGCTCCTAGCTTATTGCTTGGTTTTAACCTTGCTCTGATACCATGACAAGTTTAAGGCCAAATTGTCTCCTTTCATTCATTCATCAGCAATATAAATACTGTAGTCAAAATACAATAGGAAACCACCATACACTAGGAAACCTCCCAAATCAAGGAAACAAATCACTAGCCATCGAAAAGTTTCCTAACCCCATAAAATTTCTAACCCCATAAAACTTGAAACACAATATGCTAAAATATATTTTCCTAACAATATGATGTATTTCCTAATACTGGAAGATATTTTTCTAATAGTTATCCATATGTCAAAACCAACGATTTTAGTAGGTATATAATCGCTCAAAACGGAACCTATAATTATTCAAAATATATATATACATTAAAAAAAACTTAGATCATTATTTCCAGATCATGACACGTCATCATGGTTGCAAAACATATTTACAAAACATGGTTTCCTAGCGTTTCTCAAAAACTTAATATCGCTTCAGTTCGATTATGGTCAATTCTAGGATAAAGTGTCGGTTTTCTATTCCATTGCGGTTAGAATAGGTTTAAAGTCAGTTCAATGTCGTTCAGTTTTGCTCATCGGTTTGATTCGGTTTGGTTAACAGCGCACCATTTAAGCTTTAGAATACTGATCTTCTAATGGACTTTGAACTCTTTGGGAGATTTCTTTTTTTGTTATAATAATTATTTTCCAAGTACAAAGGTGGCTATTATGGGTTAATCACGAGTTCAGGTTCAATTTCTTTAGAGCATCTACAATGTTACATTATTAAGATGTGGCTATTTAGTGATTTTTTGCATTACTAAGCACACTTGTATTAGGAAAATATATCATATTGTTAGGAAAATATATTTTATTGTTAGACAATTTTTTCATAAATTGAAAATTGTTCGTAGTGATAATGGTACTGAATTTAATTGCCTAAAGGATTATTTTTTTGGTCAATGGTATTTTGTTTCAAACTTCTTGTGTGGGGACGCCTCAACAAAATGGCCGGGCAGAAAGGAAACATAAACACATTTTGAATGTTGCTCGTTCACTACGATTTCAGGGTGGTCTACCGATTTATTTTTGGGGGGAATGTGCTCTTGTCACTGCTCATATAATAAATCGGACACGTTCTAATATTCTTGGCAATAAAACTCCATATGAAGTATTGTTTGATAGTCCGCCTTCCTTTAGTGAATTGCGTGTTTTCGGTTCTCTGTGTTTCGCTCATAATCATAAGGCAAAGGGTGATAAGTTTACCAGTAGGAGTCGTAAATGTGTCTTTGTGGGATATCCGTTTGGCAAGAAGGGTTGGTATTTGTTTGATTTGGACAAGCAAGATTTTTTTGTGTCAAGGGATTTAAAGTTTTATGAGAATGTGTTCCCATATCTTGATGTTGAGGCTACTAATTTTGCTCCTCGCAATGACATTCATGGTGATCTGGATGAAGGGGTGGCTGTGGATTTTACGAATTTTTTAGAACATGGTGAGGAGGTGCAGCAAGTACGACCTACCATGCCCAGGTGTGCTCCAGACCAGCAGCCGCAAGCCACCACACAGTCCACACCCAGACCTACTCCAGACCAGCAGCCGCGAGCCATATCACAGCCCACCGCCACGCCGTTGCAGCCCGTGCTCACTACACCGCCGCCAACGGCTTTGCTTACGCCTTCTCATACGAATGATTCCGGGGAGGCAGTGTCGGGAGATGCTCCGCCAAGCGAGCATTTAGGTCGTGGTTTTCGGGAAAAGTATTCTTCGGTTAAGCTACGTGACTTTGTTACACACACTACAGTGAAGAAAAATAGTCCATCCTCCGCTTCACCTGCTTCTACATCTTCACCTCCCTCAGGTACGCCTTATCCTATAACACATTATGTTAGTTGTGACAGTTTTTTCTGTGAAACATCGAAATTTTATTGCAGCTATTATAGCTGAAAAAGAGCCACAATCTTTTAAGGAGGCTGTAAAAGATGCGGGGTGGTGCGCCGCTATGCAAGAAGAGATGCGGGCCTTGAAAGACAATGGGACATGGACTATGGAACCGTTACCTTCAGGGAAAAAGGCCCTTGGTAGTCAATGGTTGTATAAGATAAAGTACAAATCTGATGCTAATATTGAGCGATTGAAGGCTCGTTTAGTTGTTTTCGGTAACCATCAAACCGAAGGGATAGATTATGACGAGACATTTGCTCCGGTGGCAAAGATGACGACTGTTCGTGCATTCCTTGAGATTGCGGCTTCTAAAAATTGGGAGTTGCATGAGATGGATGTACACAATGCTTTCCTGCATGGGGATCTAGATGAGGAGGCCTATATGAAACTCCCTCCTGGCTTTACATCTGATGAACTTGGTTTGGTATGTCGTTGCGTAAATCTCTATATGGATTGAAACAGGCTCCTAGATGTTGGTTTGCTAAGCTCGTGTCAGCTTTAAAAGGGTATGGTTTTTTACAGTCCTATTCTGATTATTCCCTTTTTACTTATAAGAAAGGGTCTGTTCAAATTAATGTGCTCGTGTATGTTGATGATTTAATACTCTCTGGGAATGATTCTGCTGCTTTTGACTCTATTTAAAGGCTACCTTGGCTCCTGTTTTCATATGAAGGACCTAGGGGTTCTTAAATACTTCTTTGGTATTGAGGTTGTCCGCAGCTCTGCAGGGTTGTTTCTTTGTCAACGTAAATACGCACTTGATATTATTTCAGAGGTGGGTCTCTTGGGTTCGAAGCCTGCTATTGTCTCCGATCGAACAAAACCATCAACTGGTGCGTGCCACGGGCTCTCTTCTCTCGGCTCCTGAGTCTTATTGGCGTCTGGTGGGGCGTTTGGTCTATTTGGTGGTCACACGACCTGATTTGATGTACTCGGTTCATGTGCTATCTTAGTTTATGCAAGCAACCGCAACAGGAGCATTGGGATGCTACATTGCGCGTTGTCCGCTATTTGAAAGGTACTCCGGGTTACGGTATTCTACTGCGCTCGGATAGTGACTTGTCTTTGCAAGGTTGGTGTGATTTTGATTGGGCTATTTGCCCTATTACTCAGCGGTCCCTGTCGGGGTGGTTGGTGTTTTTGGGCCATTATCCGATTGCTTGGAAAACTAAGAAGCAACATACGGTTTCGCATTCATCGGCTGAGGCGGAATATCGTTCTATGGCAGCAATAACGTGTGATTTGAAATGGTTGAAAGGTTTATTATTGAGCTTGGAGTACTTCATCCCAAGGTCGTTCCCCTCTTTTGTGATAGTCAGTCTGCCATACACATTGCGCATAATCTTGTATTTCATGAACGTACGAAGCATATTGAGGTTGATTGTCACTTCGTTCATGATTTCATTCAGGATGGTCTTATTGCTCCTTCTTATGTGTCGACGACTGATCAGTTGACCGACATATTCACAAAGACTTTGGGCAAATTGCAGTTCGATTATCTCCTTGGCAAGTTGGGCATTTTTAACCCTCATGCTCCAACTTGAGGGGGGTATAGGAAAATATATCCTATTGTTAGGAAAATATATTCCATTGTTAGGAAAATATATCCTATTGTTAGGAAAATATATTCTATTTTATTTTAACATATTTGTTAGAGTTGTATGGGGTTAGAAGTTGTATGGGGTTAGAAGTTGTATGGGGATAGGAGACTTTCCTATGGCTAAGGATTTGTTTCCTTTGTTTGGTAGGTCTCCTATTGTATGGTGATTTCCTATTGTATTTTGACTACGGTATTTATATTGTTGGAGGATGAATGAAAAAGTGACGGCTTGGCCTTAATCTTGTCAATTTGCAATGGGGAGGACAAATGTACACCAATAGTAAATTGTTTTGTCGAGCATCTTGTGAATGAGTATGAACTTTGAGATAGCTCGAGAGTCAAAGAATCAAATTGATAATTAGAGAGTGGAAAGGTGTCAATGGCATGACAGTTCAATGGTTAGAGCTCGGCGGATGCTACCACTAGGTCATGAGTTTGAACCTAGCTAGGTTATGGGATCGTGAATCTCATGTTGGCGCGTTCTATCTCAGATAGCTACATCATCGCGTCAGTAGATTGCTAAAGTTATGTATCCATATATTGATAGATAGGCAACAATTTTTTGATACTTATAATTTTCCTATTAGACACCACCCCTTGTTTTGGATCTTTAGAGAACGCCATCAATAAAAGGGTAATTTTTTCTCTTCACTTCCTCCTATTCTCCTTTCTTTTTTTTCTCTTTACATGACCAACAACTTAGGCACCACCCCTCCCACCTTCTTTCTCTCCTCCCCCTCTTCTTTTCTTTTATTCTCTAGAACAACCCACAAAATTTGTTTATGCTCGTTTTGTTCTTCTACAAGTTTTAGAAGGCCAATTAATTTTATTACTTTACCATTTTCTGAGGCTTTAAAACCTCTCTTCAACTCTTTTCTTCTCCTTTTGCCTGGTGCAGCCTAGCACAAGCCTCATCGAGGACAAAAGGAAAAATACAGAGAAAAAGAAAATAAGAGGAAGATAGAAGAAGGTGAGGGTGGAGAATGGTGTTGCGGCCGGTGGGGAGGGATGGTTGCTACTACGTTCCTATTATTGTCACTAAGAAGACAGGAGAAGAAGAGGAACACAGGAGAAGAGGAAGAAAAGGTGTGGCAGGCAGGGCGAGTCGGTACGACCAATTGTACAATGGTAATGTTATTCCTGAGAGAGAAAGAGGGAGAACTTTTTTTTAGTTTTTTAAATTTATATTGGTGGTGTCAAACAACAGGTGATGATATTGGATTGAAAGGTGGTGCTGGTGTTAGATAAAAAAAATAGAGATGATGGTCTCAAATAGGGTAATTGATGGTGTCAAATAGTGACCGCCTAGTCAAATATACAAATTTAACATATGTACAAAAACACATTTTTGCTACATGAGATGCAAATTTCGCTAAGTGGGGCAAGAAAAAGAATATTCGTAATCCATGGACCCAGTCAATCCACTTCTTCTTTTGTCCAAAATGCTCTGTAGTTGTGTACTCTTGTTCTTGAGTTGTGATGGACCCATCATGTTGCAACAAAACTATGGGCCATTGCCATCTGAGTTAATTCAATCAGGCCTCAAATCACTCTTTGCTTTGTTTGGAAAGTCGGATAAAGAAGAATAGGGGATCCCACAACTCACATGGGTTTTGTGTGGCAAGTCAAAAAAAGGCATTGAGAGATTTATCAACTTAGAACTATACTTCATTTGATTTTTGGCCTCAAAATTAATATATATTTTATGTAGCCCCTACAATGGTATAATCGAGGAAAACATGCATATATCTCTAGGGACAATAGATCATTCACCACTTTTTCCTTGACACTGATAGGTGCTAGCTCAATTGGTAACTGCACTTGTCTTTCAAAATAAAAATTATGTATAAAACTTGAATGAAGTATCACAGTAGCATTGTTTGCGAGGATGCCAAGAAATGGTTCATTTTTTAAAAACTTTTATTAGAAATAGTCTTTGTTGTTTGATTAGTATGATAGAAATGCCAATATTTTCTTCGTGGTTTGTCCAGAGCAATGGGTGAATTTATTTCATTAACGATAATTAAAGCTTGTTCTGCATAATTAACCCAAGGTGGTAGGTTCCACCTCTAAATAATGCCATGTTGTAGGGAATGGCCTTTGAATGGATTTGGTTCTTTGTTTGATAATTGGTCCCAATCTAAAAGGGCGACTTCCTTGAGTGGTTAAGAATCAACCCTCCATTCCAAATTGAAAAATAAAAGAAAGTAATTTATAAGAGCATCCTTAGCCTACATCCCATTAATTGGCCTAATGTACATGTCTACGATTCACTATTTTGATTACACTATATTAAATTGACATATTTGTAACAACTTTCAAAATAGTAACATTTTTGAGCTATAACAATCCATCAAATAATTTCAAGTCAAAACTAAATTTAATCAAAAAAATGAATAATAGTTACACAAAAAAATTATACAATAATTAGATCATCATGAATAGTATCACTTGTAGGCTCATACTCTTTATGGTGATACAATTATTTTATCACTTTGTTTGTGAAAATGTGTAAAATTGCTTTGTGAATTGTTATAGCTCAAAAGTATTATTGTTTTCGGAGTTGTTACAAAAATGTCAATTTGGTGTAGTGTTATATTATATAACTTTTCAAAAATTTGCTTGTAGTGGCTAGGTTCATAATTTTATTTAATTTTTTCCATCTAAATAAGATATTTTACCTTCCAACTTGATAAGTTTTGGACCAGATTAAGAAAATCATATTTTAAATGACCAAATTTGCAAATGGAGAGGACAATAGAATCTTAAGATGTTAATGCATATCTCGATATTTTATCATCCTCCCGAGATCAAGTCACCTCACCCTAATTGCAAATCTAGTTGAAAAATGAATCCCTAGAAAGTTATGGATTAAAATAGATACAATCCCAAACATATTTTCAATTGAATAGCTCTTGTGATGGAGAACAACATGTCCAACAAAGGTTCAAAAGGTCAAAAGATTTGTTCATGACATCTTTAACTATCTCAAATAGTGATGACAATAGGGGTGGATTTGGGTAGATTTGGGCAAATTCGTTTTCACCCTGAA
The DNA here is from genome assembly GCA_003290165.1 of Berberis thunbergii. Lineage (NCBI taxonomy): Eukaryota > Viridiplantae > Streptophyta > Magnoliopsida > Ranunculales > Berberidaceae > Berberis > Berberis thunbergii. Next base: position 108,492 of record QNQO01000446.1, on the reverse strand, counting down.
TAATTGATTACTTTTCTTTTAAAACCATTTTATGTTCCGTCACGAATGGCGAATATCCACACCGCTCCGATTAATCGTTAAAAAAAAACGAAGACTAACAGGGGAGTATTCAATTATGGATTTTAATAGAGTCTGAAAGACTTTAAATCTCATGGATTTTAATAGAGTTTGAAAGACTTTACATAATTCACTGGATTTTAATGGATTTTAAGTGACTGGATTTTGTGAAATTTACAGAATCCAGTGGATTTTAATGGATTTTTATTATTAAATTTTCTGAATTTTATAAAGGATTGTTATGGATTTTAATGGATTGTTATTATTGGATTTTTAGTATTGGACTAAAAAAACTCATTCTCATCTGCTGCTAATTCACTTATGTCATTAGCAAGGATGGCAAGGACGGGAAGAGGATTGGGTTGGTTTTTTAAGTAACGCCGGCTCGAGCCTGCCTTTTCCATTCTCTGTCTCATGATAATACACACTTTAGTAATAAACCCAACAAATAAACCTGACAAACTTGATAAACAAAAAAAAAATATTGATGGACAAAACTTAATTTTGTCTTTTCCACAAAAAAAATTTAATCAAAGAAAGATTCTCAACTACATGTTACAAAATATTATTAGAATAGCTAGATCCAAACAAGGTACTAGTGAGAATATAGTTAAACAATTAAGCTACTAGCAGTTTCACTTATTTACTTGACAGAAATTTTGTTGGCGGACCCCTGAAACATTCTGGTAGCTCGAGCATGGTAGATAAAACATTCTGTTGGCGGACCCCTGGAACAGACACAGAAATTTTAGTTAGCACGCGCATATACTAATATCATCAATATTTCAAGTAGACAATATTATACATGAACTCCTGGTAAAAAACAAATAACTCCCATACTATGAATCTAACTACCCATGTATACAGCGAAAATTCTTTGCATAACTAAGAGCATGGGCATCAGTTTGCGCCTTAAAGCATATAACGTGTCCATGTTCAACCCCCCAAAGGCACGTTGAGGTGATTAGTATGAAATGCATGTCATTGACATTAATATTAATGATTATACAGTATACACCATTTGCCGCATTTGGTGTATTATCTGCCATGAAGCATGCACGCCCATATGGACTAAAGGTAATTTCATATGGAATTTTAATTCTTACGTGCTTCTTGAAGCTTCGGTGTCCCTTGCAAACATCTTGTAAGATAAAGACTTCCCTTCTAGTTGAGACTTCCCTTCTAGTTGATGTAGAAGTTGGTTTACCCTGTCTATGCTGAAGCTTCTTGATTTTTTTCCACTTTCAAGCTCATCTTCCATAGCAACAGCTTCATTCCCATCTATGTTCTCCTCGATGTATCCAGAAGATCCATTTATCTGCTTCTGCTGCGGATGATGTACGTTAAGAGTTTCATCATCTTGTTCTCTGTCGTTGCCTTGTTCATCCTCTTCATCATTTAAGGGAAAAATGTAAAAATACCGTCTCCATTTGGCAGAGAAGTTGGGATGGAAATCACGAGATACCTATAGTAACTAATTATGTCAGTGCAGATAAATCATGATTAAACCTAATGCAGAAGGGATGGATTAGAAAGGAAGAGCAATAACATGAACTGACATCATACTGTCTGCATTATTATATGATTTATTTCAGAACATGAAGATGAAATAAAAATTAAAGCATAACACCACCTCTGCTACAGAAACGACCCTGAGATTTCCTGGTGCTGTTTCACTGATGGCATCCTCAACATCTTGAACCTTCACATCGGTCCGCCAAGTATCTAAACATAAAATGAGTCCAACCGAGAATAATGAGTTAGTGTCTTTCATGCATAATCTTAGCAACAGAGCAAACATTATCAATAGAAAACAAAATGGATACCAACTAACAAAAAATTATGAGTATGAGATATGACTCACAGAAAGAACAAACTTGCTTCAAAGCTGTCACCCCTTTGTCAGTCCGTCCAGCAACAGTGACATAGCCTTCAAGAGGCAAAGACTTGCGTTTTAATTCTTTGGCCTTCTTCTCATCAACAAATCTTCCAATAGACTTTTCTACCAAGCTGTATATGTATCAAATTTGAAAGAAAACTAATCAAGAACCACAATATAAACCCGTTAGGACCAAATTCAAGTAACTGCAAACTACTTACGCTTGTACAGTATTCAGACCAGGTTGCTTCTGCCACCCATCAAAAGAACTCCCCTGATATGAAAGAAATATCTTAAATGTTGCTCTTGCCCATCTTCCCTTTTTATTTTTAGTTGGAACAACAACCAGTTCAGGTCCCACACAAGAATCTACAAAGTTTGCTTCACCCTCGTCAGAGCTAGTTTCCACTGAAAAATGCCTCTAGAACAAATATACCAAATTTTAGCATTGACAGAACTACATATCACAATTAAAAATAAAAGAAGCACACATGGCACAAACTGAGTTGCAACAGAAACATCAAACACTAACCAAAGCAATGCATGGAATACATATAAGTGCAAAGTGATGTCTTGAATTCAGTGGATTCAGGACTCAAAACCACAAGTTGATGACGGTATACAATCAAACAACTAGTTAAGGGAGTGTCTAGTGCTTATTCCAATTTCCAAGTGTCATCACATTTTCATTAGTATTGCAGTCAGGAAAACTTCCAAGGCAATACTTTATTGCACTTGAGTAAAGAATGGGTGAAGAAGAAGGTACGTAAAATGATTGTTTTGGCAAAAATGTAACTCAGGCCACAAAATGAAAATGTACTCGTCGCCTCATTCATATCCCAACAAAGCAATAAATAAATGAACCATTATCGACATTCATCCTCATTGTATTCAAATTGGTTTTCAATTATGAACTTCAATTAACATCATCTGAAGTGAGAGCAGCAAAAGATTGTTTCCACAGAACCCAAGTCTTCCTATGAACCACTTCAGTTCCAATCGACAACGATAACCACCTATAAACTATATTCAAATATTAGATTCACAATAGTCAATAATAACTTGATAAATAACATATAGTGAAAACAAGCTAAACAGCACTGTGCTCCTCACCCAATTCATTTTCCAACCAAACCTACTAAACATGCAACTTTCAATAACAAAATTCAACCAAAAAAAGAAAGAAGCAAGAAACTTTAACTCTCTAACCTGAGAACATACCTCACTCCCAAACAAATCCGATAGAGAGAATCTCCCATTCACCAAACTTGAATAAAAATCATTAACTTGCTGCCATGGTCTCTCATACATGAACAGATAACACTCCCTGTCAAACAAACAAACCACAAAAACATCAAATAAACAAAATGGGCAACTTCAAATTGATCTCAGAAGACCCCCAATGCTCATAAAACCAATCAAATCAACTAGAAACCCAACTGGGTCGACTCAAAATTCTCCAAAACAAGATTTTAAAAAGTGCCCAGACCCCAAACTGATTGACAATCAAAATGGGTCGATCGATTTTGATCAATTCAACCATAAAGATTGTACCTTGCAGTCCATCGAGCTTGCTTACAGGAATCTGTGTGGTTGTAATGCAAATAAACCTTCTTTTCTTCTCTCTGGTTTTGGTTTTCTTCCATCAGAGAGCTCGTAATGAGTTCCCTCGACTGGGTGATGTTTCCTCTGGCGCAAGTGAGCACCACCCCCTCGTTCGGGTGGCGGTGGGCGGCGGCACATCTATCTGAGAAGAGATTGACAACCGGAGAAGAAGTGTTCGGCAAGGAGGAGGAGCTGGGTGAGAGAGGGGCGGTGGCGTCGAGGGTTTATGCTCAGAGTGAATGCTTGTGTTGGAGAAGAAGTAGAAGAAGAGATTGAAATACGAGGGGTATAGGCCGGATTTGAAAAGGGTTTTCTTATTTATACATTTCATGCATAAATCCTTCAAAGTCCTTCAAAGTCTATCAAGTCAACAAATCCATTAAAATCCACTGCTATTTGAATAACCCTAGATTTCATTGTATTGTTTAAAATCCATGATTGAATACTCCATGATTTTAATGGATTATAAAACAATCATTTAAAATCTATATTTGAATACCCCTAGATTTCATTGTATTGTTTTAAATCCTTAATTGAATACCCCTATATTTTAATGGAGTTTAAAATCTTTCAGAATCTATTAAAATACATGATTGAATACCCCCCTCTAACTAACTTCTTCTTCTGAACTCTGATATTCTCTAATCATCCCTTCCACTTCACCAGATTTGGAAGGAAGAGTTGTAAATGCATGACGAATAAGAATAAGACATTGTTTTATTTTATGATTGCAAGTAACAACAACAACCAACAAAGATCCAAACCTAACCCAACCCAACCCAATTCTTCAATGGATCGATCCAGTTATCCACCCCTTCTCTCTTTCTCTCTCTCAGCTTATCTCTAATGGTGATGAAAAAGAATAAGGTTTTCCATGTGTTCTGTCTCCCTCCCCCCAATGGTTTTAAGAAGAAATTGAGTGCTCGCGAGCGATGCAACAAAGAAATGAGATGTGCGGTTGGTCTGTCTTACCAAGTTACCAACGATGACCCCTCAATGGCTTGTTCATTGTGATTTGGTTTGATTTGATTCGAGAATAACAAATACAATAAAAAAAGGGCAAAGTATTCAATCACTGAACAGAATGGGTACCTCTGATCACCAAACTGAGAAATGGGTTGCTTCAAAACTTCCTCTGAATAACTAAAATAAATTTTTTTAAAGGCGAGCTGAGATTTTGAGGATCTTCGAACCTTATCATTAAAATCTAGAACATAAAGGGGGGGGGTTTTTTTTTTTTTAATGATTGATGCATTAACTTAAATATCACCAACTAATCGCCCAACACATGAAGTTGAAATGAACCCCAGAAACAAACAGAACCTGAAGACAAAATCAGAGAAGAAATCAAAAGGGTTCATTTCAACTTCATGTGTTGGGCGAAGAAGAAGAAGATCTTATTCATGCATTGGACGTCGGAAGATGGTGTCGTCGGAAGAAGAAGAAGAGTGGTGTCATCGCAACGTTGGAAAGTGGAGAGTGGAGACGAGTAGACGACTCACTGGAGAGAGGTCAATGGAGATGGGTTGTAAATTTAGGTTTAGGGTTTTTTGTATTAAGGAAATAAGAGTATTTTAGTAAAATACATGTATAAACGGATATCCGCAGGGTGAATATGGACAAATTCATATTGGCCCCAAATTTTTGGATCTTTGAATCTGCCCCGAAATCTGTTATGGTAAATTACAGTCTGCCCCAAAATCCATTATAATAAATCCAAATTTGCTCCGTTCAAAGTAAAACGAGACATATATCCGTGTAATTCCGCCCCACTTGCCAACCCTAATATCAAAGTGTGTCTTGTGAGCACGACCCATGACTAAATGACACCACCATTTTGCTACAAATGGATTTCTAGTTTTTTAGAAATTCTAGCCAGCCCCGCCACCAGGCCTAGTTTGTCCGTCTGATGGGTTTTTTGACATTTTTGGTTTGTGGTTATGATTTAAAGATGAGGGACAAAATGTGTAAAACCACCCCATCAGACGGGCAAACCAGACGGCCTCCTAGAATTACTCCTAATTGTTTGACACAACTCTTGCAGTCAAAAAACAGGTAAAGTTATTTGTTTGTTTGGTTGGAAGTAGAGAAGTAGCCGTTAATAATGGTGGACCCTAGTTGAGCCCAAAAGTGTATACTTTGAAGATGGTGTGTTTGGGCATAGAACCCATAAATCCCATAATTAGTGTAACATAATATAAACATGTTTGGTTGTTGGAGAATATGAACACATCAATCTTACTCAGCAACAGCTAAAAATGCAGAGCTCATCATATGTATCATGATTCATGAGAGGGGAGGGATCATTTGGGTCATGCCACTTTTCCCATGAAAAATCAATCAATTTCAACAGAATTTGATGAAAGGCCATTAAGAAAGAGACTTTGGCACAAATCCAAGCTATCACAAATTCACAATTATGGCAGTGAATCTTATATATACCTCGCCATGGCTCCATTTGCAGTATGCATGGAGGAAAATCTAGCATTGAATACAAGGGAAAAGGCCACACACCTAGCTAATATGCTTGAGATTTACCATATGGAAATAAGCAGCTACTTTACCATATGTTAGGAAATATTGACTTTACCATATAAAATTTGGTGCTTGTGTGGCAACATTCAAAATTTATATTCATTTTGACAATGTAATATAGCAGTTAAATTGTGTCATCTCATACATTGCATATTGAATATTGATAAATGCAAGCTTAACTAGAGGAGAGTTGAGTGTGATGATAGGATTGAACTTAAGGTGAATTCACCCAAACTTCTCTGGAACACATCAATGGAAGCCAAAGATCTGAGTTCCATTGTAGAAGAAAGAGAAGAGAGTGTTATTTCCAAATGGGTGCTCTACTTTAGCTCCGTCGTCATCAACAAAATTACAAGTTTTGCTCAATAGGTGAAGAAACCAAAATCATAATTAGTCACAGTGGGTGAATCAATAGTCAATTATTGCTTCTACATTTAACATTGTGGCCAAAAAGTGACACTCTCCAATCTTAGACAAGGTTAACAAGATTTGAATCTTAAACTTGTGATTCCATCCGTCACACGCATTACCACTCACCTAGTACTCCGTTGGGGGAGCCTAATGATATATAATTATATACAAATTAAACATGAGTACAAGCTAAACACGTTTTAGCTACAAATGTTGCAAATTTTGTTTTTAAGTGAGGGAAAAAATATACCCCAACAAGAAAAGGAATATTTGTCAAGTCCACTTCTTTTGTCCTCGGAGAGTATACTCTTCTTGAAAAAAAACAAAAAAAAAAAAAAGGATCTTCTACAGTCTACTTCCTTCTTCTGATGGACCCATTATGTTGCAACAAAACTATGGGCCACACCATCATCTTCTTCTTCTTTGTGACATTCGCCATTTGAGTTCAGTCAATCTGGCCTCAATCACTCTTTCACTCTCTTGGGAAAGTCGGATAAAGAAGAATAGGGGACCCACAACTCACATGGGTTTGGTGACAGGAGAGATCAACTTGAACTTTAGTCCACATAATTTAACTTTGATTTTTATGCTCAAGACTAAATATTTTAGTGTTGCCCCTAACAATGTATAATCAGGAAAACATGTATTATCTCTAATGACAAATTAGACTATCCATGTCCTTCATGACTCTATTTTGAATGCAACCAACGGTGCGAGCTCGCTAGAACTTAACGCTCGCCTTAATAATAAAAATATGTAGGTTGAAAATTTAAACCCACTCTAATTATTGATTGACCTAAATTGTTTATGTGATTTACATGATATCTAAAGCATTGGTCATCCAGAGAATTGTGGGTTCAACAGTGTAGTTTGTACATGGCACTTGGTACCAATAATGTATGTTGTATTCATCCTACGATCTCACTTTCCTTCTGCTTGATACATGATTGAAATTCATCCTCCTTATAAGTTCGCAATTGATCATGACATAGAACATTGATCCTCATGACATCAGAGTATTGGTTCTCAGAGGTCATAGGTTCGAGTATTGTTCGGCTCTTTAGCTGCAGAAATTTTCAGCATTTTTTTTTCTCTTTGCGCTAAGAGGAAGTGTTGAAATATTATGCCGACTCAAATTATTCATGAAACTAAATTTCTCAACTTGACATATGATTGAATTTGTCTTCTCTACAAGACAAGTCGAGCTTGTAGAGAATTAGCAATTTATCAATGTATCAAACTTGAATGTGGAATCGCTTTAGCATTGTTTGTGTAGGATGCCAATAAATGGTTCATTTTTTTTAAAACTTTTATTAGAAATCGTCTTTGTTCTACTCTGATGGAATCTACAAATGAGCTAAAAACCAGATCATAAAGCATATCAAACAAGTGTTTGATTTGTTTGGTAACTGAACAATGTTATGATAGAAATGACAATATTTTCTTGGTGGTTTGTCCAAAGCAAAGGGTGAATTGATTCTATTAACAATAATTAAAGCTTGTTCTGCATAATAAACCCAAGGTGGTGGGTTCTTTGTTTGATAATTGGTTTCAATCTGAAGGGGAGACTTCCTTATAAAAGCACCCTTAGCCTACATCCTACTAAAAGGCCTAATTTACATGTCTACAATTCACGTTTTCAATTATTTCACATAACTTTTAGTAATTTTTTCTTCAAGTGGCCAACAATTGTGATTTTGTTTTTTGAGTTAAATTCAATCTCTTGATTTGAAAAAATATTTCTGTGTGTAAAGAAAAAATATTGAAATGTTGAGGATACATGAATATATATAATTAATTTTTTGAGAATATATGAAATATGTAGAAAAAAATGAAAGTAAATAAATCTATTAAATACATTAAATAAAGTCTAAATACCAAGAAATAAATCAACATGAAATCAGTATATAATTAGAAAATCAGGGAGTGGTTTAAAAAAATCAATATATAAGTACGAGAAATGATAATTAAAAAATCGGAGAGGGTGGCTTAAAAAATCAATAAAAAAATGATAATTAAAAATATTCTGAAATTTACGAAAAACCTCAAAAGTTTTCGAAATAACCATCGAAAAAAATGTAATTTTGGTAGTTGATTTTTGTATTTATACAAAAAATGAAATTTTGAAAAGAAAGCCCCTAAATTTTACATAAAAACCTCAAAAATTTTCAAAAAAACCCTTGAAAAAAATGTAACTTTTTCTTTCTTTATAATAGGGCTGAACAAAAAACCGATCAAACCGACTAAACCGATCAAAACCGAACCGATTGGTTTGGTTTAAATTCGGTTCGGATCGGTTTCGGTTTAAAAAATTCAAAATCGAAGTGGTCGGTTCGGTTTTCGGTTTCTATGTGATTTTAACCGACCAAATCGAACCGACCGAATATATATAATAAATAATATATATTTTATATATAAATAATATAATATGTTTAAAATAGTCGGTTGGTTCGGTTTTATTTCGGTTTTGGTTCGATTTTAGTCGGTTTGGTTACGATTTGCATAAATTAGAATTGGTTCGGTTTCAGATCGGTTTTGTTAATGGTCGGTTCGGTTTCGGTTTGAAAATTTTAAAACCAACCTAGGTCGGTTCGGTTCATGGTTTAGGTGAAAAACCAAATCGATGGTTCGATTTTCAGCCCTACTTCATAAAACACAATCCTTGCCGGTGGCTAGGTTCATACTTTTTATGTTATTGTTATTATTATTATTATTATTATTATCAAATTCAATTATTTTACTTTCCAAGTTGATGAGTTTTGTGTCATGATGGATATTAAACCCAGTCAAATTATCCATAGGGCTAAAGTGTTCATGTGTTTATCCACGGTAGTACCTTCTGAGTTTATAGTGTAGTTGTACGATTTGTACCAATTGATGTATATTGCATTTTCACGACTCCGCTCTTAATTTTGCTTGATATATAATTAGATTTGCCTTTTCTACGAGTTCGAATTTTTAGATAATTAACAATTTATCATACAAGATTAAGATAAACCATTTCCTGTTGAATAACAACTAGTGTTCTAAAAATCGCTAGGCGGTGAGCAGGTGCCTAGCACTCAGGGGCCTAGGCGATTTTATGTTTTGTATTATAACTTTAATAATTTACAAAAGTTAAGCATAATATCTTATCAATTACATCCAATTTAATCCTAAGATACATATGCAAAATTTAAAAACATAAAAAATTAACAATCATGAACAAAATTTATTAAAACTCAAATGATTGAAGTTGGTCATGATGGGTACTTTATACAAAGTTGAATTTGTGGACAAATATCCAAACCTACTATTTTATTTTTCTTCAAATTGCATGAATGACCCCAATCATGTTTGATAAAATCTACATTACTAAAATTGGTATCGACAGATCCTTTGAGGATTTCATTAGGTAATTACCATTTGCTACATTCAGATTTCAGATATATACTAAATAAAAAAATAATTAAATTATTTATTTTCAAAAAAGGAGAAAAAAACAAAATAAGAATACAATAAACTTTATCAAATTAGTCTCAGCATCCTCTTTCATCGGCTTGAGAACAACTAATGTCAACAAGTTGTTTACATAAATTTTTGCAACCAAAGAAAAAAAAAACCCACCCAAACTGCTTAAATCGCTCACCTAAGCACGTACCCATTTTTTCACCCCACCCAAACCGCTCAGACCCGCCTAGGCAGCTGTTTTTTAGAACACTAAATTTATTTATTTTGTTAAACCCTACTTGAGAACGAGAACAAGAAGTCGAACAAATCATCCTACAATGGCTCAAAAGGTCCAAAGAATCTCTTCATGACATCTTTGACCATCTCGAAGTGTGTCTTGTGAACAACACTCGTGAATGAGTTTTCACTTTCACACAGGCCAAGCAGACAAAAAGCTGCAAAATATCTATCTGGTTTTTTTACACAACAGTTGCGGTAAAACAAAAAAAAGAGCTTTGCTAAATGTCCGGGGATTGAGCGAGGAAACCAGCGAGGGAAATGAGGTGGAGGGGGTGGAAACCGTCCACTCCTTTCGAGATGTGCGAGCAAAAAGTCAACACTCACATCTCGAGGGGGGTGGACGGTTTCACCCCTCCACTTCATTCCCTTCGCTGGTTTCCTCGCTCAGTCCTTCGACATTTAGAATTTCTGAAAAAAAAACTGGTAAAGCAATTGGTAGGTTAGTTGGTTGTAGAGAAGTAGCCGTTAATCATGGTGGGCGGCACATTGGTCCCATTACCCAGACCACTCCAGTGAAGCTGAAAGCAACATTTTTTCTATTTTATTTGGGAATTTTTTTTTTATTGTTTATCAAATTGAACACTCCAAAGAAGATGACCGTAGATTTAGTGATTGAGATTGAAAATGAGCGTCTCGAGAGAGAATTACCCATTGAAAAATTTGTTCTTTTTTAAGATAATAATGTCAAGGATAAGGTTAGTGAGTATAATTAGTGCGAGAGAATTTGAGAGAATTCACAGGTTATTTTGGTTTTGTTAAATTTAATAAGAGCATCGACTGTCTTTGCTAGTTAGATTTTATCTCAAAACGGAACTCAATCTCTCTCATTTGGCATAAACATGGTCGGAGAAGTGAGGGACAAGCTCTTCGTCATTTCGTTTAGCGTAAAAATATGAGTAAGTCTAGTCAGCTTTGTTTGCTAGTTTTTTATTTTTGTGTTTTTACACTTTTTTTAAACACAATTACAAACAATATCTATAGAAAAAGGTAAAAGTGTAAAAAAACCTAACAAACAAAACTGGTTAGAATTGTTCAAAAATGATTTGAATCTATCGTCGATGATGTATGGATCTTTAAATCGTCTCTAATCCAATTCCCAAACTGACCCATTTTTTCCACAATCACAGAACAACTAAAATAAAATAAATAAATAAATATACCCTCAAACAATTCAATAAAAAAATTGCCTTGCTAATTCCATTATCTTTGTTGCACTGAAATTACATAAAAAATAAATCCCTTAATTAATGGCTTCTTTAATATGCGTTGTACTTTAATCATTAATTAACTCTCCAAAATATTTCTCATCATGTTACAAAATATTTTATAATTATAAGTTATAATTCATCATTAATTGAGAGAGCTTCCATAACTCCCAGATCCAACCTTGATAAGATCACATCACTGCAACACTTGTTTAATTTTTTTTTTGATAATAATGATTAATTACGGTTCTACACATTGATCGAAAATAGATTAATCTGGCAATGAAATAACAACCCTATTTTTTGGTTGACTCGAAAATAAAAATATAACATAAGCAAGTCCATCCACCATCTATTTCGACCTTATTTTAGTGGTTTGGTCGAGCATTAGTTCTGATTTAACATTTAATATAAATTTAAATAAACTACATTATTTAGTTAACCTAATTTAGTGCATATGGTCATCACTTTAATATGTTTTAGCTTTGATGTATGTTAAATTATCTGAATAACTATGTTGACCATATGTAGGATTTATGGCATGTTAGCGAAATAGATCGATTTTTTTTTTTTTTTTTTTTATAAAATTTTCTTTACGGGTCTATTTGGTTACGTGGAAAATGGGCATGAAAATTGAAACTGTTTCCATGAATTCAAATTCGAGGTCTCCTCCTCGGACTTGGATTCCTATGATTAGTGGCAAAACAATTTATGAAAAATCGATTTCCTGTCAATAAATAGACAACAAACAATGAAAATCTGTATAATAAAGAAAATGACTAACCAAACATACCCTACATTCTTAAAACATGAAATATGGCTAGCAACATCTGCACATTGAATTTATATTAACATTTTGTATTTATACGAATTTTTTTATAATATTTTTGGGAAAGAAAAATGTGTTCTTCTTTAAATGATGTCATGCAAAATCATAAAAACCTAATATAGACTTGGTTGAATTTAGATGGTGTCATTATTGCTAACAAAGAGATCTACTCAAAATTATGAGACTAAAAGTTAGTACAAATGTCACACATGGGCTCATGATCAATGGCGGATCCATGATTTTAGTCAAGGGGGTGAAATGGTAAGTAAATTTGTTTTTTCTACCCGAGCTAGTAAAATTAAAAAATACAACTATAAAAATACATTGCATATACCAAATTGAATCCAATGTATTTAAATTTTAAGCCAAAATTAGGTCACAATATCAATAACTATAGCAAGGGGCAAATGAGTGTAATAAATAGAATATATAATTAAAATAACAAAATAATTAAGATAAATATCTAGTTGGAGCAAAAAAAAAATCTAAAATTTACGAACATAATAAGATACTAATACAATTTCATAGAAAAATGATTTATATGAGGCTCAAATTTTGTATGAATTAGCTAATGGCATATATATATATATATATATATATTTTTTTTTTTATTGAATTCTGTATTTATTATTTTAGATATTAATTTCAAATATTTTTTTGTTGGAGGTTTTACACCACTTGTGAATCGGCAATTTATTTTTGTATTATTTACAATTACATATAAATTTGCGTTGAAAGCAAAAAAGTAGGGGTAGGTCACAGTGACAAAATTGTAATTGTAAATAGCCATAAAGATATTATACGCTCCGGGAGGACCGGAAATAAATTTTTATTAAACTAAACAATGTTTTTAATGTTTGCCATAATAATAACATGGTATTGAAAAAAAAAATTTAGAGGGTGACAATGATGAAATTTTTTTTTATCAATATCAATAAAAATGCATAATGAATAACCATAAAGAAATTATGAGCTCGAAGAGTATCAAATTCGGGTTGTTTACCAAACGTTAAACACTTTAAACCACTACATCAATATATAGATGTAGAAATAGTCGAATGAATAATATTTATAATGTATTTATACATTATATAATTAATTTTTAATATTAAATTTAAATAATTTTTTTTTAAAGTTGAGGGGGGTAACTGCTCCCCCTCGGCCCTTAGTAGGTCCGCCTCTGCTCATGATATTAACATTATTTGCATTTCATATCGTGGTCTCGTTGTCTACCATCTTAATAAATAATGTGAAATATAATTTCTTATTAACCATGTACTTTTCATCTATCCACTAATTTAAAAAAGTATATATATATATATAACCATTCACATTTGCCTGGAGCATTATAAAATGCACATACTGAATGTCAACGAACAAGTACCTCTCAAAGCAACTTCCCCGGCAAGAAACGTTATTTTATCAAAATATTGTTTTTATGTGAGTTATTTTTATGCAATACGTTGATTGATGACATTATTGGCCGGCAGAGGCCTAGGCGTTTTGTCGATTATGGAATCTATATTTCAAAGAGATTAGATATTGGTTTCATATATATTTATTGATGATATATCAAATAAGGCTTCAATCACGATTGTACATGTAGCAATAATAATCTATTATTCAATTTTAACATGGACAGTAGGCTCGACAAAGGAGGCCCGAATAGACATGCCCAATTACTAAAGCCTAAAAGGATCCGAATCAAGGCCAAACGAGTTTATCCCTTAGAAAAGCAAGACATTACGAAGAAGAAATGTCATGGCAGGAATCACTCCCTCAAAGACGTATCTCAATTAAAGAGGAGACCGTGACAAAAAACATTCCATCTCATCACGTTCTATATGTTTAAGTCACACAGAGAATTACTAATGGACATTATATAAGGTAAACACCCAAAGAAAATATTCGACAAAGATATAAAATTTTAACTGAGCTATATACTATTCAAATTGAAGTCATCTCATACATATTTCCTGACTTAAACATTAAAAAACCTTTAGCCACAAAAAATGTGGTATTCTAACCTTGTTTTTCATATCTTTAGAAGAGCAGATTTAGATATATCATTTTTTCTATATATTTCTACAGCTCATAACGTATAATATTAAATTATTTTATGAAAATTTTCATTAATCTATGTTATTAACTTAGAAATTATTTTGCGTTTTTATTAGGCAACATAAATATTTCAAAATCAGGTCACTGAAATTGTCTCAAATCACAACCCTTGCTTGCTTCCTAGAATTCACTCAAGGGCACTTTCGTCATTTCAACGACGCCCGCTTTGGAATATTCGAGCCGCGTGTTAACCCACTACGCCGTTTCACATAATTTCACCGCGTAAACTCTCCCACTACGAACCCCAACTCACCACCCCCTCTTCTTTATACGAACTTTCTCCTCGTCTCTATCGCTTCTCTTCTCTTCTCTCTCTCTCTCTCTCCTTTCAAGAAAAAACAACAACAACGAAGAAGAAGAAGGAGATCTGATGACAGAAAATCTCGCTAACAAAACATAGTCATGATTTCCTCTATACGTTTCAATTTCCCTCTCTATAATTTCCCTTTCTTCTCTTCTCCCTCTCCAAGAACCCTCATCGGCGCTAATCACACCTCCGCCCGCTTTTGCTCTCGCTAGAATTTCTTCTTCTTCAAACTCTCTCTTTCTTGAACATTCATCTCTTTAATCATCGATTTCATCTCTTTTAATTTTAAAAAAAAAAAAATTAATTAATTAATTAATGGAGCCGGCAAAGCCGACTCGGATGCGAAACCTTCTGGTTCGCACGCTCTGCTGCGGAGTTTTCACTCTCATTCTTCGATTAGTTTATGTCGTTTTGATCAGTGGAGGATCTTGCACAGTCGATGACTTCTGCTTCTTCTCCGTCCCTGGAGAATCTCAATTTCGCCGCCGGCGGTGTCCGGATAAGCTCCTCCGCCGTGCATGTAGCCGGAGAAGGTGCTTCGATTGACCACCATAGTCTCTGGACTAGTAAAGAATGGAGGAAATTCGTGGATTTCTATTCCTCGGTGTTTCAAGATCTGATCTCCGAAGGTTTTCTTGCGACGAATTCTAAGGCTCTGTGTGTTGAAACCTTGAATGGACAAGATGTATTTGCTTTGAAGGAGATTGGAGTGAAAGACGCCATTGGCATTTCGAAGAAGTCGTCGTTGCCACTGGTTCGATCTGGACAGGCGTTTAAGCAGCCGTTTGCTGATGATTCGTTTGATTTCGCGTTTTCCGGTGGTGGTGGTGGGATTGAGAGGTCAGATAGGCCGGTGGACTTTGCGGCGGAGGTTGGACGGACGCTAAAACCTGAAGGGATACTGGTGATTCACACTGGTTCAGCTAAGGATATGTATAGTTTCGATTCTTTTATTGGTTTATTCAATTGTTGTAGATTTGTGAGATCAAGGATGATTGAAGGTCCGGATGGTTCTTCGATTCATGAGATCGTATTGAAGAAGGAAATGTTTCGAAAGCGGGTCGAGGAGGAGGAAGAGGAGTTTAATGGTAGGTGCTCTGTTCCAGGGCATAAGAGAGAGTTGGTTAAGAATGCAGAACCTCTGATCATGGAGGAACCATTGAAGCCATGGCTTACATTGAAGAGGAATATCAAGAATGTGAAGTATTTACCCTCATTGGCTGATATAAGTTTTAAGCGGAAGTATGTATATGTTGATGTTGGTGCCCGGAGTTACGGTTCAAGCATTGGAAGTTGGTTCAAGAAACAATACCCTAAACAGAACAAAACGTTCGATATATATGCAATTGAAGCTGATAAAGCTTTCCATGAGGAATACAAGACCAGGAAAGGGGTTAATCTATTGCCTTATGCGGCATGGGTGAGGAATGAGACCCTTTCGTTCGAAATTACTAGAGACCCGGGGAAGATGGTGGTAGACCAACCCCGAGGGATGGGTAGAATTCAATCCGTTCATTCGAGTACTAGTTCTGTGAGTGATGTGAATAAAATTCAGGGATTTGATTTTGCGGATTGGTTGAAGAATACGGTGACGGAGAAGGATTTTGTAGTGATGAAGATGGATGTGGAGGGGACGGAATTCGATTTGATTCCAAGATTGTTTGAGACAGGCGCAATTTGCTTGATTGATGAGATCTTTCTTGAGTGCCACTACAATAGATGGCAAAGATGCTGCCCTGGTGAAAGGAGTCCCAAGTATGAAAAGACTTATGATCAGTGCTTGGAGCTGTTTTCTTCTCTAAGAGAGAGCGGAGTTCTTGTTCATCAATGGTGGTAAACAGTCAAAACAGAATACATCTTTTGTAAAATTTGTTCTACTTTTTCGTTTTTCTCGTTATAGATTTAATTTCTTGATTTTAGTCTTAAAACTTTTTTTTTCTTCCTTTGTTTCTTGATGTAATTTGTAGTCCCTTTTACTTACAAATGAAAATTGAAGCAATTCTATTTCTTGTTATATGTGTTATTGGTTTTTAATGGTAAGAGTAGAATATGAAAATGATATTGGTTTCACAAATTTTAATTGTTGATGATGAAGCTGATATTGATGTAGATATAGATGATACCAAATTAATTGTTTTTGACTTATCTTTATCTAGCATCTTCTGTCATAATTCCACCACTAGCTCGACTATTCCTTGAATGATACTATACTATGCAATGCCCAGCAAGAGTGATAAGTAATTCGGTTGTTGTCAAAAGCTTATTGTAGTATTGACATAGTTCTTAGCAATTTAATCGGTTTCCAAGTGCTACTAGGGTGCCTGGGCCTGTGCCTGATGGCCGTCCATTCGCCTCGAGATAAGAAATAATGCATATATCGACCATTTGCTTTCAGATATGAAATAATTCATATCCCGAGGCAAATGGATGGTGCCTAGTGGCCACCAGGCACAGGTCCAGGCACCCTAGAATTTTCCATCTGTTTCACCTTTGTTTTCTCGTTTTTAAAGATCCCCAATTACATTTTTACCCTGAAGAAACCTGAAATCGGATGAAGCAAGCTTTTAGTGGGAAGCATCATTACCATACATTCTGCTCTATGGAAAAGATGAGAACCAAGAAATTGTGAGAAGTTCTGCTGATTACAAGTTGAGTACTACCTTAATGATGTTGTTATATCTCTATGAAAGAAACGGTTGGTTGTGTAGATTTAATGGAGTTGTTTAACAAGAATTGGGTAGACTATAGAGTGCTTGATTAACCGAGACTGCCTATTTATGATGAGCAGTTATGTGGAGTAAACTATATAAAATAGGCAGACTAGTAACAGAGGATGAAGATGGTTTGATACTGGGAAGTGTAGTTATAAATGGGATTATGTAAGTGGTGGAAAATTGGCTCGGGAGAGGGCTGTGGCTGCGAGAGGGCATCTCCACAGCGAGAGGGCTGCGAGTCTGCATCTGCGAGGGGCTCTGCATCTCGGCTGCGAGTCTGCGAGAGGGCTGCATCTCGATCCTTCAGATCAGCTCTCCTTCAGGCTGCTTCTCCTTCATATTTGATTCCTTCAGGCTGCATCTCCTTCAGATCTGACGGCTCCGCGAGAGTTTCATATTTACCGGCCACCGCCAGTCGCTATTCAGGCCTGGCTTGATCAGGACACAGTGGGTTATGACAGATCCTCTAGCCGTCCATCCTCCTTCTTTGGGGGGGGGGGGGGACCTACTGAAGCAACTCCTAAGCCTACTTTCGCACAGATATTAGGGAAAATTCTAGTTGATGAGATTAAGGAAATACAGGTGGAAGCAACTAGATTTCGGAAAGAAGGAGAGTCTGCCATTGAGATTACAGCGTCTGATGAGACACGTGGGGAAGCTTTCATGGAAAAACATGTGATAGTTCTAAAGTTCTCTAGTTACCGGCCTATGTTGGACGACATTCAAGCTTCAATTCACAAAACTTGAGGTATCCTAGGAGATTCCTCGTTAGGATTACTTGATCAACGTCACGTTTTGGTATGTCTTCAATCGGAGGTTGAAGCAAAGAAAGTTCTATTGATAGATTCCGTTTTGATTCGTGGAGTCCGCTTTAAAGCCTTCCGCTGGCATGATGGTTTCAGTCTGAGAGCGGATTCGATCTCGGTTCCTTTATGGGTAGAGTTGCCTAACTTGTTTTTGCATTTATTTCATCCTCCTGTTTTGAAAGCAATTGTGAACTCTTTTGGTGATTTTTTGCCCATGGATGATCATATTCGATGTTTATCTCGCCCGGGTTCTGCTCGTGTTTGCGTGTAGATGTCTTTGGCGGATAAGCTACCTAATAGAATTTGGATAGACAGGGCTTACATAGGGGCTTTTGGTAGAAAATTGAATACCCAGAGTTCAAATATTGTGATTATTGTTCATTGCTAGGGCATCAGGAGGAAAATTACAGAAAAAAGTTAGGTCATAAGGGCAATGTGACAACCTTTAACTTGGTGACAGAAGAGAAGACTGAGAAATAAAAGGTGGAAGCCAAAATTATCAAACAACAATATGTTCCAGTGACCAACAAAATTAAAGCGACAAAACCAGAAGTTGGCACGAGTGGCACAAAAAATAATCAGGGTGAAGAAATCAAGGAGGGAGTTGGGGTTGAGCAGTCAGCGACCAACGATCCGGTGAAAGTAAGTTTGTCAAACAAATTCGAGTCACTTATGGAGAACATTGTCGAAGATGAGAATAACCAAATAGATAATCAGTTGGTTAGTAAGGAGAAGTTTCCTGCCAGTGACACGACCTCTCAAGAAACAACGGCTGAAGGCCTTCTCGAGGCGGGGTATACAGCTTAGTGAGATTGAAAAAGCGTTTGGGAAGCAAGGAGAAACAACTAAATATGACACAGCTATGCTCAACAGCTGTGCCCATAATGTGAGTGACATCAATGTTGCAGTGACAGAAGAAAATCAGGCAGTAGTAGAAGACCTGGCAATAGACATGAATGACAACGAATTGGTGGCAAAACATGGAAGTAAGTGCCCATTTGAAATTATGCCCAACTCAAGCGAGGATGATAAAGTAGGAGAAGTCAACAACATGCCGGCAGCCAATAGTTCAGGTGCAAAGAAAGACAACAGCTCCTAGGATGATGGTGTGCAAATTGGGCACCGCAGTGTGATACAACTCACCGAAGAAGAACTGAATAAAGCGAAAGATTTTTTCCTCTTCCTGAGATTGAATATGCATTAACGATGATAAATGAATACGAAAAGGGGAATGTAGTTCCTTCTACATTGCGAGAAGCTATTGCAAGTCATGGCAAAGATGTACTGAAGGCAAACTACATTTGGTGAAAAGATTTATCGGAAGAGGATAAGAACCGCACATGCAATAGATTGAGACGTGCAATTTGTCAGGTTCCTGAAGAAGAGCATGAGCCAGACCTCTCCAGTGATGATGATGTGTTTACAGAATTGGCTGCAAAGACGTTATCTAACACCCACACCAAAGATTTTTGACTCTGTCCCCGGAGATCCAATAGAATTAAGAAAGCAAACAAAAGGTACAAAGGCTGAGTTGGTTTATAGTTTAGGTTTGTTTTGTAGGATAGCTATGTGGATGGAAGTCTCAGACTTGAAGCTATAAGCATTGTTAGTTTATGTCATAAGCTATGATAGCTGATTTGTTGCACAGTCAAAAAAAAAGAGAGATTGAAATGTGTGTATGGTGGTTAAAGAAGGAAAGATGAATTTTGAAATTGTCCAGGTAGGTGATAAACAAAGAAATGTTTATTTGAGTTGGATTCAGCTTAATACCACCATCGGGAGTGTTGCGATAAAGGTTGAGTGACTGAATGGACATTGGATGTTGGCAAGATATGAAATGAATGCATGCGTTCAAGACAGAGTTACTTGGTGAAAACAAACTTCATATTGCTGACTCCGTTGCTAGAGAGCTTAGATGATAGCGATGTTTAGGAGACATGTAGGACACTGCTTTAATTGATGTTGTTCTTTTCTCCTTTCATTGACGTTGTTCTTTTCTCCTTTCATTAAGATAGTCCTTGGAGCTTAGAATTAACTTTCCAAGAGACGATGAGGATGAAAAAGTTATTCCCGAGTGCAAGTGATCATTTACATTGCGTGTAAAGCTTTCCATCCTCTTAGATATTCTTCTGAGTGCAAGTAATCCATTTACATTGCGTGTAAAGCTTTCCATCACTCTTAGATATTCTTCCGAGTGCAAGTAATCCATTTACATTGCGTGTAAAGCTTTCCATCACTCTTAGATATTCTCTGTGTTCTCATCATTTTTCTGATAGTATCAGGTAAAATTATTGTTAACCGAGTTTAGGGTTATTACTGACTGAGTATTGACTACAAATTTTTGCAGACAACCATCAACTCTGTAGTCTGAAGTTAAGACTTTTATTTAACTTTTAGATCCTACTTGTAGAAATGTTTCTTATACCATGACCTTCAAGCAAGGATTATCCATCACCAAACCTTTGGTTCAGTTTTGTAGGTTTTTCTGTCACTTTCTGATGAACTGTTTCTTCCTTAGTTGGGCCTCGTATACCTGATAGAATATTCATTTAAGTATTCTAAAAGCTATTGGATTTGTCATTTTTGGAAAAGGTACTTGATCTATCTATTATGCTCTGGACCTCTTGTCTCATCTTCTCCTTCAAGTATCAGAATGATAGGTGGTGTTTTTTCCGCGTCTCTGTTTCGGGTTTTTTTGATTATGCAGATGGCACAGCTTCTTTAGATGGATTTGTTCCGCATTTATTCATTCAGAATTGATGAGTTTTTCTTCGAATTCCAACTTGTCTGGTATTTTGACACTCACACCATGGTTGTATGTTCTCTGCTTAGACATTCACTCCATATGATTAGTCTCAATGATTGAGCTTTTAGTAAGAAACGAAGCGAAGTGAGACAGGGTATGTGCAATTAATTGGTAGGCATGGGGGTGATGTGGACAAGGAAACCATCCACATGGCTCATTTGGCTGTTTCTTACATTGACAGATAAGATGAACTACTGGAGTAGGTTTGGAACTTTGCTACGCTGTATCCTCAATCAATAGCATCAAATTCTTCACCCAGACGTGTAGGTTATAGTCAGATTTTTTCACTGATAGAAAGAATCCAAGCTAGTTTGTTAGTATGAGCTGTCATTTGTTAGTGTATTATGATGAGCTGTAATTTGATAATATGAGTTGTAATCAATTTCTTGAACTCAAGATGTAACCTGAGTTAAGCAAAAGCAAAAGCAAAGGAGAGACTCATTTTGTTCATACAATACTATCATGGTATCAAAGCTTTTGAGCTCCTCTTCTTGAATCAATGGCGACTCAACCCCAGAGTCCTCATCATCTTCTGATTCTTTCAATACAGGTCAAATTCTTCTATGTCTTTTGCTCATTCTTATCAAGTTTTGAATCATACTCTGCCAATGAAACTAGATAGAACAAATTATATACTCTGGAAATCACAAATTGAGAATGTGATATTTGCAAATGGATTTGAAGACTTTATTGAAGGAATTTCAGTTTGTCCAACAAAAGAATTAAGTATAGGAGTCATCAATCCTGCTTTTGTTGCTTGGAGAAGACAAGATCGTACAATTCTGAGTTGAATTTATGCTTCTCTTACACCAGCCATAATGGCTAGATTATTGGTCACAACACCTCTTTTTCAGCTTGGAAAGCTTTAGAACAAATATTTTCATCTTCTTCAAGAGCTAGGATTATGCAACTACGATTAGATTTACAGTCTACCAAGAAGGGTTCACTGTCCATGATTGACTACATCATGAAAATCAAAAGTGCAGCAGACAATTTAGCTGCCATTGGTAAGTTAGTCTCCGATCAAGATCATATAATGAATCTTTTAAATGGTTTAGGTATTGAATATAACTCAGTAGTCACAACAATTAATGTTCGAGATGATCAGATCTCACTTGAATCAATACATAGTATGTTGTTATCTTTTGAGAATCGACTTGAGCAACAAAGCTCTGTGGATAGTATTCCTCCTATTACAACAAACTTGGCTAATTCTAGTCATAAACATAGTAACGGACAACAGTTTGGTCAGTCTTTTGGTCGAGGTTTTAGTCATGGCAGAGGAAGGAACTATGGTGGTCAGTCTAATAGGGGACGAGGTCGTGCAAGAAACTTCAATGTCCAGCAATATGGACAACAATATGGTTCTAATCATAGCCAACACAGTGGCCATTCAAATACTCACAACAATAGACAGTCCAGTGATTAGCCACAATGTCAGTTGTGTGGTAAATATGGACATGTAGCTCTTGCTTGTTATCATCGTTTTGATGTTAACTTTCAGCATTCAGTGGGTTCTTCGTATTCTAGATCTTCAACTGACTTAAAACCAACCATACCAGCCTTAGCAACAGTTTCAAATCCTTTTCATAATGAGGGGTGGTACTTGGATTTAGGAGCAAGTCATCATTTGACTAATGATCAAGCTGGTCTTGCCAATTCCTCTCCATACATGGGTTCAGACAAGGTCACAGTTGGTAATGGTACTTCTCTTCCCATTTCTAATGTTGGTTCCTTATCTTTTTCTTCTTCTTCTCACCGTCCATACTCTTCTTTCCTTCTTAAACAAAATTTTCATGTACCTTCCTTATCTACTAATCTGATCAGTGTTGCTAAGTTCTGTGCTGATAACAATGTATTCATTGAATTTTGGTCTGATCATTTCTTTGTGAAGGAACCACATTCAAGAAGGGTTCTAGCTCAAAGCAAACTTGAAAATGGCCTATACAAGTTGCCAGTTCTTCCTGTTCCTAAGACTGCATTTGCATCCAGTTCCAACATTGCATCCAGTTCCAACATTGCATCCAGTTCCAGCATGTCTGATATGTCTAATTTTCTAGTACTTCTTGTATTGCTAACAATGAGCAATTATGGCATTATAGATTAGGACATCCTTCAGTAGATGTTGTTCATCATGTATTGAATCTTTGTAATCTTCCATTCAATAAGTCTCAGTCCTCTGTTTGTTCTTCTTGTCAACTGGCTAAGAGTCATCGTTTACGAACATCTTTATCGTCTTTTCATGCTTCTCGTCCCTTGGAACTTATTCATACGGACATCTAGGGTCCTGCATTTGTTAAATCCACATATGGTGCTCGCTTTTTTTATCCTGTTTGTAGATGAATTTTCAAGGTTTAATTGGTTTTTTCCATTTCAGACCAAAGATCAGGCCTTGCCTATGTTCAAATTGTTCAAGCTTCGTGTTGAAAACCAATTTAACACCTCCATTAAATGTCTTCAATCTGATAATGGTGGTGAATTCAAGGCTTTTAAATCGTTTTTATTGGATTCTGGTATTGGACATCGATTCTCTTATCCACATTCCTCTTCCCAAAATGGTAGAGTGGAACGTAAACACAGACATGTTGTTGAAACAGGTCTTGCTTTGTTGGCTCATGCTCATATGCCTTTCCAGTTTTGGCAATATGCCTTTCAAGCCGCTGTCTTTCTTATCAATCGAATGCCAACTAAAGTACTTCATAATAAGTCTCCTTATCAGATTCTTCTTAATCGTTTTTCTGACTATCGTGCTCTTCACGTCTTTGGTTGCTTATGCTTACCATTCATTTGCCCATATAATAAGCATAAACTTCAATTTAGATCTGTTGCTTGTGTTTTTCTGGGTTATAGCTTAGACCATAAGGGATTTTTGTGCCTCGATCACGTTTCTGGTCGAGTCTATGTTTCTCCTAATGTAGTGTTTGATGAATACATGTTTCCTATGCACAATTCTTCTTCATTGCTTCCATTAGTTCCCACATCAAATAAGTTGTCCACTAAGATCACTTCTTTTGCTCCTCGTCCTTAGTCCTCCCCTAGTTCAGTTCCTTCTTTTCCATCTCCTGATCTATCTTCTACAACCACTAGTCCTTTGCTTCCAGCTGATGTTACTCCTATTGAATCCATACCATCTTCTTCTCTTCCTACTCGCATGGTTACTCGTTCTATGGCTGACATTTCAAAGAAGAAACATATACTTGATTTATTTGTTGTTAAAACTTCTGAACCTACTACTTTGCGACAAGCTCTTAAGGATCCAAGCTGGGTTCATGCCATGGAACAGGGGATTTCTGCATTGCATAAAAATGGCACTTGGACTTTGGTTGATCCACCTAGTGATGTGAATATTATCGGTTGTAAATGGGTTTATAGACTCAAATACAAGCCTGATGGGAGCATTGACAGATACAAAGCTCGCCTTGTTGCCAAGGGTTTCAATCAAACCTATGGTTTGGATTATTTTGAAACATTCAGTCCCGTTGTCAAGACTGCTACTATACGTATTGTTCTCACACTTGCCGTCAGTTTCAAATGGGACATTTGCCAACTTGATGTTCATAATGCCTTCTTGAATGGTGTTCTTGAAGAACACGTTTTCATGGCTCAACCTCCCGACTTTTTAGACAAACAATTTCCTTCCAAAGTTTGTCAACTCCGGAAATCATTGTATGGCTTGAAACAGTCTCCTCGTGCTTGGTTTTCCAAACTTAGTTGTGCTCTTCTCAGCTAGGGTTTCACTGCTTCTTGGACTGACAGTTCCATGTTTGTCAAGTTTGATAAAAATTCTATTCTTATCATGTTGATCTATGTAGATGACATCATTGTTACAGGCAATTCTTTGCAGCACATTTCTTCCCTCATTGCTCATTTGAACTCTGTCTTTGCTCTTCGAGACTTGGGGCCTTTATCATATTTCTTGGGTATTGAGGTTCATTCTACATCTCAGCCAAGCTAAATATATTGCTGATCTGCTTACTCGTGCTGCTATGATGGATTGCAAATCTTTTCCAACTCCAGGAGCCGTTGGCAAACTCTTGTCACAGTCTGATGGCACTCCCCTTATGAATGCTACTGCCTATCGCAACATCGTTGGTGCTCTTCAATATGTCACCATGACTAGGCCAGACATTGCCTTTGCAGTCAATAAGGCTTGTCAGTTTATGCAAGCATGTACAACATCTCACTGGTTGGCTGTCAAGCGCATCCTGCGTTATCTGAAAGGCTCTTCTCATGATGGATTGCTCTTACATCCTGCTTGTGATCTTGTTATTGAAGCCTTCTCCGATGCTGACTGGGGCTCTAATCCTGATGACAGACGAAGTTCAAGTGGGTACTTGGTCTATTTAGGTGGCAATTTGATTTCTTGGTCTGCCTCCAAATAACGTGTAGTCTCCAGAAGTAGTGCTGAATCTGAGTATCGTGGTCTTGCTCTTGCCACTTCTGAGGTCATCTGGATACAAGCCTTGTTGAAAGAGCTTTGTGTTTCTCTTCCTGGTCCTCCCATTCTGTGGTATGACAATGTCAGTGCTTATCACCTTGCTAAGAATCCTGTCTTTCATGCAAGAACAAAACATATTGAAATTGATCAGCATTTCATCCGTGATCATGTTCTTCGAGGTGATTTGCTTCTCAAATTTGTTCCTACTACTGAGCAGCCTGCGGATCTTCTCACAAAACATCTTACAAGTGCAATGTTTGCCTCTCTCAAGTCACACCTTGGTCTTGTTCCCTGCCCTTTGCACTTGAGGGTGGATGATAGAAAGAATCCAAGCTAGTTTGTTAGTATGAGCTGTCGTTTGTTAGTGTATTATGATGAGCTGTAGTTTGTTAGTATGAGTTGTAATCTATTTCTTGAACTCAAGACGTAGCCTGATACATCAATATAAATAGATACAAAACACTCTGCATTGCTAAGTTAAGCAAAAGCAGAGACTCATTTTGTTCATACAATTCTATCACACAGCTTCTTCAGATGGATTTGTTCCGCATTTATTCATTCAGAATTGATGAGTTTTTCTTCGAATTCCAACTTGTCTGGTATTTTGACACTCACACCATGGTTGTATGTTCTCCTCTTAGACATTCACTCCATATGATTAGTCTCAATGATTGGGCTTTTAGTAAGAAACGAAGCGAAGTGAGACAGGGTATGTGCAATTAATTGGTAAGCATGTGGGTGATGTGGACAAGGAAACCATCCACATGGCTCATTTGGTTGTTTCTTACATTGACAGATAAGATGAACTACTGGAGTAGGTTTGTTAGCTGGTTTGGAACTTTGCTACGCTGTATCCTCAATCAATAGCATCAAATTCTTCACCCAGACGTCTAGGTTATAGTCAGATTTTTTTTTTTTTTTTTTGATGTTGATCGCTTTTCACCTCTGGTCAGGTAAATCATGCTGCTGTAAATTGGGTCAACTGGTTAGGTTATTTTGTTAACTGCTAAAATAGTATCATAAGATTATGGATGAGTACAATTATATTCAAGAAAAGTTAACATTGTTATATTACTGGGACATATAATTGAAACCAATGAATGCCTAGGGTAGTGAACAACAGGTACGTTTACAGGTCACTTGACAGTCTGAAAATTAACATAACTGAAAGAAGTGACTGCAAAAGAATAATGCTGAACCCACAAGGATCACCTGAGCCCTGTTGTATGATGGTGTGGATACTGGTCATTTGTGTTGTGGGGTATTGTTGCGGTGTAACAACAATGAAGATGGTGCTTAGAGCGTAGTCATGTAACGTTTGCTTGATGGTATGTGCTTGTTTGAATCTGTGGATATGGGTGGAAATGAGTCCTGTTATTTTGGGTTGTTCATTCAAATTAAGTCGTATAATGTTAGTGTTGAGGTGCAGGAGCCTAAACCTTGATAGATTGATAGAAGAAAGCTAGTAAATGGGTAAGTCTACCGCACACAACAATGGTGGTGTATGTCTATTTATACAGTGAAGTACTACCATCATATTGAGAGATTTCCTCCCAATCAAACCAAAATAGGAAAGAGGAATAATACAACATTAGCAAGTGACATTTTGACATTGTATAATTGCTATCCGGAGTATGATAGAGAATCTCTGATTAAAAGTCAATATGCTTCCATATATTGTTGCCATGCAGGGAGATATTGAATAGTTGATTGGAGATGTGACACATCTTTGATTGAATATTATATATGGGCAACATCATTTTCTTTGATTTGATGAGAATCTCCTGTATGCCCCCACAAATGAGGCTGAGGAAAATCACACCGGCCAAGTTTGGTGCGAAGATCAAGAAATTGGTATTGTACGAGTAGCTTGGCGAGTATACCAAGAATTTGATTCTTGGAGAAGACAAATTGCGTGACCAATGTTAGGATACCAATCCTATTTAGTATTTACTTGAGATTAGAATATCTTAGTTATAACAATATTCTATTTAGGGAATATTAGCTTGTTTTGAATTAGGAGTTATTGTTTGATTAGAATTATGATTGAATTCAATTAGGAAGTATTATTCTTTGCTTTCAGTTATAAATACATATGATGTAATAGAGTTTAGGTAAGCAATACAAGTTTTATTTAATTTATTTGGTGGTTGATCCCCAATCAAAGGATCTAGGTGGTTTGATCTCCAATCAAAAGGTCAAGGTATCTATTATCTGGTATCAGAGCATCCTCGATTCTGACCAAAATTTTTTCTTGTTATTTCGTTCTTCACCCTCATCAACACCTTCACATAGTTCTTCATTAAAAAAAAAAAAAAAAAAAAAAAAAAAAACCTCGCAACAGCACCACCCTTCGCAGCAACCGCCGTCACCAACAGATCCGCCCTCGCCACAGCTCCTCTTCGCAACAGCACCCTCGCCCTCGCAACAGCTCCACTTCGCCCTCGCAACGGCTCCACTCCGCCATCGCATCCGCCCCTTCGCCAGAGCTTTGTTCATCCTCCCTTCCGAGCTTCGTCCAATTGCAAGCTTCCTCGGGTCTCATCAGCTTCGCCAGAGCTTCATCCAATTGCAAGCTTCCTCGCAACGGCTCCACTCCCCGTTTCAGCGCCTGTTCTTCTTCCACAGTTCCAGCTTCCTCGGGTCTCATCGAGCTTGACCTGATTCAAGGTTCTTCGGTTCCAGATCCAGCTTCTTTTTCCAGGTTCATCGCGACTCAGCTTCTTCGTTCTTGTGTGGAGGTTCATCGCGACTTAGCTTCTTCGTTCTTGTTGTGGAGGTTCATCTTCAGCGCTTCGTTGTCATCAGCTTCTTCGTTCTTGTTGTGGAGGTTCATCTTCAGAGCTTCGTTCTCATCAGCTTCTTCTTGTTGTGAAGGTTCATCGTGACTCAGCTTCTTCTTTAGCCGATCCAGCTTCATCGGTTCCAGCGCGGCCAATTTCCAACACTTCATCATTCTCATCGCTCCCTGTCTCCGCGTTTCACCGGTTTCTTTCAATTTCAATCATCATGACGGTTGCTGAATTGCAAGAGCAGGTCAATGATCTTACTGCTCAAGTTGCTGGGCTTTCTTCCCACCTTCACTCACTTGAGACCATCAATGCCACTATTCTCGAGGCACTCAGGAATCTCCAACCAGGTCGGCCGGCACCATACGTCCCACCGGATCCACAACGGCCAATTATTCCTATTTCGGGAAAGGGCCTCCGTATTGATTTACCCCGTTTCGACCGAACTGATCCGTATGGTTGGTTATTTCAGGCCGAGCAGTATCAGGAACTCAATGGCCTTTCCAGCGAGCAGATGCTTCCAAATGCCGCTCTTCACCTTCAGGGTGATGCCAACTCTTGGTATCGATGGATTCGCCAATCACTAGGCACACTAACATGGCCTCAGTTTTCGAAAGCTCTTTGTTCTCGCTTTGGTTCTCGCGAACATATTGATCCGTGTAGTTCTCTTTCCAAGTTAGTACAACGAGGCACGGTTCGCTCATTTATTACTGAGTTCGAAAAACTATCTAATTTGGTGCCCGGTTTGTCTGAATCTCATCAGATTAGCATTTTTCTATCGGGTTTGAGTGTTGATATTCAAGCAGGAGTTCGGATGTTACACCCTACCAGTATTACACATGCTTTTGAGTTGGCTTTATGTCAAGAAGATGCCATTAATGCTACTCGATCTAAAGGGCATGTCCAACATTTTGCTAACCCAGTGCCTGCTACAAATCCTTCAACGCCAGTTCCTAGTATCCCAGCAGGTGTTAAACGTCTCTCATGGGCTGAACAACAAGAACGTCGTGCCAAAGGACTTTGCTTTAACTGCGATGAAGTATATAAGCGTGGCCATCGTTGTCCTCAGCCCCACGTTTTGCTCCTTGAGGGTAATAAGGAAGACGAAGACGTTTCTGATGCTGACCCTCCTGTTTTGGATCATACTTTATCTGACCCTCCTCTAGGGATTTCTCTTCATGCTCTTTTCGGGTCCCCACGGCCTGATATCATGCGTATTACTGGACAATTAAAACACATGTCTGTCACTGTCCTAGTTGACTCTGGTTCAACTCATAATTTTTTGCACCCGTCTTTTGCCAAACAATGTGGGTTTCAAATCCACGACGATGGTGTTTTACTGTTATGCTTGCGGATTGTGGCCATTTGCATAGTCCTGGCTATTGTCGGGATGTTTCCCTTCAATTACAAGATTATGAGTTCCGTGACCACTTCTTACTTCTTGGTATCACTGGATGTGATGTGGTTCTATGTGCTGAATGGCTTCGCTCTTTGGGTCTTATTACTTGGGACTTTTCCAAGCTGATTATGACATTCTCGGTGGCAAATCGTACTTATACATTATTTGGCGACAATTCTCCTAATGTCTTGGCTAATACCCCGGTCCATCGTTCATTACAACAGGAGCATCACGACAATATTTTACAATTAAGTCAGGACGTTGCCCTAGGCGCTTCCATTCCCGATGTCGTTCCGCCACTTGTTGCTGAATTTTCAGATGATGTTGGCAATCCCATCACCCTTTCCCCCGGCCGATCACATGCTCATCATATCTCGATTTTACCAGTTGATTCTCCAGTAACTGTTCGACCATATCGTTATCCTCACTTTCAAACGACCGACTATGATAACGTTGTATCTAAATTGAAGGTTGCTGGCCTTCTTCAAACCAGTTCCAATCCTTATTCTTCATCAGTTCTCTTGGTTAAAAAGAAGGATAGCTCTTGGTGCATGTGTGTTGACTATCGAGCCCTTACTAAATTCACTATTCAGGACCGCTGGCTTATCAAGTGGACCAGAGAAACTACATGATGGCTTATCAAGTCGACCGGCCCCCTGTGGAGGAAGCTACTTGGAAAGACTACGAGCAGTTTGTGTACGTTTTTCGGATTTTCAGGCTTGTGGACAAGCCTTGTTTCAGGCGGCGTGGGGTGTTAGGATACCAATCCTATTTAGTATTTACTTGAGATTAGAATATCTTAGTTATAACAATATTCTATTTAGGGAATATTAGCTTGTTTTGAATTAGGAGTTATTGTTTGATTAGAATTAGGATTGAATTCAATTAGGAAGTATTATTCTTTGCTTTCAGTTATAAATACATATGATGTAATAGAGTTTAGGTAAGCAATACAAATTTTGTTTAATTTATTTGGTGGTTGATCCCCAATCAAAGGATCTAGGTGGTTTGATCTCCAATCAAAAGGTCATGGTCTCTATTACCAATGAACCGAGAACAACTTTCTCCCCAACATAATGATAATTTATTTCTATATGCTTAGTCCTTGCATGGAAGATAGAATTGATGGTCAAATACAGGGTTGAGATATTATCACCAAAGGGAGTAGGTGACACAGGTGTATACAAGCCAATGTCACGCAAAATGAAAGATATACAAGTAATTTTAGCTGCTGCTGAAGCAAGGGCCTGATATTCAGCTTTGGTTAAGGACCAAGCAACAACATGTTGTTTCTTATATCTCCATGACAAACAATTATTTCCAAGGAAAATGCAAAAGCCCGACATGGAACGCTGCGTAGTTGGACAAACCTCCCAATCAACATCAGGAAATTCATAGAGATCAAGAGAATTATTTGACAGCAGTCCTATCCCATGATTGATATTGCCTTTCACATACTCAAGGATACGTTTGACCAAATGATAGTGAAATTTAGTTGGATTTTGCATAAATTAGCACACATAATTAACACTGTAAGATATATTTGGAGAGTGAAAGTCAAGTATTGTAGGCTTCCAACGACGTTGCCATACCATTGTGGATCATAAAAGGGGGTGTCATTCATAGAAGGCCTGATTTTGGTAGCCGTTGGTGTAGAGACATGCTTGCAATCTCGCATTTGAGAATATTCAAGGATATATCTGATGCATACTTTGCTTGATTAAGAAATAAGCCTTAATCAACTTTATGAGCTTGAATGCCCAGAAAATAATGGAGAAATCCAAGGTTTTTCATTGCAAACTTTTTCCCTAGACGTTCAACGAACCAATCAAGGCAGTTTTGATTCACATGTTAAAAATTATATCATCAACATATAGTTGAAGAAGAAGTGTTCGACGAGCATTGTAACAAATAAACAATGATGGATCCACATGCTACAATAAAATCATTTGCCATGCTACAGTAAAATCCCATGTAGATAATTGCTAAAACGATCAAACCATGCTCGTTGGGCTTGGCATAAGCCATATAATACACGTTTTAAGCGAAAAACATGATTAGATTTTGAAGCATCTTCAAACCGAGGTGATTTGGTCGTAAAAACCGGTTCAGTTAAAAGACCATGAAGGAATGTGTTGTGGACGACTAATTGCCAAATGTCTCATTTTAGTGACAAGGCAACATGAATACCGTGCGTTGTTGTCAATAGTGGCCTTAGATGGTTGAGGCTGTAGTGGTTTAACTCCCACATCTTGAGTTCTATACCCACCAGTGACACGCTTGCCTTTAAAAAAAAAAAAGACCGTACGTTGTTGGTTTAATGACCAGTGAAAAGGTTTCTGAAAAGTCAATTATGGGAACTTGAGTGAATATCTTTGCAACAATTGTTGTGCTTTTAGCCGATCTAGTGAACCATCAATATGTAGTTTGGTCTTAAAGACCCATCGACAACCCAAAACACTCATATCTAAGGAGCGAGTCACCAATTCCCACGTATCATTTTGACGCAACGCAATAAATTTCTCTTGCATAGCATGATACCATCTAGGGTATTTCAAGGCTTATTTGATTGATTTTGGTTCATACTTAGGACAACACAATATATAAGTATTTAGGATTAGGTTTAAATACCATCCTTCATCCTAGCGACCATTGAATGTCAAGGTATGGCATTGGATGGTAGTGGGGGTTCACTAGATGGAGAGGTTCCAGATGGTATTTGAACAATGGGAACATGATATAAGTGTGAAGTTGGTATTGGTGGCAAAGGCATGGTATCATGGATAATACTTGTATCTTCTAATGGGGTTGGTTATATGATGGATATTGGAGTCAATAGAGTCATGGGATGGACCTGATAGATCAACTTATACATTGCATTGAGTATTTGTGGGATTAAGAGATGAACTTTATGCCTCCTCACGAGTACTGGTGGCCTCAATAGAATGAACTTGATTATTTCCTTCAGCTAGTGAAATGTAAGTGTATCCATCATCAGGTGGTGAATCATTTTCATCTTGAACATGAACAGGAAATGACGGAGATCTACATTGCACAAATGAAGATTTCAACTGCACATTAGTTCCTTCATGATAAAAAAATGAACCAATAATTGTAAATTTTCATTATTCACGTTTGGTAAATAAACAACCATGTGTGCGAAATGGAAAAATTGTTTCATCAAAGACAACATGCCGAGAGATGTAGACTTAATTAGTTTGTGGATATAGATAATAGTATCCTTTGTATTGATGATAACATCCGAGAACAACACATGGTAAGGACTTGTAATCAACATTGTTTTAGCATATTCACGTAAGGAAAACACCGACGACCAAACACCCACTAGCTATAGTCTGGAGTACGTCCATATAGTTTTTCAAAAGGAGATTGCATTTGTAATACTTGAGATGGTAAACGTTTAATAAGGCAAATAGTAGGAGAAAAAGCTTCAAGCCAAAACTGCGAGGTACCAAACCATTAAACATCGTAGTAAGGTCGAGTTCAGTAATATTTGGTATTTTCTTTGAGCATGTCTATTTTGTTTAGGTTTTTTGGGGCATGATAACTGGTAAAATATGTCATGTTCATGTAAGTAAGATACTAAAGGGCCGCTCGAAAGTTCTCCTCCACCATCTGATTGAAATATTTTGATTTTCTTATCAAATTGTGTCTCAACATATTTATGAAAAATGTTTGAAACATACTAAAAAACTGGACTTGAATTTTAAGGGGAATAACCATGTATAGCGAGTAGAGTAAGTTTAACCAGCTTTGTTTGCTGACATTTTTTGAACATTTTTTTGATTTTTTTTACATTTTTACCCTCCATATTTAAAACACAACTACAAACACCACTTATAGAAGGGGTAAAATTGTAAAAAAACCAAAAACATGCCCAAAAGAAGCCAGCAAACAAGGCTGGCTAGAATTGTTGATAGCAAGTATGTTCATCTACGAAGATAATGTAATACCAAATTTTTTGGAAAGTGGTCCCCATAAATCACAATGAATATTTCCAAAATGTTATTCACGAAAATGGCAGCCTACAATATTCGGCGACAACTGTTGCAAACAATACTTTTATCGATAGAAGTGCTACTAATTAGCTTATTCTTCTTAAGATGATTTATTATGGACATTTGAGGATGCCCCAATCACTGATTCCAAATATCATACTCGCTGTACGAAATCTGGTGGAGAAAAATACATGCTTCTTAGTTAATTGAAGAGTGTAGAGATCATCAGAGTGTTGTCCATAAGTTATCACTGCCCCTGTGACGTTTTTAAATTTTTTTTTTTTTTTTTTATCTCAAATCTATCTCGAGAAAATTCAAAACACAATTTTAAGACTAATAGAGATAAGATTTTTCTTAATTTCTGGAACCACAGGAACATTTTTAAGTTCTAGATTTGTATCTCCAAATTTAATATACGAACTACCCACATGTATTATATTATAATGCATCACAATTACCAACAAATTTTTTTTGGGTCCAAAACAAGGAGGGGAAACTGCTATCATATGAGGGGAAACTCCACTGTCAGGAAACCATGCATGATGCTCAAGACATCGCAACAAGAGCTTGAGGCACATCAGAAGGCTGATAGGTATGATTGAAACGATTAAAACATCCGAGAGTTGAGTAATTGGGCTTGCTGCATATTTGCGAAATTGTTGTTTTCTCATTTTCTTGCATGTGAGTGGCAGTCTCAGATTTGGCATTGAAGCATAGAACTTGTGAGTCATTCGATTGATGGTTGTGATGGCCATTATGAACTGTTTGAGTGAATCCATGCCCCCTTAAAGAAGTTACCGGTTCCTCTTTAAAATTGCCTATTAAAACCTCATCCATAGGATCTTTGTGCTGTGA
This sequence comes from Berberis thunbergii, assembly GCA_003290165.1. Lineage (NCBI taxonomy): Eukaryota > Viridiplantae > Streptophyta > Magnoliopsida > Ranunculales > Berberidaceae > Berberis > Berberis thunbergii. Next base: position 73,988 of record QNQO01000446.1, on the reverse strand, counting down.
TGGCCACATCGTGATTGGTTCCATAACTTTTTTTATTGTGTAATTTACACACCATTTCATGACTTTGGAGTAATGGAACAATATCACGATAAAATGGAGTTGGAGGCTTCAACATAGTTGTGACAAAGGATTCATATCCTTGTCCCAAATCACGTAAAAGAAAAAACTTTGTTGTGATCAGTAAGAAACTTGCCAATGGTAGCTAAATCATCACAATAGCTTTTAAAAATACATATTTATTTTTTCAAACTCAGCGTACATTTTTTATGAGATTGCAACTGTTATTGAAGAAATAACCCTCGTTCTTGAGATTCTTGTGCAAATGAAACCTCAATAGCATTCCATTCTTCAAATGCAGTAGTAAGTCCAATTGAATTACTTCTTCAGAGATTAGGGCTGAAAACCGAACTGACTTATGTCGGTTTCAAAATTTTCAAACCGAAATCGAACTGATTCTAATTTTTGCAAACCGTAACCGAATTGAATCGACTAAAATCGAACAAAAAATGAAATAAAATCGAACAGACCGACTATTTTAAACATATTGTATTATTTATATATAAAATATATATTATTTATTATATATATTTGGTCGATTTGGTCGATTAAAATCACATAGAAACCGAAAACCGAACCGACCACTTCATAGAGCCATTACTTGGGTTTCCATGTCATTGGGTCAATTTGGTGGATGGGTATTTTGGTGCAATGAGGTTGTTGTTTGAAGCCATAATGGAAGAAAAACAAGTTTGGTAATTGCTATGATAACAAGAAGAAAGCTTGTAAATGGGTAAGTCCACCACACACAACAAATGGCATCTTTGATTGAAGATTATGTCCGAGCAAGATCATCTTCTTTGATTTGATGAGAATCTCTTACAAATGATGCCCTGCAACTTATGGTGGTATGTTGAAGCAAAGTTATTTGTAATCTGAGCGATGCAAGGCAATGAGGGTCGATTGTAAACCTTGACTCACAGATAAATAGTGAATTGTAGTGCGCTCCATGGAGGTAAGCACCAAACCACGACACATGATTGTTATTTTTGGTGGAACTGCTAATTCTTTGTTATTATTTTCGTTCAACTTTCATTATTCATTGAATCATGGGATTCACAATTTCAAAATTTCACCCAACCCAAACCCGACCCGTTTAATAATTATGTTGAGATAAGTACTCCATTAGAACTTTGAAATTGGCTTCCATGGTATGAATCTGTATACTGCTGTCTAATATACATTTAGTGATATACATATATACCTAGTTGAGGGAAAGGGGGAAAAACAAGAGCTGCCCAAAAAACAGGGCTCACCATTCCAATCTATTTCCCCCCTTAACAATAGAGAAAAAATATCTGAGGTGAAAACCTGTGTCAATGGTCAATAATCCTCTCTTATTCCTCTTTCCAACACCCATATCTTTCTCATTTCCATCCATTCTACATTCTATTTCCTTCTCTTTCTTCCCTGAATTCATGTTTTATCTTTTCTTTCCTTCTCTATTTTCCCTCTCTCTGTCTCAAGTCTTTCATGAAGTCATGATATTTCAAATATTGTGATCCAAAGTGTCTTATTTTACATACAAATATAGAGAGGCAAAACAAAGCTGCTTAAGGCATGGCTTCAACAGGAAATTATACTGAAAAATCATGTTATCCAGCATATGGTTCTATTCTCTCCAGGGGTCTTTGGTTAAAAGACAATCCACTTAACTACACATTCCCCAGTCTTATGTTGCAAGTCACTCTCTTCTCCATTCTCGAGCACATCCTCCAGATTATTCTAAAGCACGTTGGACAACCCTCCGTCATTCCTCAAATTCTTGTAATCACATTTTTTTTTTTCAGATTGAAAACTAGCATTGGAAAAAAAAATGTGCCGTGGTACTGATATCAGTTTTTGTTTTTGGTCAGGGTGGTGTGATACTAGGCCCAACAGTTCTTGGGCGCAGCTCAAATTTCAAAAAATGGATTTTCCCACGTAGATCCCAGATAATACTTGACCCATTTTCGCACTTTAGTTTCATTTTCGTCCAGCTGCTTATTGGATTAAGGATGGATCCAGCTGCAATGTTTAATACAGGAAGAATTCCAGTAGTTGTTGGGATATTAAGTAATTTTTTTCCTATGTTTATGGGAGGAGTGGCAGTTTTTCTCCTAAGTGCAATAATGCATATTGATCATGATGTAGACACATCACTTAGCTTTATAATATTTTTGCAGTCCATGTCAGCCTCCCCCGTTATCACCAACTTCCTGAGAGAAGTAAAGATTCTCAACTCAGAACTTGGTCACCTAGCAACTTCTTCATCTCTAATCTGCGACTTGTGCACTTTCATGTTATTGCTAGTTTTAATGGTTTCAGGCATTCTGGATCAGAAGCATGCACTAAAAAATATGATAGGGTCTGGACTCTCGTTAGGTACATTCATAATGTTTATCGTGTTTATTCTTAGGCCAGCTGCACTATGGGTGAACAAAAATACTCCGCAAGGAAAACCCGTAAGGGAGATTTATGTGTTCGCTAGCATTGTAGCTCTTTTGTTCTGTGCACTTGTTGGTGAGTTTTTAGGCGGAGGCTATGCCTTCGGAGCTTTCTCTTTAGCCTTGGCTGTACCAGATGGGCCAGCTTTGGGAGCTACATTAGAATACAGGATTAGTACCTTAAATTCAGTGTTGTTCATGCCAATCTTTTTCATTAGTATTGGATTGAAAACAGATCTGTTCTCCATAAAGAAATATGAGCATGTGTGGATTGTTGAGTTGATCATAGGCACCTGTTTCATCTCAAAGGCAATAGCAGTTATTCTGGTTCTTATCTACTGCAAGATGCCCTTCCGTGATGCATTCACTCTTGCACTTGTTATGAACTCTAAAGGACTCGCTGAAATAGTCATGTACCATATTTTTTGGAGCACAAGGTAATAACAATTTTCATTTTACTCTACTTGGTTAGTAAGTGTGCAAAGATTAAATATCTAATAATTGGATGCAGGCATTGACCAGCGAATCCTTCAGCATTTTGATAATGACCTCGATGGCTATAACAATATTCATCTCACAGATTGTGAGACACCTTTATGATCCAACCAGACAATACTTGCCTTACAAGAGAAGGACTATCCAACATACTGGACAACACGCGGAGCTAGGGATACTAGCTTGCATTCACAACCAAGACAATGTACCAACCATCATCGGAATCCTAGAAGCCTCAAACCCTACAAAAGAGAGCCCTATCCATCTCTGTGTCCTCCACCTAGTCAAACTTGTAGGCCGTGACGTCTCTATTGTAATTTCCCACCACAGACAATACAATAGATCTTCTTCTAATTGTAAGTCTTATCATTCAGAACCCATTTTGAAGGCATTCAGACGCTATGCCAAGAAGCACGAGTTTGTCTCCTTAGATGGCTTCACCAGCATTTCTCCAACTGATACAATGCACGATTATGTCTGTTCTCTTGCTCTAAAGAACAGATCAGTCCTAATTATCATTCCGTTCCACAACCAATGGCTAGCTGGAGGGGACGTTCACTCATCCACTCAACTTAGAACCTTGAACTACAATGTACTCGCAAAAGCACCTTGCTCAGTGGGAATCCTTGTTGACCGCAAGTACACATGCCCTACAGGAACTTTGATAGAAGGAACCGTTATGTATGATATTGCTATTCTCTTCATTGGTGGAGTTGATGATCGAGAAGCATTATCATATTGTGCTAGAATGGTACAGCAATCCAATGTACGGCTAACAGTGATTCGCTTTAATTCTGCAGCTGCTGCATGTAATTATAGAAAGATGAAGGTTGTTGACAACGAAATTTTGACTGACTTCAGATCTGATAACATGCATAATGATAGGATAGTGTACAAGGAAGAAATGGTGAGCGATGGGCAAGGACTAGTGAGGGCAATTCGATCAATGGATAATGCTTACGATCTTGTGGTGGTTGGGAGACGACATATGGGGTCTCCTCTTATGGCTGGACTTACAGAATGGACCGAGTACCCAGAGTTGGGCATAGTTGGGGACATCCTAGCTGCACCAGAGTTTCAAGGCGTGGCTTCAATCATGGTGGTGCAACAACAGGCTCGTGTCTGGGGAGCAATACAACAAGCTGGAAGTTAACCACATGAAATCTTCCACGGTGTATACAAGGAATGATTGCAAAAACGTTTGCATTGCACTTTTATTAAGAGAATTAGTATATATTGTGCTAATCTCCTATGGTTTGTGTGCTCATCGTTCATGCCATTAACAGGGGTTCCAATTGCTAGGCAAACCAACTTTACCAGATGGATGCAAACCAAATTTGTTGAATGTTATAGCATGTAGAGATTTTTGTTTAGTCACGTAATTAGATATTTTTTCTCAGTTAATGCGAAAATTCTCTTATTTGTAATTTTGTTTTGATGTGGGATGTTGATTGTTTGTGGTATTATCGAAATGAATTAACTAATATGTCATTTCAAATTAATTACTACCGTAAATAAATGCAACAAAATGAAAATTCAAAAAACATAACCAGGATAAAGTGTGCCAGCCATCATAGAATCCTAGAAGCATCAAATCCAACTAAGCAAAACCAATTCGTGTTCGCCTCCTTAATCTAGCCAAGCTTCTGTACGTTGTGACATCTATATTCTCATTACCCGCCATTAACATGATATACATTTATATTAATTGTATTATTTACTATATATGGTTCCTATTTGTTACCATTCAATTCCCTGTCAAGTGAGTCACGTAACCTGTAAAATCAAACTTCTGCCCTTTGAAAAAGACTAATCTCAATACAGCAATGATTAATCTGTTTGTTTGTTTGTTTTTTTTTTTTTTTGTGATTTTGGCGTGGCACAAATCAAATACCCTTATAATTTCTTTAAAACACGAATCTCAATCCCCAAAATCTCCTAGGAAATACAGTATCTCTGAGATTTTCATCCTCTATTTTTCTGGAATGTCCAATTTCTTTTCGAGAAAAGGGGAAATCCTATCTACCCGAAGTAGCAAGGGTTCATCATATTCTGTGAAATGTGTGGCGTTGGGTGAACATTTGCACATTGCAAATAATGTCCAGCTGAAGAACAAGTAGAAAAATTTATAATGAGATGAAATTACAGGGTATGTTCGGTTGCATGGAATCTCATTTGACAGAACTTGCTATTTTAATTGAAGTTATCAACCAAATGTAAAAACCTGTCCACTCTTATAATCTTTCAGGGTATGTTTGGTCACATGGAATTTCTCATTTGATAAAACTTAATATTTTTCGTATGCTTGAAAGGATCTAGACTGTAAAATCTGAACAATGGATTTACCTTGTACCCCCAAACTTTTGAGACCCGATAAAGATATAGTATGAAAAAACACAACATCCAACCTAAACCCGACCTGTTAATAATCATGTCAACACATGTAAAAAAAAAAGATTCGAATCAAATTCCTTTAAAAAATAATAAAATAAAAATATAGTTATAAATAAAAATTTAAAAAAAAATTAAAGGAGAAAAGAGAGTATATCAGAGGTTTACCCTTGTCAACGGTCAGTTCCCATATGTTTCTCATCTCCATCCATTTTATTCCTCTTTCCTTGGATCTCTTTCTCTATCGATCTCCCATGAATTCATGTTTTCTCATCAACATTCTGTCTCTCTGTTTGTTTTAACACTTTGATCGAGTCATCAAGTTTCAGATATATACACAGACACAGAGAGGCAAAAGAAGCCAAGTTTCAAGGCATGGGAGCAAATGTGACTGAACGAGCTTGTCATCCAGTGTCTGGTGCTATTCTCTCCCCCGGCGTTTGGTTAAAAGCTAACCCACTTAACTTCACAATCCCCAATCTTGTCTTGCAAATCACTCTCTTCTCCATCTTCCAGCATTTACTTATACTTATTCTGAAGCCTCTTGGACAACCTTCCGTTGTTGCTAAAACTCTTGTAATCACATATTTATATATTTTAGATTTATTAAAGAAAGCTAGACTAGACAAAATGCAGGAATTTCCGCAGTACTGACATTGGTTTTTCTTTTGGTGGTTACATCTGCTAGGGTGGTGTGATGCTAGGCCCATCAGTTCTTGGGCGCAGCTCGGCATTCACAAAAACAGTTTTCCCATTCAAATCCATGCTTATACTTGACCCACTTTCGCGCTTCAGTTTCATATTTGTGGAGTTGATGGTTGGCATAAGGATGCATCCAACTGCAATGTTTAAGGCAGGAAAAATCCCAATAGTTATTGGAATATTATGTAATGTGATTCCTTTGTTCATGGGAGGAGCTGTAACTCTACTCCTAAGCTCGATACTACATATTGATAGCGAGTTGGCTTCGTCACTTTGCATTGTAATACTTGTACAATCTATGTCTGTATCCCCCGTTATCAGCAACTTCATGAGAGAAATCAAGATTCTCAACTCAGAACTTGGTCGTTTAGCAGCTTCTTCATCAATGATCTCTGACTTGTGCACTTTCATGACCATTGGTGTTTTAATATTTGCAAGCATTCTGGATCAGAAACATGGACTAGAATATATGATAGGTTCTATGATCTCGTTACTTTTGTTCGTATTGGCAATTGTGTGTATCTTTAGGCCAGCTGCGGTATGGGTGCACAATAAAACTCCACTGGAAAAACCTGTGAAGGAGATTTACATATTTGCAATCCTTGTTGCTGTCATGTTAAGTGCACTAGTGGGTGAGGTTATTGGCCTAGGCTATTCCTTGGGAGCTTTTTTCTTGGCATTGGGGATACCAGATGGACCGCCGTTGGGGGCTACCATAGAAAATAGGATCGATATCTTAAGTGCAGTGATTTTCATGCCAATCTTTTTCACTAAATGTGGATTGGAGACAGATGTGTTTTCCATAGAGAACTATAAGCATATGTGGATTGCTGAGACGATCATAGTCACCTGTTTCTTTGCAAAGGCAATAACGGTTATGTTTGTTCTTCTTTACTACAAGATGCCCTTTCGCGATGCATTTGTTCTTGCACTCGTTATGAACTCTAAAGGGCTCATTGAACTAGTCATGTACGATACGTTTTTGGGGTACAAGGTAATTAACGATTTTCAGTTTACTCAGTTGAAAAAATGTACACATACTAAATATATAATGTTTGGATGCAGGCATTGACCCCCGAAATCTACAGTCTCTTAATGCTGAATTCAGTGATTCTCACAATGTTTGTCTCACACCTTGTGAGAAACCTTTACGATCCATCCAGACAATACTTGACTTACAAGAGAAGGACTATCCAACATATTGGACAAGACTCCGAGCTAGGTATACTAGCTTGTGTCCACGGCCAAGAGAACGTGCCAACAATCTTCAAAATCCTAGAAGCCTCAAACCCAACAAAAGAGAGCCCCATCCATGTTTGCGTCCTTCACCTAGTCAAGCTTGTAAGCCGCGATGCCTCTGTACTAATTGTGCACCGCCCAGACGGTATGACCACCTCTAAATCTAAGCCTTCTCAGTCAAAACCTATTCTGAACGCATTCGGACACTATGCTGAAAAACGTCAGTTTGTCACCACAGATGGCTTCACGTGCATCTCTCCTTCTGATACAATGCACGATGATGTCTGCTCTCTTGCTCTAAAGAAAAAATCATTATTTATTATCATTCCCTTCCACAATCAATGGCTAGCTGGAGGGGACATACACTCATCCACTCAAGTTAGAACCTTGAACTACAATGTACTCGCAAAGGCACCATGCTCAGTAGGGATCCTTGTTGACCGCAGGTACACATGCCCTCCAGAAGGCAACCGTATGTATGAAATAGCTATTCTCTTTATAGGTGAAGCTGATGACCGAGAAGCTTTATCATATGGTTCAAGAATGGTAAAACAACCAAATGTACGGCTTATGGTGATTCGTTTTACTTCACCAGATGCTGCAGGTAATTATGACAAGACGAGGATTACTGACAGTGCATTTTTGAGCAGCTTCAGGTCTGATAATGTTCATAATGAGAGGGTAATGTATAAGGAAGAAGTGGTGCATGATGCACCAGGACTAGTGAAGGCAATTCGATCAATCGAGAATGCTTATGATCTTGTGATGGTTGGGAGACGACATTTGGAGTCTCCTCTCATGGAAGGGCTTAGTCAGTGGACCGAGAACCCAGAGTTGGGGATAGTCGGGGACATTCTAGCTGCACCAAATTTTCATGGTGTGTCTACGATCATGGTGGTACAACAACAGACTCGCGTATGGGCCACACCACAAACTGATTGCTCTACACCCTGTATATGAAAGGAGTGATTTCGAAAGCCTGTTGATATCCCACTGTAATGGCATGTACAAATTTTTGTTCAGCTTTTCTCATTGTTAATGCAAACTTTCTCTTATTTGACCCTTACACTTATATGATCAAAATTTAATCTATCATTACAGATTAAAATTTAAATTGATTACAATCAATCATTACACTTGGATTAAATTTAAATGGAAAATTCAACACGCATTAGACATCTTTACACTTAACATGGATTGAAATGATTAAAAATAATTAATTACATTAAAGTAAAATTTTGAAAATTAGAATATAATTACATCAAAGAGTAACCGATGAGACATCAAATAGTCATTCAATCAAACTCGTACACGTGGCATGGGCTAACCCTAACATGTAAAAGGCTTCAACACAGTCCCAATCGGTTTCGTGCGCAAGACTATTGTTCAGACTGTAAGTCAGGTGCCCAGGCCCAAGACACGCTAGTCCCAGAGGCACGGATCTTAGGGTTTGGCCCAAGACAATGAATCCTAGAGCTGTCACAGGCCCGAGATCCACTTGCGCAAAATCAGCTCTAACCCAGTCAAGCATTGGGTCCTAAACAAAGCCAAGTGCCGAAGTACTCAATCTTGCACATGTAAGATCTTATGTGAGATCTCTTCCCTCCATCACGCCCTCGATCGCAGGGATAGTTGAAGAGGAAATACTCGCTAAGAGTCGGTGAAATAAGGGAAAAAAAGTATGTACACATACACACAAGTATACACGTAACAATTTTACATTTAGTCTTACTCTTTCTCAAAATGGTATTTGACTTAAGCATCGGAGTGCCTTTGGTGGTCCTGGGCTTAACCGCTGCTCTTTTTGTAGGTTAGATATCATCAGGATCATTGATAACAAATCTAAACGCATCAGTGTGTTTTACACTGAAGTTTCGTAATATTATGAAAGGATCTGCACTCGAACCCGATTTAAACCCAATTTAGCATACCTAGTGATGCAGTCGATTTTCGCTTCATGCTTTGACCTTGTTCCTGCTAACCTGTTTGACTTGCGCAAGTAGCACACGTGAGCCACAGACCACCGTAGGGTGGTCGATGACACTCCGATGCTAAAGTCAGACAAGGATCTGAGGAAGGTGTAATGTTATAACAGGGAATTTGTAGCGTACCTTAGTTTATCAACCTCATGTCTTATTTATAGTGCACGGAGTTATGGGTTTAACCATGCCCTCATAGGCGTAGATTAGGGAGAAAATCTTCGTGGAAATCCCTCTCTAATTAGGAGTCGTGCTGTAGGGGGGAAGTTCCCTATTAACTCCGTGCTCCTAATATGTGGAAGTTAGTTCCCAATCAGAGAGCATTCCGTCGAAGGGAGTTTTCCTGTGTAGAAGATACTTTGATATTTGCTTCCTAGTTGGAAGCAAATAGCAGTTGTGGGTTCCCGTCTGAAGCAGATCCTCGAAATACTTGTCTGAAAAGGGCTTATGGGTATTGATGATAGTTGTGAGACGTGTGGGCCTAACATGTTGTCAGAGTCCGGGCTGAGAACCGCTCGAGATGGATCCAGATTGGGTTGTTTCTTGAACTCGTAGTTCCTCGAGATCATCATGACATGTGTACGGATCAGGGGTGTGACCGTTTTTATGTATCATCAACTATTCCCTTCGAGTTAGTGGGCTATCACATCGGTTCGCTAAGTCATATTTGGAAGGGATGTGCCGCTCATGATGATTGAATCTGAATCGTTGCTTGAGCCGCGCGCTGCATTAATTGAATGTGCGTTGGTTTGGCGGAAAAGAGGCGGGAACCCATCGCCTATATAGGTCATCCACAGTGCAACGTCTGACTCTTCTACTTTTCTTGCTTTCAAAGACATCGTTCGGATTAGAAGAGTTTATTCGTCTTCCCCATGGCTTGAGAAGATCTTCTTGATGATGTTGTCTTGGCTGAGGGCCTAGAGTTTTTTGAAGACAGATTGTTGTTTGAACCTAGTCTTGCTGAAATCCATACTAGGTTTAGAGTCCTGGAGTATTTTCCGTTGTACCTCCTAACCAGGGACCAGTCACCAATGTCGCCTCTTGATGGTCTTAACTGTTTACACCGGGGGATGCTTCAAACTAGAGCACATTTCCTGATTTTGGACATGATCTGGGAGTTCTTGAATCTGCTAGGGATTCCCTCGGCTCAGTTGGCACTCAACAGATATAGGGTTATCCTCATGATTCCTATCGTGCTAAGGAGGTCGACGTTAGCGTGACCCCGCGGGTGATCCAGTTGTTTACCGCTTCTCAGCTGCAGAGCAATGTTGTCTGTAAGTTGAGGACACCAAAGTGCTTTGGTAGACTGCCCGATGACTTCAAGTTCTGGCAGAAGTTTTGTTTCTCGGCCCCTGTAGATTCGAAGTATTTTTGATGCAAGGGTTGTCCGCTCGAACAACAGTTTGGACAACTTCGTAAGTTCGACTATTTTCTTGCAACTTTGATGTGTTTGACGATAGATTGACTAACTATTGCTCATATTCTTCTGCAGGGAGGTTCCCCACTACTCCTCTTAATTTGGAGGAGTGAACCACCATGGAGAAATTTTGTGACTTGCCTCAAAGGAAAGTGATTGATGTAATCAGAGTTTCCAACTTTATCCGTAGTGGGCTGTGGGACATTTGGCACATAGCCCCTACGTTATACCAAGAAGCGCACATCAAGTTGGAAGATGGGGCCCCTTTTAGAAAGAGGATGGCTGCTAGGGCCAATGCTCCTGTCTTGTCTGATGTAGAGGAGCCGCCTGAGACGCTTGCTTCCTTTATGAAGAAGAAGTCCCATGTTAGAACTGGTTCATCTTCGGCACGATCCGCTCCACCGAGAAAGGAAAACGAGTCTGTTGGGCCTGTTGAGGTGGAGTCTAATGTTCCTGGCTTGGAGAAAGATAATTTGTGGTTGGCAAAAGTCACAGATGGGTCGAAACTTAGTGACGCGCAGGTCAAGGCTCTGAACGACTGTCTAGTACGGGTTGCAATGGCGCCTTCTACTGGCCCTGATTTATGTGGGGTCGTTCCGATAGAAGGCCTTTTTGAACATTGCCTGAGGTAGTGGAATCTGATTGCCCCACTAATGGTTTGCCTGAGAGTGGCCGTGGTACTGGTCATGTTTTTGTAGTCCGCGCGGTTCACCGCCTCGTCGAGGGCCACGGTTAAAAGTGTTGGAGGGCCCTTTGGATACTTCGTTTCCTCCATTGCCTCCGGATCCTATTGAGCCGTCTCGCAGTAAAGGGTCGGCTACTCTTGATAAAGGAAAAGCCACGAAGGAGAGTCTGAGGATGGTGGTGACTGTGAAGGGTGGTCCTGGCGTAGTTCCAGATCAGGGGATACTTCATCCTGATGCGCGGATAAGCCTGTTTGCACCAAACTTGGTGAAGATGAGCTCGCAGGTCTGGCATCGAGAGGTGGATATAGAGTATGTTTCGAATAAGCATATAAGCAGACGTTGCTTGAAGGGTGTATGGATAAGGGTTTGAAGTACCTTATGTTGGGTATGTCTCATATGAGCCAAGCGGCCGTTGCTGGAACGGAAGTCGAGGTGGTTTGTGAGAGAGTGTACATCTTGGAGCGTGTATTCTCGCATGTGCAGATGTTGTGTTATGATGTGTTCCATGAAATTGAGCGGCTTAAGAAGCAGACTGAAAAGATGCAGTTGGATCAATCAATTTTGGCCGCTGAGGCTCATAGGGTTCGTTTGGAGGACCTTGAGCATAATCTTACCGAGGCGGTGTCCAAGAGGGACAGACATAGGCAATAGTTGAGCCGACTCCACTTAGATGTCGAGGTTGCGCATGAAGCTGCAGCTAAGACGCATTCTGAGCTGCAATCTTTTGCTGAAGAGAGTGCTTCGAAGGAAGCTGACTGAGTTGCTGAGAAGTAACAGTTGGAATCCGATGTGGAGTTTTATGCTCGAGAGGCGAGGAAGGCCAAGGATCAACTCGAACTGGGATGGCATGAACTCAGTGCTGTGAAGAGTAGTCTGGCCATAAAGCAGTCTCAGGTTGATGTGCTAACTGGCAAGTTGGAGCTACTGGAACATGACCTTATTGATGCAAAGGTGCGAGAGGCATGACTTCTTCAGGATCAAGAAAATGTGAGTTTCGCTGGGTTGTTCATGGTCGGCTGGAGTTGTTGGCCCTGATGAAGGAGGAGCATCCGGAGTGGGATCTTAGCCGTTACAAGAAGATGTCATATGTAGACCTGTCTGTTACCTTGGAGGACAATTCGATCCCTAACGTCCAGGTCGAAGCGCGTACAGATGTAACTTCTGCCCCAATTCCTCCTAGGGTTAGTTCTTCCATTTCTGTACCTTCTCCTGATTAGGAACAAACTTTGTGTGTTTGTACACTTTTTGTCTTGACCAATAATGAAAACAGTTTTCTTCATTTCATACGTGGCATCTCTATTGCATGTTTTTCATTTTGCCTTGTCATCTTACTTTGGCATAGATTGGTTGAATCAATAGGACGTTGGCTGGTCTGTCTACGATAGAGAGCTTGTCTGCTTTGAATTGTGAATGACTCGGGGTCATTGCTGCACAGTTATGTCCAATAGTGAGCATGTTGCAAACAATTTAATTGAGGGTTGAGTCACCCGAGTTGTGTCCTGTCCCATAGGTAAGTTGCTTGAGTTTTTTCTTGTTTGTCTGACTGGTTAGTTGTAGCTGTTGCCACGGGCAAGCTGTGGTGGCTGAAATTACGTCTCAGAGCGTTCGCACCAAGTTAGGCGCCGTAAGCTTGGGTTGGCGACCTAATTAGCTTTTATCTGGGCACCGGTTGTACTATCTTTGTATCAACACGAGTGGACTTTTTCTAATGTTAGGATGTCAATCCATTTGAGCGTGAAGGCACTAACTCAGCTAAGCTCATATTTACATCCGCAGTCCTGAGGGAGAGAAGAGATCTTGTAGAGAACTGTTTGAGATTCCCACCTTTCGAATTTTATGATCGAGCAAAGCGGTCGATAGATTCGAGGAGTAAGGCTTTGATAACCAGGATGAAGAGTAGTGGTCCCGTGGCGAGCCATTAGAATAAGTTCGGGATTGATTAGACTTCCATCTTTCGAATTATTTATGACCGAACAAAGCGGTCGACAAACTTGGGGACTAAAGGTTTAGCGACCAGGCTGAAGAAAAGTGGTCTCGTGGCAAACCATCAGAATCAGTTTGAGATTGACTAGGCTTCCACCTTCCGAATTATTTATGACCGAGTAAAGTGATCAACAAACTCGAGGAGTAAATGTTTGGCAACCAGGCTGAAAAGCAGTGTTCTATGGCAAGCCGTTGGAATCAGTTATGGATTGACTAGGCTCCCACCTTTCTAACCGTCAACACCCTCCTGCGCGACCATGCAAATTATCGACCATGCTGAAGAGCAGTAGTTCCGTGACAAGCCATCGAAATCAGTTCGAGACTGACTAGGCTCCCACCATCAAAATTATCTACACCTGAGTGCACCAAGCTACAAATTTGGGAGGGTTCGGCGGCCACGATGAAAAACAGTGGTCCCATGGCAAACCGTCAGAATCAGGTCGTGGCTGACTGGGTTCCTAACTTTTAGACTATCTACACCCTCGCAGCGCGGACTACAAGTCTAGGTTTGGTGATTTGACGACCACGCAGAAAAGTAGTGGTCCCGTGGCGAGCCATCGAAATCGATTGGGAACTGACTAAGCTCCCACCTTCCAGACTATCTACACCCTCGTAATAGGGGCTACAAGTCCATGGTTCGATCAAAAGCTTTCGTTGCTGGTCTTCACTAGCTAGGCTTACGTGATTAGGTTCGGTGAACACTAATCGCGAATGGGGCAGTGATCTCTAGCAAGTCGTCGTCACCAAGCGTGGCAATGTTGTTAGACTTCCACTTCCTAAACCGTCAATGCCTGCACTAAGAAGACTAGGTGTCGGGGGGAACCAGAAGCTATTGTCATCAGTGTTGGCTAACTAAGCTTGCCCGGCTTGACAAGAGGTTCCGCCTGCTGAGGGGCATGTGAACCTAGTGGCTCATGGTGTGGATGAAGTTACCTTAACTCAGCGAGTGGTAAATTTCGTACATCAAAGTTGACTGGGATCCTCGAGTGTTCGTGTGTTGCATGTATGGTGACACGTGTATGGTGTAGGATGCATGACGTTTGAATATATTGGTTACTCCCCCTCAATTGATGGGGTTGCGTGCCGCGTCATTAATTGATTGACTTGGTTTGCGCAGTTTCCTTGGGAATCGTCGTCTTTCATTTTCCCATACGACATCCAATGCTTGACAGTTAATGCTCGAGTGCCCGTCTGGTGAACCACTACGTCTATATAATGGTGTTTTCCAACAGTTGTAGGCACCATCTTTTGCTGAGTTTATTTCCTATAATGCTCTTGTTTGAAGAAGACCTTTGCTGATATGCAATGTCATACTCACATGCTCTTTATCGAGTAGAGAGTTCTGGCACAATCGCAGACCACAAAGGTGTGGAGGTCACTGCCCTTGTTGCTGACGCGGTAGATTTTGATGTGTCTGGCAGGAGGCCGCTAATCTCATCCGAGGTAATTCGGAGCAGACTGGAGCTCCTGGAACTGATTAAGGGAGAGTATCCCGGCATTGATCTCGACTTCTCCAGCTATAGGAAGGCATCTTTTGGGCCGATTCAGCGAGGGGAAGGTTCTGGCGCTGCGAGGCTAACTGATGAGGAGGATGCTTCTCCTTAGATTGTAATGTCCCTTCTTGGGTGAATATCATGTAGACATGTTTTCTCTTTTGAATGAAGGTACTATTATGCCTTGCATCGTCGTATTTGCTTCTGTTGCTTTGTAGATTGTAGGGTTGTATTGTCAGGCATGATTTTTTTTGTTGGTCCAAATATATTGTTGTGTTGTGTTGTGTTGTGTTGTGTTGTGTTGTGTTGTTATCAGTTGTTGTGACCTGGGCAGAGCGGGTTAGGCTTTGCATGTCTGGAGCTGTTATCAATTTCGAACTGATTAAGTTTTGCTTAGTAAGTTCAATGGCCATTGTTTGTATCGAGAGCAATGATCCCTTGGCGAGTCGTCGTTACCAGCGGACAAACGCTGACCAGACTCCCACTTCCTCAGCTATCGTGACCCGTGCAGAGCTGATTAGGTTTTGGGAACTAGAAGCCATCGTCATTAGTTTTTTTTTTTTGGAAAACGAGCTGGGTTTTAAGAACCCCAAACCTTTATACAAATGAAACAAAAGAAAAAAAAAACAAACTCTCACAAGAAAGAGAATTCTAGTGAGAGTGAACATGGTTACTAGGCCTATAGAAATCTTCAACTAGTATCGGCCAAAGAAGAAACCTCTTGTTTTTTTATCCCTGTCTCCTTTGTTAAGGAGGAAATGATTCAACATTTGTACTTTTTGTTTGCTTTCTTAGCCCTAGAGGATCTTCGAGGGCAGAGACTAAAATCTTTAGTGCAAGATTTTGAAAACAAATCGCTTGCAACCTCTTCACTAGAAGGATCTTGCTCATGTTCGTCGTTACTACTCTGCTCATCTTTTGTGATGTTCTCTTTGTTCTGAGTCGGTGTGTGTTCACTTGCCTCAAGCATTGGGTTGATAAGAATCAATGGTTGTGGACACGGCATTATGGCATCACTCTGGTTATCATTTATGTTATGCTCTGCCACATTGGCAGCCTCTATACTGGTCACATTCCCTGCTTTTCCTGTGATAGGCTCTGGACTCCCCTTTAAACTGGGTGTAGTCTTCTACTTGAATGTATGTCTACCCTTGGCGATCGTCCAACCATCGAAGTTTTGTCTTTCTAGTGGTTGGGTCCTACCCGTAGCTTGCCATACCATATGGCCTGGAGTGTTAATTTCTTCGCTCTTTGAACACTGCTGTTTTGTATGGCCAAAATCTGCACAAGAACTGCATTTAACAGGAATCCATGCATATTCAACTTCAACTCTTTTTTTTCTTATCTCCATTAATAACCACAGGGATGTCTTTGGGTAATTGGTTGTTTACATCCACCTCCACACACACCCTCGCATATGCTAATCTTGTCCTTTCTTCAGTAGCTTTGTCAAGCATGATAGGCACGTACTCCAATAAAACTAGCAATCCTTTGAATACCCTCTGGATTCCATAGGAATAAAGGAATTTTCTTCAGTGTAACACAAATAGGTATCGAGGTAAGCACCTCGACATCCTCGTCCATAGAAGGTGACCAGGCCCTAAGGATGAACAACCTGCTTGGAATATGCAAAGGTCCCATTTCCAATACCTTACTTCTATCTTCTTCCTTCTTGAATTTGAATACAAAATTTTTATCTCCGTGTATGCTCATATCAAAATCTCGAATTCCCCACGTCCTTATCAGCCACTCTTTGACATAACCATATGCCAAATGCTTGCCCACAAAGCTGCCAATAACCAACCCATCACATTCTTCTATCCTATTCGCAAAGTCAGCAGTTTGCATTTGTACTATTTTCCTTCCTTCAACAGTAGCTGCAGGTTCATACCTAAGTTTTGTAGAGCTCGTATGCTTGCTTTGCTCAAGCTTTGATGCCCAACTCATCCTCGCTGGTGCAACGACAGGGTTTGTTGCCATTGCTTCTTGAATTTTACTAGGGCCTGAGGATGTAACATTGGTTGGCATTGTACATTCATCTGCTTTATGCAGAACCTCTTCATTTCTTTGCGATGCAGCCTGCTCTTGACTGGCTGACACCCTTGCAGTTAGCATTGCCCAGTTTTTTAGGTTTATCATCATTTTCAGTCCTTCTGCACCTAGTTTATCTCCAATCCATCGCCATGAATGTTGTACTTATCCTCAAAATCCATGAAAACCTCCTGTGCAAACACGTTCGCACTGACGGCGTCTCCACCATTTGTTCCTGTCATTCCATAGACCGGAGATGGGGTATCAGATTACGAGATCCCCAACAGATGTTCAGCTGCTCTCAAAAGAACTCGATGCTATGTGCGAGAGAAAGCCTGTCTCAGATCTGAACGAGAGCCACCGGATCTGTTTGCAAAGAAGAAGAGGAGAAATCAGATCTAGAAGATCATATTTGTCTTCCCTCTCCCTCTCCCTCGACGAGTCTAGCTGCGACGAGCCCCTCCCTGCTCCCTCAGATCTGCGACGAGCCCCTCAGATCTTCGACGAGCTGCTCCCTGCTCCCTCAGATCTACCAGACAAAAAGAGCATCTCTTGTAGTTATCCCTTGAGGTTGCTGTACCTAAAGAATTGTTTCTAGTAAATAGTTCTGCTACATGATCTACCATCGTCATTATTTACAAACTGACTAAGCTTACCTAGCTAATTTGGCAATCATCGTCTACATCGAGTGCAACGATCCCTTGGCGAGTCATCATCACCAGCAGACAAGCGCTGACTAGACTATCACTTCCTCAGCTGTCGTGACCCGCACAAAGCAGATTAGGCTTTGGGCACAAGAATTCGTTGTCATCAGTCGCGAACTGACTAAGCTTACCTGTAGGCTAATTCGGCGATCATCGTCTGCATTGAAAGCAATGATCCCTTGGCGAGTCATTGTCATCAATGGACAAGCGCTGACTAGACTCTCACTTCCTCAGTCGTCGTGACCCACACGAAGCGAATTAGGCTTTGGGCACCAGAAGCCGTCATCATCAGTCGGGAACAGATTAAGCTTACCTGGCTAATTCGGCTATCATCTTCTGCATTGAGAACAATGATCCCTTGGCCAGTCGTCGTCATCAATGGACAAGCGCTGACTAGACTCCCACTTCCTCAGTCGTCGTGACCCACGCGGAGCGAATTAGGCTTTGGGCACCAGAAACCGTCGTCATCAGTCGCGAATTGATTAAGCTTACCGGGCTAATTCGGCTATCATCTTCTGCATTGAGAGCAATGATTCCTTGGTGAGTCATCATCATCAGTGGACAAATGCTGACTAAACTCCCACTTCCTTAGCCTTCGTGACCCGCGCAAAGCGGATTAGGCTTTGGGCATAAAAAACCATCGTCATTAGTCGTGAACTGATTAAGCTTACCTAGCTAATTCGATGATTATCGTCTGCATCGAGAGCAATGATTCCTTGGCGAGTCATCGTCATTAGCGGACAAACACTGACTAGATTCCCACTTCCTTAGCCGTCGTGACCCGCGCAGAGTGGATTAGGCTTTGGGCACCGAAAGCTGTCATCATTAGCCACGAACTGATTAAGCTTACTAGGCTAATTCGGCTATCATCTTCTACTTTGAGAGTAATGATTCCTTGGCGAGTCGTCGTCATCAGTGGACAAGCGCTGACTAGACTCCCACTTCCTTAGCCTTCGTGACCCGCGCAGAGCGGATTAGGTTTTGGGCATCAGAAGCCATCGTCATTAGTCGCGAACTGACTAAGCTTACCTGGCTAATTCAATGATCATCGTCTGCATTGAGAGCAATGATCCCTTGGCGAGTCGTCATCATCAGCGGACAATTGCTAACTAGACTCCCACTTCCTCAGCCGTCGTGACCCGCGCGGAGCGGATTAGGCTTTGGGTTGTGGGCAAATGTCCGAGTTTGGCCGTAACTGGGGTTAACGAGGGTTGTAATGGACAACAGTAGAAGTTTTGGTAAAAGCAAAACATTATATTGATAATACTTTTTGAGATGCTCTACATTCCATGATCGTTTTAACCCGTCGCCGTCGGTGTTTAACTCATTGTTGAATCGAGTTAAATGCGTCTCTTGCATCTTGTCGGAACTTCGCTTCATCGATATGAACGTCTGAATCATTAACTGGTCCAGGTGTGTGGGAAGAAATTGTACATCCGGCTCGGGATTCAATAGTGTTGCCATGTGCACAGGGGTGCGACTGTGCTGCTCGCACTAGACAAGAACCGTAGGGATGGCTTGAGTGCTAGATGTGTCCTCTAATTTTCTTCTCTTGCATGACTTGGTGGTCATCATCTTTCTGGGATTCGGTAGGAGACGACGCTTAGTGTAAAGTTAAGAACTATGTCATCCCCACAGACAATGCCAAACTAATGTAGTCGATTTTTGCTCCCTACTTTATTCATGTTTCTGCTAATCTGTTTGACCTGCACAAGTAGCACACGTGAGCCACAGACCATCCTGGGGTGGCCGATGATACTTTGATGCTAAAGTCAGACAAAGATTTGGGGAAGGTGTAATATTGTAATATGGAATTTGTAGTGTACCTTAGCTTACCAACCTCATGTCTTATTTATAATGCAAGGAGTCCTGGTTTAACCAGACCATCGTAGGCGTAGATTAGGGAGGAGATCTTCGTGGAGATCCCTCTCTAACTAGGAGTCATGCATTCCATCAAAGGGAGTTTCCCTTTGTGGAAGATACTCTGGTGTTTTCTTCCTAGTTGGAATCAAAGAGCAGTTGTAGTTGCCTGTTCGAAGCAGATCCTCGAGATACTTGCCTAGAAAGGGCTTACGGGTATCGAGGATAGCTGTGAGACGTGTGGGTCTAACATGTTGTGAGAGTCCGAGCCCACCTAGTTGGGTGGGAGTTGAGCGAGCTAAGAACCGCTCAGACTATTGCTTGAAACCGTAGTTCCTCGAGATCATCATGACACGCGTACGGCTTAGGGGTGTAACCATTTTTATCTATCATCACCTAGTAAAATCAACTCAATTCAATACCTTCTACATTAGCATGCTGGACAATTAGTGGAGTAGATGATGGGCGTGCTATTATTATTATTATTGTTATTGTTATTATTATTATTATTATTATTCTAAATTAATTTTTTTACCCTTAATCATTCTCACCTCATGCTGTAGGTCGAGTTTGAATCCGTGACGTGTGATTCCATCCTCCATACCTCTACCGACTCAACTAGTACACCTTTGGCATGAGTGAGTTGCAGTTTGAGAGGTATTGTAGTTGTAATGGTGGTAATTGATAAGGTGATTCTCATGACCCGATCCACAAAGTATTGTATTGTCCGTTTTGGGCTAAAGGCTTGCACGACTTTAAAACTCGTAGTAATTTGTAGATCCAACCTCATTCATATATATCCACGGGCCTATTGGGCTACTCCCTCACCCTTTTCCCCAGGTCCTCCCACACAAGGGTATCACAACCGACCCCCCTAAGGGTAGGAATGGCAACGGGGCGGATTGGGACGGATTTGAGCAAATCCATCCCCGCCCCGCAAGGGATTTCGGGTCCCCGAAACCGCCCCGCATATCCGTTTGCCATTTTTTTTAACAACCATCCCCGACCCGAACTAATAAGCGGATATCCGCCCCGCCCATTTAACCCAAAAAAAAAAAAAAAAACAGATCATCCAAAACAGATCTCAGATCTTTAAAAAAAAAAAAAAAAAACCTAATTTTATCCATCTATTTATGTATTTCATTAATTAGATCAAAAGAATTACAACAAAAATTATAACAACAAAAAATTACAAAGAATACATACAATATTACAAAAAAAAAAAACGATCTAAAGAATTATCTGAGATCAAAGATCTAATTACAAAATACAATACAAAAATTTGCAAAAAAAATAAATAAATTTCGATCTAAAGATGATCTGAGATCAGATCTGAGATCTTGATCTTGATCTGAGATCTTGATCTTTATCAGATCTGAGATCTTGATCTTGATCTGAGATCTTGATCTTTATCAGATCTGAGATCACCGTCTACCTTCGCGGCCTTCACGGAGAGAAGGGTCCCTTCGCGGCCTTCACTGTCAGAGAGAAGGGTCGTGAGAGAGAAGGCAGGGTCGGCCTCCGCCACCCTTCGCGGCCTTCACTGTCAGAGAGAAGGGTCGTGAGAGAGAAGGCAGGGTCGGCCTTCACGGGGGACGAAGGCCTTCGCTCTGCTTTGAGAGAGAATGGAGACGAGAGCAGGGTGAGGGAGGGGAGGGGTTTCTTCGAGTGGGGAAGGGTTTCTTCTTCGAGTGGAGAGGGAGGGGTTTTCTTCGAGTGGAGAGGGAGGGATTTCTTTGAGATTTCTTCTTCGTTTCTTCGAGTGGACAGTGATGGATTTCTTCGAGTGGAGCGAGTGGAGAGTGAGGGAAGTGAGGGATTTCTTCGAGTGGAGAGTGAGGGATTTGGGACTTCAGTGAGGGATTTGGGATTCGATTTCTTCAGTGAGGGTGCGATGGCTTCTTGGGTCTGAGAGAAGAGATTTAAGGGTCATTGATTGTGAAATAGTTTTTTTTTTTTTTTTTCTATTTAAAGGGTCACTGGTCAGGGGCATTCAAGTAAATTTTATACATAAACGGATATCCGTGGGGCGGATATGGCCAAATCCGTATCCGCCCCGAATATTCGACGGATATTATTTGAATATCCGTATCCGCCCCGAAACCCATTTAGCTATATCCAAATCCGCTCCATACGGATTGGGTGGGGCGGATATCCGTGAAAATCCGCCCCACTGCCATCCCTACCTAAGGGAGCCCAACGTCCTCGTTGGTACAGTTCCAGCTAGGTCCGACTCTGATACCATTCTGTCACGACCCGATTCACAAAGTACTATATTGTCCGCTTTGGGCCCAAGGCCCGCACGACTTTAAAACGCGTAGTACTTTGTAGATCCAACCTCGTACATATATAACACATCCTCTTCCCCCATCTAGGCGATGTGATCCTATAATTTTCCATTGGTAGCTCGCCCAACTCCTCTTGGGATCCCCAGGCCTATTGGGCTTCTCCCTTACCCTCCCCCTCAGGTCCCCCAACACAAGGCTATGACAGTGATGGTGTGTGGTAATGTTTGTTATGATCATTTAGAGATGCTGATTAGCTGGTTGTGCTGACAGGATGACATCAATGGTGGTGTCGGAGGGTGAGGTGGTGGTGTTTAATGTTTATGATCATAGTGACATCCGTGGTGAGTACGTTGAGATGTATTCTGGATTGTGATTTATGTGCTTGTTTGGTTGGTGCATAGGGGTGGCAACTGAGTTGTGTCATTTTCGATCTATATGTTCACACAACCTAAACCTGATCTGTTTATTACTTATGTAACACAAGTACCTGTTCAAACTCGAAGTATAGGTGGAACAAAAAGAGAGAATATATCTGAGGCGAACCTGTGTTAACGGTCAGTTCCAACTTCAACACCCATATGTTTCTCATCTCCATTCATTCTATTTTTCTTCCTTGGCTCGCTCTCCCTATCTCTGCTGAATTCATGTTTTTTCTCTTATTTCCTGATCAACTTCCTCTGTTTCAAGTCTTGATGAAGTCATGATTTTTTAGATTAAATGATGCAAACTATCTCATCTTACATACACAAAAACAGAAGCAAAGTAGAGCTCAAGCCATGGTCGCCACAGAAGCAAATAATACTACACCGGGCTGTTATGCAGGTCGAGGTCACATTATTTCCAGGGGTGCTTGGTTTAAGAATAACCCTCTTGAATTCACAATTCCGAATCTTATCATGCAAATCATTCTCTTCTCCATTATCGAGCGCATCCTCAACCTCATTCTAAAGCCCTTTGGACAACCCTCCATCGTTGCTCAGATGCTTGTAATCACGCATATATTTGTTTTTTAAGAGTTTATAGAAATATAGAACTATAAAAGATGCAGGATTTTTCCGCGGTACTGAGTTTTTTTCTTGACCTTTCTGTTGCTAAATTTCCAGGGTGGCGTGATACTAGGCCCATCAGTTCTTGGGCGCAGCTTCATATTCAAACACGGAATCTTCCCTACTAAATCCCAAGTAATACTCGATCCATTGGCACGCTTTGGTCTCATATTCATTGAGTTGATCATTGGAGTAAGGATGGATCTATCCATAATGTTTAAGACAGGAAGAATTGCAGTAGTGATTGGAATATTAGGTAACTTGTTTCCTATGGCTGTTGGTGGGATTGTAACTATGCTCCTAAGCTCCATAACACGCATAGATCCTGAGTTATCTGCATCACTTGGCTTTATAATAATTGGACAGTCTACATCCACCTCTCCCATTGTCACCAACTTCTTAAGAGATGTAAAGATTCTCAACTCAGAACTTGCTCGCTTAGCAACTTCTTCATCTGTAGTCTCAGGCTTGTGCAGTTATTCAGTTTTGGTCATTGTACTGACTGTGGTCAATCATTCTCAGAGACATGCAGTAGCTTATGTGATAGGGTCTTTAATCTCGTTAGGTTCATTGATGGTGTTTATTTTGTTTATTCTTCGCCCAGCAGCACTATGGGTGAACAAAAGGACCCCAAAGGGACAACCTGTTAAGGAGATTTACATATTTGCTACCATTGTAGCTCTCATGTTATGTGCACTTATTGGCGAGGTTATCGGCCTGGGTTATGCGTTAGGAGCTTTGACTTTGGCCTTCGCTATACCAGATGGGCCGCCTTTGGGAGATACCTTAGACGATAAGATTGGCACCTTAAATACAGTGCTATTCATGCCAATGTTTTTCACTAATTGTGGGTTGAAGACGGATATGACTTCCATAGAGAAACATCAGAATGTGTTGATCCTTGAGATGGTTTTAGGGACCATTTTCTTGGCAAAGGCAACAGTGATCACGTTGATTCTTCTCTACTACAAGATGTCCTTCCGTGATGCACTCACGCTTGCGCTTGTTATGAACTCCAAAGGTCTGGTTGAAGTAGCCATGTACGATTCCTTTTGGGGCATAAGGTAATTAGTAGCAATTTACATCTCTCCATGATAGGGATATTGATAGCTCAAAGTGGACAAAGATTGTAACTGGTAATATTTGTATGCAGGCAATGACCAGTGAAAGCTTCACCATTTTGATCATAAGTTCAGTGATTGTAACAATGATAACCTCATACCTTGTGAGAAGCCTTTATGATCCATCGAAACGATACTTGTCATACAGCAGAAGAACTATCCAACATATTGGACAAAACACTGAGCTAGGGGTACTAGCTTGTGTTCACAACCAAGAAAATGTCCCAACCATCATCAAAATCCTAGAAACCTCAAACCCCATCAAAGAGAGCCCCATCCATGTCTGTGTCCTCCACCTTGTCAAGCTTGTAGGTCGCGCTGCCTCTGTACTGATTGCCCACAACCAACACAGTGGACCTGCTAATTATTCTAAACTTTCTTTCTCGTCAAAATGCATTTTGAAGGCATTCAAACACTACCGGGAAAAGCATCGGTTTGTCACTCTAGTTGGCTTCACAGGCATCTCTCCTGATGCAATGCATGAAGACGTCTGTTATCTGGCTTCAGAGAACACATCATTGCTTATTATCTTGCCCTTTCACAAGCAATGGCTAGCCGGAGGGCACATACAGTCATCCACGTCAGTCAGAACCTTGAACTTCAACGTACTTGCAAAAGCACCTTGCTCGGTGGGGATCCTCATTGATCGGAGTTACATATGCCCTTCACGATCTATGTCACAAGACACCTATATGTATGAAATAGGTACTCTCTTCATTGGTGGAGCTGATGACCAAGAAGCATTATCATATGGTACGCGAATGGTAAATCAAACAAATGTCCGGCTTACAGTGATTCACTTTGTTCCGCAGGATGGTGATAAGGATGCTGATTTTAATTATAAAAAGATGAAGATTATTGACAATGGAGTTTTGGACAACTTCAGGAAACATAACTTGCAAAATAATAGGATAATTTATAAGAAAGAACTGGTGAGTGAAGGGCATGGACTAGTGAGGGCAATTCGATCAGTGGACAAAACTTACGATCTTATGATGGTTGGGAGACGACATGTAGAATCACCTCTCATGGAAGGAATTACAGAATGGACTGAATATCCAGAACTGGGGATAATTGGGGACATTCTAGCCACACCAGACTTTCCGGGTGTGTCTTCAGTTATGGTAGTGCAACAACAGGCTCGGATATTAGGTGTCAGGCAACAATCTGAAAATTACTAACATTAAATCTTCCACAGTTGAGTGTATGAAAAGAAGTGAATGTAAAAAAGCATGTTGTAGTCCCAAAGTTTTGCCATGTTCAGATTTTGTTTAATACCCAAGATCCTTCATTATCGTTATACCAACTTTCTGTCATTTTTCCTTTTGCTCGATAATCTGGACTCATGAGGAGCCACGGTGGTAACAATGCTGATGGTGGTAGTGACAGTGGTTGTTTATGGGGTTTGATTATGGTGGTGAGCTAACCCTATATAAAAATAAAAAAATGTCGTTTTGAAACTTTAGAGTTGCACGAATAAAAAACAACACAAAAGTTTTGAATTAGCAGGCAAAAATCATAAAGTCACGCAGTTCTAACATTTCATTTAGTGGAATTTATGGAGTTAAATTTGAAAAAAACATGGTTATGGCTAACAATTTTATTTTCCTTAATTTCAGTATAGATTCAACGAACTAATTAACTGAAATTTGACGAGACATACCTTCCATGAAGAACTTTTTTGACAATGGATAAAAAATTAAAACATAATTAAAAAAACAGATTAAGTTTACTCCAATTGATTTTCATGATCAACTGGCAATGGATTGTGTCGTTGTCAAAGCAACACAACCTGAACTAAGCATCTTTACAATTTGAATGGTGTCGTGGATCTAACACAACTCATTTTTAACCCGTCCACTCAATGTTGAACTGTCGGTTCATGCTTAACTCCAAACTGATCAGATCAAAACTAGTTAAATTTAATAAATTAATTATCTAATTATTTAATTATTTATTTTAGGTTCACAATAACCTATTGGGTTGAAATTAGACATACAAGCAATATAATATGTTTTCCGATTTTGATAAGCAATCTAAGTCTTTCAGAATTAGGTATGCCCTCGTCAAATACACAGAATTCCGCTATACACATAGAATGTATTTTCAGGTTCCCTAGACTACTATTTCTACTAAAATTCAGAAAGTTAACAGTCCACCCAGGCACGGAGCCACGTAGGGGCGAGTGGGGGCAAGCTGACTTTTTGAGAAATTTTTTTTATTATTTTTTTATTATTTTTTATTTTATTATGTATACCCCAAATCCCTAAAAGTGGCTATGGGGACTCAGCTTATCTGCCTTTGATACCCATTGAGAAGATTGCGAAGGTCTTTGACCGTAAAGAGGCTGCCACTGGGCCCGCTGTTGAGATGGCACCCATCGAGGTGGCGCAGTGAGCATCCGTTCGATTTGGTTTCGATAGTAGTAGTAACGATGATGTATATTGAATCGCTTTAACTAGTAATGTTAGTGTTTCAGTTTGGTTGATGTCACAAATTTTGTTTTGGCCTGCATGATATGGTTGGTTTGATTAATTTATGTATGCAGGTTTGTGGACAGGCACAGATTCAGGTGGGGCAAGTTTGCCCCCACTTACTTTTGAGATTTTTTTTTTCTAATAATTTATTTGTTTCCCAATTAGTTTTTAATTTGCTCTTCTTTATATCAAATTCAAACTCTACTTTTAGAGTTAGAGATAGAGATTAAATCCCTCAAATCTCTCAAAGAACATAAATTCTAGCGGACCTGGGAAACTAGCGTGGTTTCCCTGCCTGCCCCCCCTCTTTAAACACATACTCCAAAAATGTGTTTTTAAAGAGGGGGGGCAAAAATGTATTTTCGCCCCCCAGGCAGGGACCAGGCTGGTTTCCCAAGCCAGCTAGAATTGCTCCTCAAAGAAACCAAAATCCACAGTTTCTTCTTCACACTCCATCGATTGGATAAGATGAGGGAAACCCCTATATTTCATCATCTTCAAAGATCTATAACTATTGAGTTATTTGAGCTCATCTTCACAAGATTCAGTAGGATCCAAACCACCTTATTCTTCTTCTTCTAGGTACCAGGTGCCTTCATTAATCACTGTGTTGGTCATCTCCACAAAAAAAATCGTAAGCAACTCAATCTTTTCCTCCTTTTCTTCATGTAGTAGTAATCAACGATTCAAACCTTTCTCTTCTGTTGTGTTTCTATAAGTAGTAATCATCTTCAATGACTGTCTTTGTTGTACTTCCTTTTTGCTATAGTAGTAATCAATGAATATAGTAGTAATTCTACAGGGCCTGGGTCCCCCTGCTTGGTTTGCCCCCCTCTTTAAACACCTTTTCCAAAAAGGTTGTTAACCCCAGGCAGCAACCTCGCCGATTTTTCCAAGCCGGTTTTTCATGTTAAAGTAACTAATTTTTATATTATATTTAATTAATTATGACATCACTCCGCCCCCCCTCAACAAAAATCCTGACTCCGTCACTGAGTCCACCCCATTTAAGTAACCTCAAGATGAATTTCATCTCAACCAGATAGTGATTGGCGTGATGAAAACCACCCAATCCATGGTGAAAAAGAGTCGAAATGGCACGAAAAAGTCTCTACTTAGAGTTTATAGGAAGGTAATACATGAACTGATTAATGTTCGAATTAAGTGTGTTTTTTCTTCCGTTTGTCACCTCTGAATCCTTCGTCTCCGGAGCTATTTTTGTAAGTAACTGATTTCCTTTCTCATTTATTTGTACTATTGTAGTGTTTTCCTACGGTCACAAATATGGATATGTTCAAACCTATGGTTTTGTATACAAATCCATTCATACTTGCAAAAAACACACATACATGTCGTCAAATCTACAAAATTGCAGATTTGTGTTTGAGTTTGGAATGTGTAAATGGCACTTGCGAGTGTCAAAACAGAATCATGTGCTAGTCTCAAAAACTTTGTTTAACTTTGTTTGAGCAACCCAGTAAACGTCCGAAATACCACATGTCTCAGTTTTGGGTTCATGGGAATTAAATGGACATCCTATATTATATCCATCTCGAGGATGAGCCTTTTAATTGCACTTGATAGTTCACAGTTCGTATGTACAACAGGATTATGTCCATTTGGGGGAGCATCCCTAATTAAAAGTTTGAAGGGTCATATCAAAATAGGAAACAAATTGGGATATGTCTAATTTTCCCTTGAAATTGTTAGGAATCACAAACTCAGTGTCTGTTGTTTATGTTCATTTCAGTTACAGGAGTATTTACTCCTACGTAGTAGTTACTTCCACCACCTGTGAGTGGCTTTATTTTAGGATGCAGTTTCAGCAGTTTCTTGTAATGGCTTTATTTAAGCCAAACTATTTCCCTTCAATAATAATTCAAGAGATTGCAGAGTTTGAACAAGTGGTATCGGAGCTACATCACAGGGGCCTGGTTGTGAGTAATTGGAAGAGAAGGAGTGAGTGTGTGAGAGAAACAAATAGTGGGTGTAGGGGAAAGAAGTAGCAAATTTCTGGAGTGAAGAGGAATGGCTGAAAGCAGTAATGGACGGTTTGTGCAAGCTGCTATCCCCAAGTTTGATGGCCATTATGACCATTGGGCCATGTTGATGGAGAACTTTCTTCGCTCCAAAGAATATTGGGGTCTTATAGAGAAGGGGATCTCAGTGGTGGAAGATGAAGGAAGACTAACAGAGGCAGAACTCAAATTGATCGAGGAGTAGAAGTTGAAGGATTTAAAGGTAAAGAATTACTTGTACCAAGCAATCGATCGTGATATATTGGAAACAATCTTGAATAGAGACACATCCAAACAGGTTTGGATTTCAATGAAGCAGAAATTCCAGGGTTCAACCAGGGTTAAGAGAGCACAACTACAAGCCTTGCGGAGGGATTTCGAGGTTCTTCACATGAAAGAAGGAGAAACTGTCAATGCGTATTTTGCCCGTACTTTAATCATAGCCAACAAGATGAAGGCTTGTGGTGAGAGTATGAGTGAAACCATTATTACTGAGAAGATTTTGAGATCAATGGTCTCCAGATTTAACTATGTAGTATGCTCGATCGAGGAATCCAATAACCTTGATACGATGACCCTAGACGAATTGCAGAGCAGTCTTTTGGTTCATGAGCAGAGGATGAGGACTCATGGAGAAGAAGAACAGGTTCTCAAGCTCACTCATGAGGACAGAGCAGGAAGAGGAAGAGGTAGAGGCGCGTTCAGAGGAGGACGAGGCAGAGGGAGGCAAGGATTCAACAGAGCTATTGTTGAATGCTATAAATGCCACAGACTAGGCCATTTCCAATATGAATGTCCCAGTTGGGAGAAAGCTGCACATTATACTGAGTTAGATGAGGTGGAGGAGTTGTTGTTGATGTCATATGTGGATATAAATAATGCCAACAGGGAAGGAGTATGGTTTCTTGATTTAGGTTGCTCCAACCACATGTCAGGAAACAAGCAATGGTTTGTGGACTTTGATGATCAGTTTAGGCACTCGGTGAAGCTGGGAAACAATACACGAATGCCAGTGATGGGAAGGGGAAATGTTAGGCTCGAAATTGATGGAACAACTCAGGTAGTGAGTGATGTGTTTTATGTACCTGAGCTCAAAAATAACTTGTTGAGCATTGGTCAACTTCAAGAGAAGGGGCTTGCAATATTGATCCAGGATGGAACTTGTAGGATTTTTCATCCTACAAGAGGGCTCATAATGCAGACTATAATGACAATGAACAAAATGTTTGTGTTGCTGGCTATGGTGGTACCACAACTGTCAAAGTGTTTCTCAGTAGCTGCTGAAAATATCACTGATTTATGGCATCGAAGATACGGGCATTTGAACAACAAGAGTCTCAGAACATTGCAGTCCAAGCAACTTGTTAAGGGGCTGCCCCAACTCAAGTCTGAAAGCAAAGTGTGCACTGTATGCACCATGGGAAAACAACATCGTGAAGCCATACCAAAGAAAAGCCAGTGGAGGGCATCAGAGAGGATTCAGCTGGTCCATGCAGACTTATGTGGACCCATAACTCCTACTTCGAGCAGCAATAAGAGGTATTTTTTTTAGTTTCATTGATGATTTTAGTAGAAAAATGTGGATTTATTTCCTAGCTGAAAAGAGTGAAGCATTTGTGTTGTTCAAAAGCTTTAAGAATCTTGTTGAAAAGGAGATAGGGCAGTTTATTTGTTGTTTGAGAACTGACAGGGGTGGCGAATTTACTTCGGAAGAGTTCAACAATTTTTACAAAACTCATGGTATAAAGAGACAACTTACCGCAGCCTACACCCCTCAGCAGAACGAGGTGGCTGAGCGTAAGAATCAGACCATTATGAATATGGTTCGCTGTTTGCTCACTGAAAAACAAATGCCAAAAGTTTTCTGGGCTGAAGCAGCTCGCTGGACTGTGCATGTATTGAACAGAAGTCCGACTGTGGCAGTGGAAGGAAAAACTCCCGAAGAAATCTGGAGTGGGGTTCGACCGAGCGTGGAGCATTTCAGAGTGTTTGGATGTATAGGCCATGTACATGTTCCAGATAGACAACGACTGAAGTTAGAAGACAAGAGCTACAAGTGTGTTCTTCTTGGAATGAGTGGAGAATCGAAGGCGTACAGGCTCTTTGATCCCATTGCAAAAAGGGTAGTTACCAGCAGGGATGTGGTGTTTGAAGAGAGTAACTGTTGGGATTGGGGGAGGAGTAATGAAGAGGACAGGTTTGACATTCTTGATTGGGGAGACAATGATGAAGGCAGTGATCATCATGAAGAAGAGAATGGTACAGATGCGGGTGCAGACCAAGAGAGTGAAGCATCAGGTTCAAGTGGCTTGTCAGTAGGAAATACACCAAGTCTAATTGAAGGGGGCACAATGAATTTAGTGGACAGAAGACATAGAAGGACACCAGCTTGGATGCAGGATTATGTTATTGGCGAAGGATTGTCTGAGGAGTAAGACTTGCAAAATTTGGCCTTATTTATCTCTCATGAAGATCCAACTCATTATGAGGAGGCTGCAAGAGATGAGAAGTGGAGAACTGTTATGAATGTAGAGATTGCAGCTATAAAAAAATGATACTTGGGACCTAGTTAACTTGCCTGCGGGAGTGAAGAAGATCGGAGTTAAATGGGTATATAAAACAAAGTTGAATGAGAGCGGAGAAGTTGACAAATACAAAGCACGCTTGGTGGCTAAAGGCTATGCACAAAAACACGGAGTCGATTACAATGAAGTCTTTGCACCAGTAGCACGTTGGGATACTATACGCATGATATTGGCCTTGGCTGCACAAAAAGGATGGGTAGTGTTTCAGTTGGACGTAAAGAGTGCTTTTCTTTATGGTGAATCAAATGAAGTTGTGTATATAGATCAACCAGAGGGGTATGTTAAAGAAGGGGAGGAGAATAAAGTTTACAAGCTCAAAAAGGCACTATATGGGCTGAAACAGGCGCCTAGGGCATGGTACAGTCGGATTGAAGGGTATTTTGTCAAGGAGGGTTTCGAAAGGTGCAGCTCTGAGCATACACTCTTTGTTAAAACTGAAGATGGAGGTCGAATTCTGGTTGTTAGTCTCTATGTGGATGACTTGATCTTTACCGGCAATGACGTTGGCATGTGTGAGAGGTTCAAGAGCTCCATGAAACACAAATTCGACATGATAGACCTAGGAAAAATGAGGTATTTCTTAGGTGTTGAAATTCAGCAGAGTTCTCAGGGCATTCACTTGTGCCAAAAGAAGTATGCTCAAGAAGTCCTTGACAGGTTTGGAATGGGGAATTGCAATCCGGTGCAGAATCCTATTGTTCGTGGTACAAAATTCACAAAAGAGGGTGGAGGCACAGCTGTGAATGGGACGGTGTACAAACAATTAGTTGGTAGCCTTCTATATTTGACGGCTACTAGACCAGATGTGATGTATGTGATTTTATAATTAAAAAAACAGATTAAGTTTACTCCAATTGATTTTCATGATCAACTGGCAATGGATTGTGTCATTGTCAAAGCAACACAACCTGAACTAAGCATCTTTACAATTTGAATGGTGTCGTGGATCTAACACAACTCATTTTTTACCCGTCCACTCAATGTTGAACTGTCGGTTCATGCTCAACTCCAAACTGATCAGATCAAAACTAGTTAAATTTAATAAATTAATTATCTAATTATTTAATTATTTATTTTAGGTTCACAATAACCTATTGGGTTGAAATCAGTGTTCTAAAAATCGCTAGGCGCTGGGTGGGTGGCGAGCAGGTGCCTAGCGCCTAGGGGCCTAGGCGGTCTTAGGTTTTGTATTATAACTTTAATAATTTATAAAAGTTAAGCATAATACCTTATCAATTACGTCCAATTTAATGCCAATATACATATGCAAATTTAAAAACATGAAAAATTAACAATCGTGAACAAAATTTATTAAAACTCAAATGACTAAAGTTGGTCATGATGGGTACTTTTTTATAAATTTGAATTTGTGTTATCTTTTATTTTTCTTCAAATTGCATGAATAACCTCAGTTATTTTTGATAAAATCTACATTAGTAAAATTGGTACCGGCAGATCCTTTGAGAATTCCATTAAGTAATCATCCTTTGCTATATTTAGACATATACTGAATAAAAAATAATTAAATAGTTTATTTCTAAAAAATAGGAAAGAAAAATAAAATAAGAACACAATCAGCTTTATTAAAAAAAATAATAATAATCGCCCAGACCGCCTAGACCCCACCTAAGCCGCCTAGACCCGCCTAGATCCGCCCAGACCCGCCTAGACAGCCCAGAACCGCCCAGACAGCCTAAAACCGCCCAGACTGCCCGCCCAGCCATTAATCTGTGCGGTTTTCCACCTTCTAGCACCTAGGCGCCGCCTAGGCGGCCGCCCAGGCCGATTTTTAGAACACTAGTTGAAATTAGACATACAAGCAATATAATATGTTTTCCGATTTTGATAAGCAATCTAAGTCTTTCAGAATTAGGTATGCCCTCGTCAAATACACAGAATTCCGCTATACACATAGAATGTATTTTCAGGTTCCCTAGACTACTATTTCTACTAAAATTCAGAAAGTTAACAGTCCACCCCACTTAAGTAACTCAAGATGAATTTCATCTCAACCAGATAGTGATTGGCGTGATGAAAACCACCCAATCCATGGTGAAAAAGAGTCGAAATGGCACGAAAAAGCCTCTACTTAGAGTTTATAGGAAGGTAATACATGAACTGATTAATGTTCGAATTAAGTGTGTTTTTTCTTCCGTTTGTCACCTCTGAATCCTTCGTCTCCGGAGCTATTTTTGTAAGTAACTGATTTCCGTTCTCATTTATTTGTACTATTGTAGTGTTTTCCTACGGTCACAAATATGGATATGTTCAAACCTATGGTTTTGTATACAAATCCATTCATACTTGCAAAAAACACACATACATGTCGTCAAATCTACAAAATTGCAGATTTGTGTTTGAGTTTGGAATGTGTAAATGGCACTTGCGAGTGTCAAAACAGAATCATGTGCTAGTCTCAAAAACTTTGTTTAACTTTGTTTGAGCAACCCAGTAAACGTCCGAAATACCACATGTCTCAGTTTTGGGTTCATGGGAATTAAATGGACATCCTATAAATCCATCTCGAGGATGAGCCTTTTAAGTGCACTTGATAGTTCACAGTTCGTATGTACAACAGGATTATGTCCATTTGGGGGAGCATCCCTAATTAAAAGTTTGAAGGGTCATATCAAAATAGGAAACAAATTGGGATATGTCTAATTTTCCCTTGAAATTACCAATTTTGCGCGAGGGGTGCAACTCGGGTGGGTTAAGGGGGAGCCAAATCTTAGCACATCCCAAATTTTCATCTTAGTTTGATTTTATGGAAGAAAAAAAGAAGAAAAAACTACCAAGGGAAGAGGTAATTGTCCAAAAATGAAGGCCAGGGAACAAGGGGGACTCAGTTGCATATTTTGCATGGACAAGAAAAGGTTTCAACGCTCAAATCACTCTTCTCCCTTCGAGCTCTCTACATTTTCTGATCTCCATGCATTACTATATGCTTCTCCATACTCTATCTTCCATTTCTCCTGAATTCACGTCTTCTCTTTTGTTCTCAACTTCCTCTCTTTGTCTCAACTCTTCGATGGATGCATGATTTTTCAGATAATATGATGCAATACAGAGCGCCTCATCTTACATTCTAACATACATAGAGAAAACGAAGCAGAGCTTCAGCCATGGATGCTACAAAAGCAAATAATACTGGACTGCGATGTTATCCAGGAAGAGGAGCTGTTCTTTCCAATGGTATTTGGTTAAAAGACAGCCCTCTTGAACACACAATCCCAAATGTTACGCTGCAAATCACTCTCTTCTCCATTGTTGAGCGCTTCCTTGCCATTATTCTTCAGCCGTTAGGACAACCCTCCATTGTTCCTCAACTTCTTGTAATCACATTTTTATCTTTTCAGATTTTATAGAAATGTAGAATAGAAAAGAAGCAGGATTTTTGCTGTGGTACTGATACTGTGTTTTTTTTGGTTGCTAAAATTTTCAGAGTGGTATGATACTAGGCCCGTCAGTTCTTGGACGCAGCTTCAAATTCTCAAGCAAAATTTACAGTAGTAAGTCCTATTTAATAATTGATCCATTTGCGCGCTTTGGTCTCATATTCATTAATTTTCTCATGGGAGTACGGATGGATCTCTCCATAATGTTTAAGTCCGGAAGAATTTCATTAGCGATTGGAGTATTAGGTTTCTTGTTTCCTATGGTTGTCGGCGCAATTGTAACTATGCTCCTAAGCTCCATGACACTCATAGATGCCGAGTTATCACAGCAACTTGGGTTTGTAATAATGATACAGTCTATGACCACCTCTCCCGTTATCACCAACTTCCTAAGAGAAGTAAAGATTCTCAACTCAGAACTTGGTCGGATAGCAACTTCTTCATCTCTAATCTCCGACTTGTTCAGTTTCTCAATCTTGACAGTTATAATGACTGTGTCCAGTATGAGTCAGGGACACACAAAGACTGTGATGGGAACTTTCACCTCGGTAACTTTATTGCTCTTGTTTGTTGTGTTCATTGTTCGTCCAGCAGCAATGTGGGTAAACAGGAGGACTCCACAAGGACACCCTGTGAAGGAGGTTTACGTGTTCGCTACGCTTGTAGTTCTTTTGGTCGCATCACTTGCAGGTGAGATTATTGGCCTGGGTAGTGCCTTAGGAGCTTTGTCTGTGTCCTTCTTTATACCAGATGGGCCACCTTTCGGAGCTACCTTAGACAATAAGATTAGTACCTTAAATACAGTGCTTTTCATGCCAATGTTTTTCACTTATATTGGGTTGAAGACGGATTTGACTACCATAAAGAAATTTCAGGATGTGTGGATCGTTGAGGTGATCATAGTCACCATTCTCTTGGCAAAAACAACAGTCGTTATGTTGATTCCTCTCTACTACAAGATGCCCTTCCGTGATGCACTCACGCTTGCACTTGTTATGAACTCTAAAGGAGTGATTGAAGCAACAGTGTATGAATATTTCTTGGGGAATAAGGTAATAAAGATTTTCTACTGCCCCCCCCAATTCTCTTCTGTATATAGAATATTGATAGCTCAAAGTGGGCAAAGATTCTAACTGATAATATTTGTATGCAGATGCTGGCAAGTGGAACCTTCAGCATCGTGATGGTGAATTCAGTGATTCTAGCAATGCTTGTCTCATACCTCGTGAAAAAACTTTATAATCCATCGACACGATACTTGCCTTACAGGAGACGGACTATCCAACATATTGGACAAAACGCTGAGCTAGGGGTACTAGTTTGTATTCACGACAGAGAAAATGTGCCAGCCATCATCAAAATCCTAGAAGCCTCAAACCCCACCAAAGAGAGCCCCATCCATGTCTGTTTCCTCCACCTAGTCAAGCTTGTAGGTCGCTCTGCATCTGTACTAATTAACCACAGCCAAGGTAGACCTTCCAGGAATTCTAATCTTTCTTCGTTAGAATCCATTTTGAAGGCATTCAGATACTATGAGAAAAAAAATCAGCATCACTTTGTCACTGTAGATGGTATCACAAGCATCTCTCCTGCTGATACCATGCACGACGATGTCTGTTCTCTTGCTTTAGACAACAGATCCGTGCTTATTATCATGCCCTTCCACAAGCAATGGCTAACTAGAGGGTATGCAGACTCGTCCACTCACATTAGAACCTTGAACTACAATGTACTCGCAAAAGCACCTTGCTCAGTGGGGATCCTTGTTGATCGGAGGTATATATGCCCTTTTCAATCTATGCGCACAAATATGTGCGAAATAGGTATTCTGTTCATTGGTGGAGCTGATGACCGAGAAGCATTATCATATGGTGCAAGAATGGTAAAGCAACCAAATATACGGCTTACAGTGAGTCGCTTTATTTCAAAGGATGTTGCGTTTAATTATTCAAAGATGAAGATTATTGACAACGAAGTTTTGGAGAACTTCAAGACAGAAAATTTCGACAATGATAGGGTAATCCATAAGGTAGAAGAGGTGAGTGATGGGCAAGGATTAGTGAAGGCAATTCGAACGATAGAGAATGAGAACACTTACGATCTTATGATGGTTGGGAAGCGACATATAGACTCTCCTCTCATGGCAGGACTTACGGATTGGACTGAATACCCAGAGTTGGGGGTAATCGGGGACATTCTAGCAACTTCGGATGTTCAGGGAGTGTCTTCAGTCATGGTAGTGCAACAACAGGCTCGACTATTGGCCAACCGATAATCTGCTCACCATGAAATCTTTCACAATTGAGTAATGAGTGTATAATATGTACAAGTTCATCGGTGCAAGGTGGCGTCCAAGTGGACGAGCATTCAGGTGCAAGGTGGTGCTGAAATGAAGGGTTTCAGTTTTAAGGTGTTATATGGCAATCTGAAGGGTTTTAGTTGTTTGTTATTTAAGACTTTATTTATGGTTTGTTTCAAGTGTGTGGTGCATGAATGTTTGGTTTTTATTGCCAGCATGACTATTTAATTTTATGGCTTATTTGTCATGAAAAAATAGTCTTTTTGAATTTCCTAGCATGAGTGGTTGCTTTTTTTAATCCCTTCCATTCTAGATGTTGCAAGTAAGATTCGAACCATGAACCTGTGATTCCATTCGCCACAGACCTACCATTGAGCTGATACCCCATTGGCCGGCTAGCATGGATGGTTGTTTCATGCCTACTTATTTGCATATTTCTAATGAGAGGAGCAAATCATCTTGGGTAAAAACAAACTTATCTTTAACCAGTTGGTTATATTTTTTTGATTTTCTTGGTGATTGCCAAGATATTTGAAGCTCTGAGTTTCTGTATCATTAAGGCGGTGAGTACTATATCCTTAGTGTCATAAGCTCTGTCCTATTCCTGAATCCCGTATCTGTTTGCTTTGTTATTTCAATGGTTGGTAGTCATCATATGCCAATTATTGATGTAGACTAAGTTCCTCAAGTGAATCAACGAGATATTTATGTGGATGATTTGAGGCAGCAAATCCAACAACTCCAGCAACGTATGCAATTCCTTGAGAACCATCGTCATATCGCTTGAAAACACCATTCCATGAATGAAAAAAATCAACAAATGACAAAGAAGATAACCTATTCATTCATATTGAAGAGAAAGGTAACGTTCATTATGACAAGGATGTTTGTTCTTTTAGGGGGGTGATATTTAATTACGAATTTTAATGAATTGTGTTGGTTTTTAAAATCTATTACAATTCAGGAGTATTCAATTATGTATTTAAAATGATAAATGTAAATCTAGGGTTATTCAAATATCGATTTTAAATGATTGTTTTAAAATTCATCAAAATTAGGGGGTATTCAATTCATGCTTTTAAAAAATCCACCAAAATCAGGGGTATTAAAAAAGTAGTGGATTTTAATGAATTTGTTAAAGTTGTGGATTTTGAAGGATTTGTGAGTGAAAATATATATAACAAGAGTTATTCCAAATCCAACCTCCCCCCCCCCCCCCTCTTCATATTTCAACGGATTTGTATTAGCTATTGTTAAATAACACCACCATTTTCGCCAAAGGACGCCACCATCTCATTTTTTATGATCTGTTCAAAGACACCACCGTCTTCACTTCTCTTATCTTTTCACAAGAGCAGTACCACCTCGCCCCACAACTTTCGTCCACACCACCATGCCCTACCACCGCTGGCTGCACCACCACTTGACATTTCCTCCTCTTTTGTTCTATTTCTTCTTTTTTGTTATTATTATTATTATTATTATTATTATTATTATTATTATTATTCTCATTCTCTTTCTCTTATTTTTTCTTTTTCTTGTCCCCTCTTCATTTTTTTCTTTCTAATTACTTTTTCTTATACTTTTCTCTTCGTTTTTTTTTCTTTTCCTATTTTTTTTCTCCTTTCTTCTTTTTTCCCCATTTTTTTCTTCTTCGCTCTTGCGGAGGTTCTTGGGAGTGGAGGTTCCCCACTTGCCAAAACATTTTCGCAAGGGAAAAAAAGAAGAAAAAAAATAGGAGAAACAGAAGAAAAAAAAAACAAAGAGAGAAAAAAGTGGAGGAGGAAGAAAAGAAGAAGAAAAAAAGGTTGAGAATGAGAGGATGAAAATTGGTGGAGGTGGGATGAGAGGTGGAGGTGGTGATTGATGGAGAAGAAGAAGAATAAGAAAAAAAAAAAGGATGAGGAGGATGAGAGGTGGCGGTGGTGATTGAAAAGGAAGAAGAAGAAGAAGAATGGACGAGAGGTGGCGGTGGCGGAAATAACAATTTGAAGTGAAATAGTTATTTGTATTACTTTTTGACCATCTTCAATGTATTTGATTTTTTTTTTTTAATTTTTGAAATAAAATTCTCGTAATATACAAACAATTGTTTAATTGATGTTTTGAGATATATTTTATGATTTGTGTTGACATGAATAACAATGTAGGTGATGTTTTTTTATTGTTTCCTATGACTAATAACACATTTATAAAAATCCATTGAATTTATAAGAATCCATAACAAATTTTTATAAAATCTACAAAATCCAATCATTTAAAACTCATCAAATCCAGTGAATTTTGTAAAATTATTTGAAACCTTTTAAAATCCACGAGATTTAAAATTCTTCATAGTTCATTTAAATCCCAAATTAAATACCCCACCTTAGATTAAATATTTCTATATTTGATAATGATGATTTTGTTAGAGTTATTCATAGTCACTCTTTTGATCAGCTCAAGCCTATTTGGGATGATTATGAAGATAGTGAAGGTGAATCTTTTGGTAAGATTGACTCATTGAGTAATTTTTTTCAATATAATAATGAATCATGCCCATTGATATGTCAAGGCGAAATCAGTTCTATATTTATTGACTTAAATTTTGAGAAGCCTTCGATATTTGATGATAAGCTTGAAGAGTATTGTGTGAATAAATCAAATTTTATCCATTGTTTTTATGACAATCATGTTCTTTATGCCAAGATCATTTTTACAACTTTTCTATGTTATATAAAGTGATGATTGATTAATATGTTTCTTCTTATTGATGTGATTGGATAAAAATTGTTACATATATAGATTGAAATTTTATAGTTCATCGTTTGCATTCACCAATGTTAATTAAAAGAAATATGCTTGATAATGTTTCGTCTCCTTAAGTCGAAGATGATGATCCTCTAGACTTGAGGTCGATTCCTCCAACTAGGGGAGAATGATACGGTTGCTGAATCCAATGATTTAAATTTAATAATGACATGGAATTATTGCACACGTTCATTGGTGTGAGGTGGCGTCCAACTGGCTGGGCATTAAGTTGCAAGGTCGCGCTGAAATGAAGGGTTTCAGTTTTAATGTGTTTTATGGCAATCTGTGTGGTCTTAGTTGTTTGTCATTGACAACCCTTCTTTAACTTAGAGGGAATGGGTGAGGAAAAAGAACGGGGAATGTGTGTAACTATTCATCCTTTTAAGATCAGCAATGACATGCATTTCGAGGAGAATACACCCATCCCTTGCTTTCTTTCCCTCGCCTATTCCCTCAAACGTTTAGAAAACGCGTTTAAGACTTTATTTATGATTGTTTTAAATATGTGGTGCATGGATGCTTGGGTTTTATTGCCAGTATGACTGTTTAGTTTTATGGCTTGTTTTCTTGTGCAAAAATAGTGTTTTTGAATTTCCTTAGCATGAAGGCTTCTTTCATGCCTACTTATTTGCGAATTTTTAATGCAGAAATTCTAATTGGCGAGGAAACCAGCAAGGGAGGACCCTCCACTCCCTTGGGATGTGTGCAAGGATGGAAGACACGCATCTCAAGGGAATCTTCCCTCCGTCGCTGGTTTCCTCACCAGTTAGACGGGTTCTTTCCAATGAGAAGAGCAAATTATTTTGGGTTTTTTTTAAACTTATTTTTAACCCGTTGGTTATATATTTTGTTTTGAGTTTCTTGGTGATTGCCAAGATATTGAATTATGAGATTCTGTGTCATTAAGGTGGTGATTATTGTATCCTTAGTGTGGTGAGCTCTGTCCTATTCCTGGACCCCATATCAACATGGAAGAAGTGAATTCAAAAGCATGTTTACATGGCAATGTTATGACATATTCAGATTTTTGTTATAGTTGACAAAAATTATCTTGTTTTCCTTTTGTTTCAAAACTCAACTAACTCTTGAAGAAAGGTAAGAAAATTATATTAACCTACATTTACATTTACTGCCAGCTGCTAACTGTTATGCTCGGGGGTCAATCAATGATATTTTCCCACGACTGAGTGTGGGGTTTTTAGGAACGAGGCTCAATTATTCAACTTGCCTCCAAAATGCCTCGTCACTTATTGAGACATATCCAATTTTTTATTAACTTGACATGATAAGCCTCATTACCTGATGTGGGATTAAAATGTTCAATTTGAGCCAACATTTTTAACAATCTCCACCTTGGCGAGACTTGAGCCTATCCTGGCTTGGGATAAACTCCACCACAACGTGCACTTCCAACTTGTCAATTCCAAGTCGAACCATCGGTTCTAATACCACTTGTTATGCTCGGTGGTGAAAGCTGCGAAGCCCCCCGTCACCACCACTACACGACATGTCTCAAGCAACGATACTATCCCCAACTTAGACACCCGACGTGCCCGAGTGTGGGGTTTTTACGAACGAGACTCAACTATTCAACTTGCGCCCAAAGGGCATCGTCGCTTATTGAGACATATCCAATCTTTTATTAGCCTTACATGATGAGCCTCATTACCCTATATGGGACTAAACTTTTCAATTCGAGCCAACATCTCTAACACTAACAAATATGCAACTTCATAGATTTTTTATTTCTATTTTATGTTAAGCAGAAACCATGGAGTTGAAAATATTTGAAACTTCGGAAATCCATGGTCATGATTAAGAATATTAATCCCAATCATTTCAACTTAGATGTAATAAAATACTTTAAAATTTAATGAGACATACTTTCTTCCATAAAGAATTGGCAATGCATAAAATAAGCTTCACCAATTTTTTTTAATAAATAAAGTAAAAGAAGAAAAAAAATTTCTTCAATGCATCCAAAGGTTAGCAGATGCACGGTGCATCCATTAAGAAGTTATGTTTTGCACAACATATTTGACTTATTGTGTCCATAGAGAATAATTCAATTGTATCTTTATTGATATATTTCCTTGGGTATTTATACATTGTATACAACCTTAATTACAAGTAATAAATTAATCAGATCCCTCCTAACTAGGAAACAAGAATATCCTAAAACAGAATATCCAAATAATAATATGCATATCCTAAAAGAGAATATCCTTAGGATAATATTGATTTATTGTTAACATAAAGAAGAATATCCTCAAGTTGGTGCATAGATGTCGCATATGCCCAACTTGTCCAAAAAACTTAAGAACACATTTCTTGACACAACATTCATGAAAATGTCAGCTAACTGATCATTCATCTTGATAGTGGGCAACTCAATGATTCTTCCTTCCAATTTTTCTTTGATAAAAAATCTATCAATTTCAACATGCTTCGTCCTATCATGTTGCACTGAATTGTGGGCAATAGGCTGTGCAACTTGATTATCACAAAAAAATTTCATTGGTTGACCATCTGCATATCCCAAGTCATGTAATAACAACTTGAGCCATAAAATCTCACAAACTCCTAGCGCCGTACCTCTGTATTCGGCTTCTGCACTAGAGCAAGATACTACAAGTTGTTTCTTACTCCTCCACGTGACTAAATTTTTGCCTACAAAAGTAAAGTAATCTGATGTAGAGCACCTGTCATCGACTAAGCATGCCCAATTTGCATTAGTGTATCCCAATTCTGAGGTGGTCGTTCTTATTAAATAATATTTGCCAGGGCATCCCTTTAAATATCACAAAATCCTCATAATCGAGTTCATATGCGATTTTCTAGGATCACGCATGTATTGATTGATCACACTCAATGCATAAGCAAAATCGTGCCTTGTATGCGCTAATAACATTAACCGTATAACTAATCTCTGATATCTTCCTTTGTTAACTGATATTTAATCATGATTGATTCCAAGTTTTTGTTGTTGTTCCAAAGGTGTTTTTGTTGGTTGGCAAGTTGACATTCCAGTTTCATGTAACAAATCAATTGTATATTTTCTTTGTGACAAAAAATCCCTGCCTTGGACCTAGAAACCTCAATGTCGAGAAAATATTTAGAGGACCAAAATCTTTCATTTAAAAACTCTGTAGATAAATACTTTTGCAATGTTATACGTTCTTTTGGATCATTTCTTGTCACCACCATAACGTCCACATATACAATAAGAGCAGTAATATTACCCTTATATTTCTTCAGGAACAATGTGTGATTTGAATTACTCTGCTTGTACCCAAATTGTCTCATAGATTTTGTGAATCCGCCAAACCAAGCTCGAGGAGATTGTTTCAACTCATATAAGACCCTTT
The DNA here is from genome assembly GCA_003290165.1 of Berberis thunbergii. Lineage (NCBI taxonomy): Eukaryota > Viridiplantae > Streptophyta > Magnoliopsida > Ranunculales > Berberidaceae > Berberis > Berberis thunbergii. The sequence goes on along the minus strand of QNQO01000446.1, from coordinate 31,138 downwards.
TTTTTCTTCTTCAGTTTACAGACTTTTTGATCACATCCATCTAGAAAGTTATTGTAACACCCCTCAATTTCATAAAACAAATTTATTTTATTTTTAATTAAATAAAATATGGTTACATTAAATTGATTGTGAATTTCGAAATATTAGGGTTTTATTTGGTTAGTTAAAGGGAGGGTGTTCTCAGAATGTTAGTGGGGGGCGAATAGCCACCCACACTACGTAAAGAGAAAACCCTATTTTTCTTTTATTTCTCCTTCTTCTTTTCCCCCTTTACATTTTCTTCTTCAATGGCAGCCGATTGTGTGATGGTGATGATACGTTGAGGAAGGGAAATGGGAAGAGTAGGGAACAAGAAGAAGAAGAGAGATAAGATATTCTTTTTCGCCCAAGCGATGCACAATTCAGTTTCCCAATATGCTCCTCTCACTTCTTCTTCTTCACTTTCTCGCTCTGCAAATAATGGGAAAGACTTTCAACAAGTCAGTCTGAGTTCTCATGGAGATTTCGATGGAGGAAGAAAGAAAGTCGAATCGATCAGATCTCTCTAATGGCGAGTGGATCACCAACGACAATGAGTTCATCATCTCCACCATCTGCTGAAGGAGAGATTGCGATGAAAGAAGTTGTGAAAGAGCGAGAACTGATCAGAAGATGGCGTGATGATTCCAGGCCGATGGTGGACGATCTCGCATCCTAATCTCGCCCTTTGTTCACATTGTTCTGGCCGATCTTGCTTGAAGGACTGTAATGGTTGCAGAGAGCGTCACCTCATTTCGCAGGTGAAAGGGGACTTTCATTCCTTACAACTAATCTCAACAATTGGACATAACTGTTAATGTGGCAGCTTGAGATTTAACTAAACAACATTGAATCCTTTAAAAGTCCAGGGACTTTATAGTGTTGATAGTTCCTTTGCTGTTATTTTACTTCTAATGGTTGAGAAAGGAGGCAACGATAGATGGAGGGAGGTGCGAGCTATGACGGATGTGCAATCTGCTCCAGTGAGAAGAAACTGGAAAATGGATGATTCAGGGTGAGATGAGATCGATGGACATTGGGGTCCAAGACGTGGGAGCAAAAGAACATTGCAAAGTTCTCCCAGGTGTGGAATGAATTCATTGACTGTATGAGAACGGAGGACTTGATAAGTAATAGAGAGAGAGAGACCTGCTGCTTGTGCCATATTCTTCAGGTGACGTGTCCGTTGTTCAATGGCCCCCATTCTTGTTTGCTAGTAAGATACCCATTGCATTGGATATGGCAAAGGATATCAAGGGTAAAGAGGATGCATATCTTTTTAAAAAGATCAAGAATGATGATTACATGCATTCAGCAGTGATTGAATGTTATGAAACATTGAGATATATATTATACGACCTGCTAGATGAGGGGAATATGAACTCAGTTGTTCCCAATGGAGAACTGAGAGAATATGGTCCCTCTGATAGGTGTCATCCTATTGATGAAGATTCTTTCTTGATAGAAAAAGATGACATGGATAAGATTTCATCTGAGAATTTAGGCTCTCAAGACATGGGTTCGTTAGCAGGGAATTTGGTTTGACCTATTCGTGTGGACGTGGATTTGGTTGCACAAATCATTGGTGATTTCATCAAGTGAGCTTTCTTCATTCTTTCTCTTTTACTGTGAGTTTCTACATTTCTTTCTCTTCTACTTTGAGTCATTCTTTTCTATCAGTTTGCCTATGTTGTGTTACTTGCTTCTTGTTCTACTTGTTGTCTTTTGATGAGTAGAGTATATATTAAATAGTACCCTTTTTAGATAATCTGTTGGATTGTTTGATTTGTTGATTGGGTGGCTGGTTCATCTTGTTCTTGAAAATAGAATATTCCCAATTTACAAAATAGAATGGGTTTTGCCCCGTGAGAATGAGTTTGTTTTCTTTGTGCATTTTGTTCATGTTTCTTTGCAATGCTTGTGTTTGAATTCTGTGATGGGTATTTATGGTTTTGGAATGTGCAACATCGAATAGAGTGTTTGTATTAGTGATGGGTTACGAAGGGTTGCCCTTGATATGAGTCAATACTTGATGAATCTATCGATGATCATAAATTTGTTGTAAGTCATTGGATAAACTTTGACAAATAGTCACAATGCAGTGTTCTTGCGTAATCAAGGACCTGTCGCTCGTTTGTAAGTTTTGTTTGTGAACAAGTAATTTAGTATAAGAATAGGAGTGGGACAGAGAGGAGGATTACACGTTGTTTTTGAAGCTAAAATTCTATTTTACTATTTTTATTAATTTATGATCAATATTATAGTGTAGGTCATTGTCATCATGTCGCAAGGTCATGGTAAGTGGTTAGATCTTCTAATGGCTACTATTAAAGTGTGGCTGGTTTTCTATTGTACAATTACTTCTTAGTAGGACTTGATTATGATGTGAGACAATCTCCCACCTTTTGTCGAGCATTTGGGTATATTGAATGTCGTATTTCTTATTAAGGCACTGTAAGCTAAGTTAGCTCACACAGAAATCAGTGTTTAAGAAAGGCTATTAGATATGGATTTGTTTGGCTTGGTTAAACTACAGTTAGTAGCTCATAACTATGGTTTTCATACTCTAAGTTAATAGTGATGTTTGAGATGTGAATGGTTGATGAATATTAATGCATTGTGATAAATTTGGAGATTTGTATGCATATTGACTTGTTTATGCAATATGAAGAATTTGGATATTTGAATCAAGGAGTGGCTTGATTGCCATATTGTTACATAGCATGATTAATGAATATGCTATGTTTTCCCCAAAAATGTGGGTGAATAGATTGTGAATCAATTTATGAATGACAAAATGTCATTGTGGAGGAATATTGAATTATCAAAAATAAATGATATTGGTAATCCTTGATTTCTGAAAATATAAACCACTTGGACTTGTATCACTTAGAACTACCACATCTCTTTGGTTTATTATTTCCCCTCTCTTACTAGAGAAACTAAATGACCTGCGGGTCATCTTGCGGAGTTGGGGCACCTATTTCTTACTAGAGAAACTAAAATAACCTTCAGGTTAGTCTTGCAGAAATGTGGTGAAGTTGTATGCCTAAAATAGGCTTTGATATTTATCCGTAAAAAATGTGACGTGAGTTATGCGCATTGATAGTCCAATGGTGGATTTTGGTACTCATATAGTTAGGGGTATCCGCGATGCATGCCTGTATGTGATGTCCCCACTTAGGCATGAATGACGGAGTAGTCCTTCTTTATATGAGAGAGGCATACGGGCATGTATGTTCGGCACGGAGGTGGTGCGAATGTGGTATCGTCTAAGTGATCAATCCGTTAAAAAGATGAACATAATTCAAATAAAAAGAATAAATGACGTTGCATTGTTTCTAATTCTTTTATGCAGGATGGCAAGTCCACTAATATTTCTGCAGGTCCGACTTGCCATAATCAACTCCTATAGGGTAAGTACAGGTAAATGCATATTTACATATTAGAATGATGATATGGTTGCCTCGTTGAGGAACTAAATTCTTGGAACTGTGTTTTCTTGCATCACACCTTTGCCTCGCTGAGGAACTACCTATTGGTGTGATGGTTTGTTATTTGTGTTTTGCTTGATGTTATCACGTGCGATCTTAATGATTTTTGGGATGAAGATTTCTCACACCAGCTTTATTGCTGACCCAAGTGAACTTTTGCTTCTTGGGTACATTCCTTTGGGAATGTAGCCGATTAGCTTTTCAGGTTCAGGGACTTTTGAGCAGCGTTACGGGAGTTTCGCTAGTGGGGCTAGCAACATCCATTTTCCTGGTTAGAGTTTTATTATAAATTTTAGTTTGTTCCTATTTTCTAAATTATACTTTTTGTCTTTGCTGCTAAGTGTCTCTGTTGTTATTGAATTTCACGTCCCGAGTTTTGGGGAAACGGATAATCCTACGTGGATTTTGGGATTTTCGTTTTCTTCGAAAATCGGGGCGTGACAGTTATAGTCTGAAGGTAGAACCATGTAGACCTCTTTAGTCAAATTCCCATGCAGGAAAGAATTCTTCACATCAAACTGATGTAATGGCCAATTAAGATTGACTGCCAAAGATAACATAACCTGAACTATGTTAATCTTCGCTACATGTGCAAACATGTCTATATGGTCAATCGCATACTTCTGACTATACCCTTTTGCTACCAGTTTTGCTTTGAAGCAATCAATTGTTTCATCTGCTTTATATTTGATGATATACACTCAATTGCATCCTACAAGTTTCTTACCAACTGGTAGGTTCACAATATCCGAGGTAGCATACTTCTTTAGTGATTGCTCGTTCATCATTGCCTGCCAACGAGGGTCAACTAGAGCTTCCTGCACACTATTAGGAATAGATATAGTAGATAATTGAAACACAAATGACTTATTCGACTCCAACATGTGATTGGTGGATAAATAATTACTCAAATGATATCGTACATTAGTATCATGACCAGGTTTATTCAAGACATATTTGCCCTTAGATTTTTGGGTTAGCATCATAGTTGGGTTTAGGAATATCTCGGTTGACGCGATTTGGGAGATTGTTGAGTAGAAGTACATCCGAGACCGGGGACGATTGATAATGATTTTCAGAATTAGGTTGTACTACATTTGGGACTGAAATAGACAACAAGACAAATTGTTTCGGTGATAGAAGTGATATTGGGGTTCCGAAGGCGTAATCGTTTGGTGACATTGCAGTGTTCGGGGTTTCACCTTCATCCAACGATAACAAAATCTCTATTTCAGGTGGTGACAATGGAAGTTCAAATTTAGCAATATATTATGCAATATCATCACTTGGTTCACCTGTACTTCTTTCAATATCTAGAACACTCTTGTAATTCAATGTCTGAACTTCTTCTAGATGCCCCCCTGAAGTGAGGATTCAAAGTGGGCAAAACACATAACATTTTCATGATACACAACATCCATAGTAACAAATATTTTTCGAGTGGGTGGATGATAACATCGATATCCCTTCTGATTTGAAGCACAACCCATAAATACTCATTTCAAAACGCGAGGTTCAGGCTTATTTCGTTGTCGCTTATGCAGGTTAACAAAGGCCACACAACCAAACACATGGAGTGGGAGGTTGTGTGTGGAGGGTCTGGCGGCATGAGAAAAAATGACTGGAAGGGTGTCTGAAAATTAACAGAATGGGATGGAACTCTATTAATTAGATAGGCAGCATAAGATAGAGCTTCACCCCAATAAGATAGAGGTATAATCGCCTCAAGTAAAGATACTCGGACAACTTCCAATAGGTGTCGATTTTTGTGTTCAACAACTCCATTCTTCTGAGGGGTGTCCGTGCATGTAGTATGATAAATCATGCCATGATCATCAAGGAAGGTACGAAGTTCAGTGTTCGCATATTCTTTTCCATTATCACCCCGAAGTACCTGTATCTGTGTCTTATATTGCACTGCAACTATCTTATGAAACTTTTGAAACAAAGAAGTAACATCACTTTTTTTTATTTCATTAAGCAAACCCAAGTCGTTCGGGTGCAATCGTCAATAAAGGTAACAAACCAATGAGCATCACCTAAAGTAGTAGTCTTAGATGGCCCCAAAACATTAGAATGGACTATCATGAATGGAAATAAACTCTTATTCAAACTGGGTGAAAAACCAATACGATGACTCTTAGACAATTTGCATACATCACACTGGAAATCAGAGACATTACTTTTAAAAAATAAATTCGGAAATAATTTATGCAAATAACCAGACGATGCATGCCCAAGTCGACGATGCTACAACCAAATTTCATCATTCTTATGTTTTTCACCCTGAGATCCTTCCACTGATAAGGCTAAACGATGAGAGCTAGCTGACATCAAATCCAAGTAGTAGTGTTTCCTTCTCTTAATACCATAACCAATAAGCTTGCGAGTCCGGATGTCCTTAAACACACAAGAAATGGGCCAAAAAAATCACAATACAATGTAACACAACAATAATTTGAGCAACAGATAACATGTTATAATCAAGTGAAGGAACAACTAGAACAGTATCAAGGCTAAGGTCATTGGGGAGGGAGATTGTGCCTTCCCCACACTACAAGAAAACCCATTAATAGCGTTTCAAAAACGCTTTAGAAAACGTTGTGTCTGCCCAAGCTATAATAAACCCAGGGTCTATTATAGCGTTTTAAAAAATGCTTTGGTAAGTATACATAGAATATTTTTTTTTTTGCTATCAAATGACTTTTCATTACATCTTATAAGTTTTATTTCTAGAAAATAAAAATTTTAATCTGCCAAACTTAAACATTTCCATGAATGGAGGTAAAGTAATATTGTAATTAATAAGATAATGTATTACATCGAGTCACAAAATCTATCAAATAATAAAGATCAGACTACATTTTCTATTTTTGAAAGGCAAGATCAAACTACATTTATTTCAGCTGAATGATAAAGATAATGTATTACATCGAGTTACAATCCTTTCCAATTTCCAACTTCATTGCTTTGGTTCTCCTTTCCTTCATTTGTTGATGTTGGTTCAAGGATGTACCTCCTGATGTTGTTTCTTCAAAAGAAAAGGCTTTGGCAACAACATCCATGGTACAACGACAAGGGCCAACAATAGTAACAAAAAACTTCAGCTTTTGGAGGAATCATTGACCCTGTTGTCTTCAATTTGGGAAATAGTTCAGACCAGTATTTTGCTTGCACATCTTAGTTCTTTAGTTACAAAGTCTCTCACATTACCATATAACTCAGAAACGAAATGCAACTGTTTCATGGTTAATGAAAATCAATTCTTATAGATATTATTTTGTTATATGATGACAATAATAAGTATGTACTACAAGCATAGGGATAATGTAAAATCAGAAATGAGATAACCTGTCCATTACAAAATGGTCCCGCTCCAATGCCAATAGTTGGAATTTTAAGGGCAGCAGTGGTAGCTGCAGGGACACATTCCAACACCACGGAAAAGCATCTTGCCTCCTGCAAAGCCATGCCTGTCTCAACTACCTGCAAAACATTACAAACTTCTTTAGCAAAGAAATAAAAAAAAAGAGACAGAATAAATACTGTTAGACCTTGACAGCACTGGTGGTGTTCTTTCCTTGAGGCCTAAAGCCTCCTAGAACACTAATAGCCTGAGGGGTAAGCCCAACATGCCCATAACTGCAATTGCCTTTGCTGCTGTAATTCTAGAAAGAGCCCCACCCTCCAGTTTAATTGCATCCATATCACCTTCCTTCAGCATTCTAACCGTTGTATCAATTGCCTGCACGTGATTGAAACTACATGAACATGTCTTCAATCTGACATGTGGAAGAATAAATTTAGTGTGTTATAACCCATGCATCCATAAAACCAGTGTCTCCCATGATGCACATGTTAGATTTGGGGGATGTGTGTGTGGTGTGTTGATCTGCATTAATACCACATCGCCTATGTGGATTCTCTCTCTAATAGCACCAAGTAGCTTAGAAATATAAACATATGTTGACATATGCGTGTATGTGTTTAGTAAGTGCAGCCTAAGTGAAACTGTATTTGATATATATATATTTTATTTTATACCACATTTTATAGTCTTTTCTTCTTTATCCACCCAGTGAGTTTTTTCAATGGTAGTCTGGTTGGATGGTTAAGGCTAGGTGGTTTAACTCCCACGTCTTGAGTTCCATACCCACCGGCAGCACGCTTGCCTTTCAAAAAAAAAAAAAAACACTGATAACTCATTCCTAGTATATCATCATAAAAACAGCTACTTAGCGGGTTATTGATTTTTCCTTGATCTAGTGACTGAATGAAAGAGCAAAGTTGAGTATATCCCATAAAACCAGATTATATGAATCTGGACAACCAGCACGACTCAATGGTTCTCGCCCACAAAATAAGGTCCAAAAGAACGACACCAAAGCTATAAATGTCACTTTTCTCAGTTAACTGCTGAGTTGTATAGTATCTGCATGCAAAAGTGAGAGTAAAAACAAGCTCCATTAAAAACCAAATAAAAGATGATCTCAGGAGCTTACTCAGAATCAAGATATCCAACAGTGCCCTTTACAACAGTGGTCACATGAGTTGCGTCTGGTCGAGTAATTTGCTTAGAAAGGCCAAAGTCACAAACTTTTGCATTCATCTCAGCATCCAAAGAATGTTGCTGCACTTCACATCACGGTGAATGATTCGTGGATTGCTTCCATTGTGTAGATAATCCAACCCTTGAAAAGAAGCAAGTTTCAGTAAAACAATCATTTAGTCCTAAAGTTTAATGGTGATGCTTACATTATAAAACCATGAATAGTTGTAACAAAATAGGGAAGAGGAGATCAAAACCCAACTCGAACTCAAAGAAAAATCATTAAGGGCATTAATTTTGGCTGGTAGATGGCAATTAAACCTGCAATGGTGGATCCCCATTCTGACTAACAGGGTGGGTAAGTTGTTCATGTATCACGGGGATAGGGATGCTACCAAAAGCCAATTCAGAGTTCAGTAGGAACCCGATAGGGTGCCCAATCTCGGCATCCCAAAACCCCTAATAAACAATAAATGTCATATTTTCTAAATGTGTGGAAGCCATCAAAGTATGTGTGGCACACCATATCCAATGATATCAAAATGCATTCTTTTATATAGTTTTGGTACACTTTTGTTTGCTTTTGCTAGTGACGTGGGACTAAACACCTAGACTTTCTCACATCGTATGAAGTGGTTTGAATCACGGTCTTTACAAGACTGTGAAACTCAAGTAAGCTTCTAGTGAAAACCACTTTATACCTCTCAGTTGTTTTTGATTGACTTGTTCCGACGTAGTCTTGAGTTGAATTAAATTTTTTGGGCATAGTTAGGGCGGTCAAGGAAAGTCAGAATAGGTTAAAGAAGGAAAGTTAGAATAGGAAAGTCAGAATAGTTAAATAAGGAAAGTCAGAATACAGTTTCATGTATGTTGCATTCTTCTGCTGCATATAAAGAACTACAATCTACAACTCTCAAGAAAGAAGAACAAAATGTAGTCACCTTATACCAAGAACTAATATAAGAACATTATTCATTAATTTGGCAAAACTATTTTCATAAGAACTATGACGTATAAGAAATTTACCTTTTGCAGCATCAACAACGATTTTCAGTCTGTGGCCCCAGCTTAATGTTACCTTTTTACTGTTTTGACCTGAAACAGTTGTTTAGCAGATAGAGATGCACAAGATATAACATAGAGCCATACTTTCAGAAATGGGGAAATAACAGAAAGAAATATATTTTCTTAGAGCAGCTTACAGTATAGATTATCACACAGTAAACCACCTGGTAAGAACTCATAGACTAGTATCATTTGTTTGGATTCATAGCAAAAGCCTTCCAAGGATACAAGATTCTGATGGTGAATTTGTGACAACAGATACACCTGCACATTCACATTATAAAGAAAAATGGGAAATTGTAAAAGCTACTCAGTTTTTATTTTTTATTTATTTTTAAAAGCATAATAACAGGAAGCTCATTAAGTGACAAACTTGAGAAGGTCAAGCCCCATTCAAAAAATTTGTTTTCCTTACTTTACTACAAGAATAAAAAAAAATACTTACCTAGTCATAAGCACTTCCAAATACATAAAAAACATTACCAATTGCAGTTTATTACACGATGCTTTAACCATAGAAGTGTATAAGTTCGAATTTCATCAGTTTAGGGCTGGTTAAGCTGCATCCTGATTGTTGAAATAACACTAGTTCTAATTTTAGAAAAAGCTATTGCTTCCCAAAATCGTCCAAATACGAATTTGTCACAAGTTAAAAGGGCTAAACATCAAGTGACATATTCAGTTTTTTGAGTCTCTTGTCTAGTCTAGAATTGTTTTTTGGCTTGCTCTAGTGAGAGCAAACATTGATCTTTCAACCTTAGGTCCCAACGAACCTAATGACAGACCATATCTTCCTTCCTTTTCTCCTTTCCTTTTTCAATCTGTCAATTCTCTTTCTTGAAACCTAAAAACCTCACATTGCAAACTCCATTAATATGATACCTTGCAAACTCCATTAGGCTTTGGTGGAAAACTCCATTAATATGATACCTTACAAACTCCATTCAATGATATAAGCCTAATTTATCAATGGAGTTTGCAAGGTATGGTATTATTAATGGACTTTGCAAGGGTATCATATTTATTCTCTTTTTGTTAATTCTCTTTCCTTTTGCCAATGACATAAGCTCTAAACTATTTTGGAATTATTTATAGTAACCTTAGGTTCCAAGCTCCACCACTAAAGCCTTGGCGAAGACGCTGCTGCAGAGGAGTGTTTTTTTTTTCTTTCTAAATGGCTGAGATTTTCATATGGTCACCCTTTCTTTAACTAATGTATAGCCATGGTGCTCTTAAGGCTGGGGCAAGCCACTTTAAATAAGAATAGAGCCTTGGCGAAGCTCCAGACAACGTGCCACCAACAGATATTTCGGGCAAATTAACAACTGAGAACAATAACCATTTGCTCCAATAGCTCATGAACTTGTCTATTATCTTATTGGCCACCTGCAAATAAGTACGGTACAACCTAAAATTCGGCAATCGGAATCCCTCAGTCAATAGATTCTCATGTTGTAATCTTGCTTCGGTGGCAACCCCTCCACATCCTGAAAAGAGTTCTCACAATCCTTTTGTGACCTCCCAAGCTCTGTGAAAGTCTACGCAGAAGTCAAGGATGGCAAACATACAACAAGATGAACCAACCTTTAGGGTTGAGATAATGAGAATTTATAGCTTCTCAAATTGAAAATTCCCAACTACCCTTATCCCTGATCATTTGCATAAGAGGGGAAAAAAATGTTTGGAGTTACATAAACTGAAATGCCTCAAAGTTTTGCCTTCTAAACATTGCAAAGTTACAATAAATGATTCAAGATAGTTTAGAGCTTATATCATATAAAGGAGTTTGAAAGGTATCTTTTCATAAGAAATAAATTAGAAGGGAAAATGCTGAAAGTATAGAACCTCATTGATAAATGAATCAACACCAAGTTGGGTTCTATCAAATCGCACTTTCACAGCTACATCTTTGCCCTCTGGAAGCTTTCCAAGGTAGACAGTTCCAAAACTACCATGGCCTATAACCTCTTTGAATTTGTTAGTCGCTGCTTTTATGTCTTTGTAGGTTAAAACTTTTGCAACATTCCAGTTTCGCATCTCTGGCATTGTGCCTAAGCAATAAAATTAGCGACGTCACATTAGAATGCAGTAGTCTCATAGTAATGCCAGGAGTGTATTCAAACCATAATACTTGTTCTATATGTGGTGTCTATCCCATGTTTCTTTCTTTTGTACAAGAATATTAGAAATAAGATAAAGAGTATGCAAATAACAATCCACCAACTACACCAATTATATATAATGGCCCTCGGGCTGTGCCTGTTATGCTTCTTTCGGCTAAAGATTGTAACCTCAGGCACCTCTACTGAATGATTGGTTGAGAATTGGTTACATGTCAAAGAGGAGAAGGAGAGGCATAAATTTCCTGATGTTCCGCGCCAAAACAGAGCATGAATATGATTAAATCTACAAATAGATAGAAACAATGTGAGGTTAACCTCATACCTGACTTCCAAACTTTCCCTATTCAATGACCCTGGCAGGGTACCCTCGAGTTTATTATTTTCAAGATTTATACATAACACAATATCATACAAGTTATAGAACAACTGTCTACCCAAATAAAAAAAAAAAAAAATTTCAATTTCACAGAAACTTGCTTAAAATAATTGAAGCTCCTTCAAATCTCCCAAGCTATCTAGAACTGTTCCTTGTAAACTATTGTTTTGCAAATCCCTTCAGAAGTATGTGGAACGTAAATTTAGCACCATATCTTTTGTCCTATTGATCCAAAAAAATTACCCATCTAACAACATCACTTCATGTTCAAATATAAGATATTATGCTTCCATAACGTATTCGATACTCAGACACATTTGGACACTCCATTTGACACACTCTGTTCAGATCATCAACTTCTTCACATATATTTCAGGGGTTTGTATATGTTACAATAATGTATGGAAGTAGCTATTTTTTTCTAGTACCAAGCCCTACACGTGTTTTAATTGCAAACTTAAATAAGCAATTCAATAGCAGCTTTCTTCAATCAATTTTAAGATTACATTTCGTACAATTCTGACAATGCAATAGCACTTTCTAATAATTGTACAATATTAACCCAAAGGAAAAGCAACTAATAAATTAAGCAAGCTAAACTCAGACTAAGGGAGACAGCGTAAAAGAGTAGAGCAGCAGACGACACAATAGCAATGGCACCAGGTGGGAGGGTCTAATAAAGGAGGGCATGGACTTGATATTCAGAAGCCCTATTATCACAGCCCATTCACAAAGTATTAACTATTATGATGCTTAGAATATAATTTTGAGTTATCCCTACTTTGCAACTTACAGATATTGGTGGTTAGCCAAAGTGGAGATATCATATCCAACTGACGTTAGTTTATTGAAACTCAAGTTCCTGCAATATTTAGCAGATGTTGTCATTCCTGCAATGATAGTTTAGTTACTAATAAACAGTGTAGCAATAGACTATAACATGAATGAGATAGGAAATATTACAATTTCTCCAGTTCCTGCAAGCTACCCAAGTTTTGTGTCTACCCCATAAGTGACGTGTTGTGTAAATCCCTGAATTATATTCCAGCAAATCTAATTAGGTAAATAGGATAAAGAAACTTTGCATAGAAAATATGCTATTAATCTACTGATATGAAAAAGTTGGAAACCAGCATAGATAATATTGATATTAAGTTTGTGTTTGTGTACAATGGAAACCATGCGTTGGCATATGCAAAAAATTTAGTAACCATTTCAAAGAAAATGAATTCCCATTTCAAAGGGAAAAAGATGATTTAGTTATTTTTCGCATCAATGAGTGGCTTCAATACAGATTTAGTACACTCTAGTGATAATTCATAAACTTTCTTAAAAAAATTCCCATTGCAAGTAAAGACACCTTAAGAGTGAATTCATATTCAAAGAGCTTACAATGTTTTAAGATCTAGCAAATCTCCAAAAGTTGGGCTGATTGATCTCAAATCAATGTCGAAAAGTTCCCTAATATTTGTCAATAAAAATGAACTATACATGAATACATGATAGCACAATGAATTGTTTGTTAAAAAGAGAAAAATGAGTAAAATAAATCAACATAAATATTATGCTCACAGTGATGTAACAAGACTTCCTTCACAGCCAATATGTTTCCATGGTGTTGGCAAGCATGGATCATCATGCCAGTCTAAATCCAAGCCAGTAGATTGTTGGATAACTTGAAGTGCTGGAATATAAAAACTGAAATATATGAGCTAAATTTAAACTGAAATAATGTCAAGAATATCAGTTAAGTGTACCAACGAACATTACCTTCTCAATGGGGTTTTTTCCTTCTTGATCATACTGTTTTGAAGATCCTAAGAATCCTTGAGACAAATCTTATGACTGAAGAAGGGAAATTAGAAAATTAGATTTAAAGAATTGGAATAAGAAGAGCTTTACTAGAGATATATGTTCTAATATTAACATTTAGTAAACACAAATAGATGAAGTTCAACCTTGTTGTCAAGATTCGAGTCCATCTCCACAAGCGAGGAAGCGCCAATATTTGGATTGGCATTGATCTTGAAGGAATCTGACCACATGCTAGCCTGGTGAGCTGGTTCATGTCACTCCATGTTTCTGAGGAAATAGGCATGGATTGGACTGTATATTATTGCTTTTATAATAACTTACCCTCCCATCATTTGCATCTTTTTTTATGTTTTTTTTTGCCAATAACTAGGCACGACAACTCACTGTTTTTGTCTCCCTGGTGGCATGCCTTCGACGTGCCACTTGGGTCCATGCAATGTCAATCAATGTTGTTTCGCTCCATTGGCTTCACCACACCTTATTCAAGTTGAAGTGTGATCAGGGCAACTAAGACACTCCTAGATTTTTTTTTGTAAAAGTACCTTGAATTGAGGGGGGAAATAAAACTTATAGAGACAACTTTAAATCACAACAAATTTTCAACATGATAAGAATCTGAAATAATTAGAAATATAAAAATTCTACCATTGAAAAAAGTCTCCGCAGCAACGACGCCTCGCCTTGCCAAGTTGGTAGGCGCCTAGGCGGAATTGGAGCCTTGCAGCTAACAACGTATTTAGCCCATGTCTTTATTTTCAAATGCTCTACAGATTGTATATAAAATTTGATCTAATTCGAAAAAGATATTACCTTATAACCATAGTTGTGATAATGGCTTTCCTTTTTGGCATGTCTAACACAATCCTGTACACATTCAGCAAGTTGTTTCTCCACGTCTTCCACAGGAAGGCAGGCATCGACATTCTGCATGTGGAACAAGAAAATCTTAACGAATGTTTTAGAAACGAAGCCAAAGATGAAAGACTGGTCTAACTAGCATGCTTAGCAACCTGAAATCAGAGCAAAAATAGAATGAAGAAAGAAGAACAAACCAGTCTATCAGACAGATTGCCTTGTTAAATCCGTCCCTCTAACAATCTCAAGTTAAACAGCCTCTAAAAAACAAGAAGAGATACAAAAAGCGTTTTATATGAAAAGCCCCAAAAGATTCGACTCCAGAACCAATCTTGCAAAACAATATCACAAAACCCAAAACCTATTAAACCACAAATAAAAAAAAGGTATGAAAAATTTCTCATGACTGACCGTTTTGATCTCAATCGCATTGAAACTGGTTGCAACCTCTGTTCGAGCAGGCAACAAATATGCATACATAGGGAAACAAGCACTAAAATAAGCAACAAAAGAAGAAATATGCAACAAAAGAAGAAACAGAGATTGAGGAGAGAAAGAAACCCAGAGCTTCTCTTGAGCTCCACAGATGATCAGATCAGAACCAATCGACATAAATCCCTCTTAACCACCTTCTTATTGCTCTATTCCTCTTATCACCAACAACAAGAACCTCTTTTATTCTCTTCTCTTCACTTCTATTCTCTCTACAAATTGTACCAACAAACTGAAACATATATAAGTAAAAAATCAACAAGGCAACATCAACAGCAACAACAACAACAACAACAACAACAACAAGGAAGTTATAAATCTATGGCTACAATTAACAAAAACCCATCTAGCCTAATCTTTCTCTCCATGGATCTCGCTTTTCTCCTTGGATCGATCTCTTTTCCTCGCTCTCTCCCTTGATCTCTCTCCCTGAATCTGGCTCTCTGCCTTGCTCGTTCTCTCTCGAATCGATCTCTCTCCCTCGCTCTCTCTACCCTCTCCCTGTATTCCTTAATGAAAGAAATTGGAATTGGGTGCATGTTTTGTTAGAGAGTCGAGGGATTTTCTAAACTTCCAAGTGAAATTCGAGCGGCGCCATAATTTTTATTTCCCGCTTTCAGTTCTATAGCGTTTTTTATTGTAATGCTATTAAAAGAAGGCTTTTCATAGCACAGATTGACAAAACACTATATTTAAGTGCTATTAAAGGGCACTTGTGTTGTAATGCCAAGGACAGGGACGACATTACCATTGGCAACATGTACCACTATTTGACTGGATGGTTTTAAGACTTGTACCTGTCTAGAATCACAAGTCACATGGTTCGTGCAACCATAATCAATTATCCATGTATTATTCAAAACAGATGCAGAAACCTTTAAAATCTTACCATCATTACCTGCAACGATGACCAAATCTGAGGCATGTTCAACTACATGTTTGAAGTTATCCTCAGTTGCAACAACAGAGGCATGGGGTTTTTTATAAGGGGGTCACGAGTTTTGTCTCAACCTTCAGGATAGCCAATGATCTCATAGCAGCGCTTCTTAAAGTGTCTTGTTAAACCATAGTAAGGACATTTGGTGGGAGGCTGAACATTGTTGCTATTGATCAAATCCACCGAACTGATTCTGAGGAGGCCAAGTCGCCTTGGCCACCATGACAGAGACATCTGTCTTGTCTCTTTCTGCCCTCATGGCTTCCTTCCTATCAGCTTCGCGGCGAATGTATGCATAAGATGCTTGGAGCCCCAACACTGGTTCCTTCCTCAAAACCTCACCTCATAACTGTTCGTACACATCATCCAATCCTGCAAAAAAGATGTAGGGCCCTATGTCGTTCCACTGATAGCTAATAGGCTTTGACATCATTTTCACTTTCCATCATCACTTTCTCACGATGAGTCAACTCCTGAAAGATTTTCGTCAACCCCTCAAAATAAGTTGTCAAAGACCTATCGTTCTGTTTGGTAGTGAAGGCCTTCTGACTCAAGGTGAATACCTTAAATTTATAGTTCTCATCAACAAATGTTGTTTTTAGAGCATCCCATATTTCGTTTGTAGTATGCAAGCGAATATATCACTTCGTGGTCTTAGAAGTCGTGGATGACAACAACCAACTTTTCACCTTCTGATCGTCGCAATACCAATCATCATATTTTGGATCAGTATTGGCAGAAGCCTTGATACTGCCACGAAGATACCCCACCTTCTGTCTTTCGGCAATGTGCACCCCAATGAGTTGAGCCCACAAATCGTAATGCTTCTCGTCAAGCATCATACCAATATTGAAATTGGCATTGTTTGATTGGACCACAACAGGAGCAACAACGGATTTGTTTTCATCACCCATTACAGGTTTCGTTAGATCTAATAACTTCGTGTTATGTTTGTTCGGCAAGTCTATACTTGAGTCAGGTTCATTGGTGTGAGATTTACGCCTACTTCTATTATTCTTCTATTGCTCTAATACGAAGAAGACTTCAATTGTATGTTTATTGATATCTTTCTTTTGGTATTTATACATTGTATACAACCTTAATTGCAAGTAATAAATCAATTAGATCTCTCCTAACTAAAAAACAAGAATATCCTAAAACAGAATATCCAAATAATAATATCGGCATATTGTTAACATACTACTTCAACACATACAATGAGGAACATAACCTATATAAAACCTCCTATGTCTATATTCTAAAATTTAAATAAATTAAAGTGACTAGAAGAAACCTCATCTGTCCATATATAAGACTGTTTTGATGAATTGGATTGGTTTGCAATATAAGAACTAGAAGAAGGAAATTCCAAGAGATGGGAGTTTGTAGTAGCAAAGAAAAGTTTGAAGGATTCAAGAATGATGACGACTTTGAAGATGAGTAATGGCAAGAGGAAGGTTCATGTGGGGGAGATTTCAGAGCCCGTGAGGTTGAAAGGAACTTGTATGTGTGCTTCCATGTTTACCCAATAAGGGAGAAAAGGAGTTAATCAAGATGCTACGACCATGCGAAAGGTATTAACTTTCTTCTTTCATCTTCGTGAATTTTTGCGTGACATAAGGTTCTACCTTTATTGAAGTGTTCATCGGTTTATATGAATGAATTATATACATGGATAGTTAGACAATAACAAGATGAAATGAAGATAGATGACTAGCTACGAAGCACGGATTCGCGGAAAAACCCTGCCGAATACATGAAAACGCGAGTCGGATACGGATACGCGTGCGATTCATGTCGGATACGCACTCGACACGTGGTCAACATGTCGGTCAACTTGACCTGGTCCGGATTTGTTTGCTAAATTTTTTTTTTCAGATCTAGATACGATCGGACGGTCAGGATAAAAACCCCTAATATAAAACCTAAATCTCGATTTCCTTTTGCAATTGTGTTTTCAAACAGACAGAGAGCGAGGAGGCGACGAGGCAAGGAAGGAACCGAGGCGAGGAGGCGAGGAACCAGAGGAGGCGAGGAACCGAGGAAGGAGGCGAGGAACCGAGGCTCTACTCTCTCACTCGACTCTCACTGTCACTGTTTGTTGGTGTTTTACTGTTTTGTGTTTTGTTGGCCAAAAAAAATCTCACTCTGGGACTGGGACAAAATGAGATGGATAAATCAAAATCATCTAACAATGGAAGGATGCTCTAATGTTCGTGTTCGTCTCTCCATCTCATTTCGTCTCTCTTGCTTTTTTTTTTTTTTTTTTTTTTTGTGTCTTACTGAGATTCCTGTGGAAGTGGTCATTGATGGTCTAATACGGCTTATAGAAAAATTTAACTTGCCTCCATATTCATAGAAATCTAAGTTCTAACCTTCAAATTGTAATTCGTATCAAACTCTTAAAGCTTGCCATTGGACTGTCAAAGGCAATGCAAGTTTCTAGCACATAATAAAAAGAACAGTATTGGAAAAAGACCGTTGTTTCTTTTTTGACCTTGGTATCTGATCACTCTGATGAAAGTGGAAGCTGAGAATGTCAAATTAAACCATCTTGAACAAGGTAGTAATATCTTGACATGTGATGGAAATACATTTTATTTTTATCTATTGCATTAGTCAAAGAAATTTCAGTACTTCATATGGTTATTCATAAAGTTTTGGACAAAACCTTAGAGACTCTAAGGTCTTTATGATGTGGTGATTCTGATGATGATGTTTGTTAGTGTGTGTTTGTGACATTGATTATTTGTGGGTTGTTTGAACCTTATTTTGGACTTTGTTTGTCATTCCATGGGTCATTTCCACTACAAATTACTTCCTTTATAAGTTGGATTTTGCTATATGAATTTTTGCTTAGAAACCTTCAAGAGTGTCCTATTCTCTTACAAATATCTGCAAGAGGTTCTGTTATGGCACTCACATACCATCTTGTGTTACTCATATGTAGATATTGTGGGAGTTTCTGTATGTATGTTGTTGACCTGTTTTCATTATATCATATATGTTATATTCTTTTCTTTGCTATCATGTGCAGATTTAATAATAGATTCACTTCATTGTGCTAATCTCTGATACTAGTTGTACTCATCTTTGCCTCATTTTTTTCTTTTTCTTTTCTTTTTTGGAACAAGCAAGACAATATTTATTATGCAAAACGAACAAGCCTAGGTTAGGAAGAGTAAAAGACACACTCAAGCCAAGAAAACCAAGCAAACAAAGAAGGATTTTACATTACAGTGAAGATTAAGAAAACATGAAATCCTCTAACCTCTTCCTACCTGATATGATATCACATCCATATGAGTCCATTGCCAAAGCATGGACTTGAAGAATCAAGTGATGGGTGTTCTTAGTCTTCCCTTAAATTTTTTTACCATTCCTCTCTTTCCAAATGGTCCAGAGGATGGCATGAGGAAACCTTAAAAGTAACTCGATGATATAATTTTTTTACCTGTTTATTGAGCTATTATCACATGCATCATTTTTTTTATCTGTTCTACTTGAAATTAAAATGCGTTGCATTTGTGGTTTAGGTACTTTCTACTGGACTTGGTAGAATAGTTCCAAATTTGATATCCAGGAAGCACACAAATAGTGCAGCTACAGGTAGTTTGGTTAATTCATGAATTACAGATAAACAACTTCTGAAAAATGCATTTTTGTAATAATCTTGGTGTTTGAATGCAGAGAATTTAGAGAATCAATTCATTTCTTGGTGTTTTGCCACATCAATACTAGCTGGTAGCTGCAATATTTCTCTTCTTGTAAGTTCTTCTCCTGTCCTTTTCGGCTTGTCCATTTGCCGTAAAATATTCTACTATTCTAGCAATATTACCTGCAAGTTTGCAACACGTAAGACGTAAATAATTATCAGTCTTCAATACTACTTACTAGTTACTACTTACTACTTAGTACTTACAAGTTGCAATTAAATTATATTAAATATACCTATTCTAGCAATACTACCTGAGTACCTGCAAGTCTGCAACCAAATTTTTTTTTTAAATCCATGTTTCTTTTCCTTTTTTTACATGTAAAGTTTTAGACCAAATGAGCGGAGAAGATAATGCTCCTCTTTGGAGGCATGTCACACGATTAAGAAGAACAAATGAAGGTGGAGGGAATCAAAGGTGGAAGTGTAACTTTTGCAAAAATGAATATACGGGATCTCATCACTACTACAAATATAGGCTTGCATAACGCTTAAAAATAGGCCTAGATAGCGCTTTTTAGCGCTATGCAAGGCGCGTACTTGAATAGCGCTTCGTTAGATAGCGCTTTATTAAGCGCTAATTTTTTTTTTTAAATTAGCTTGCATAGCGCTTTTATGAGCGCTATTTAATTTTGTTGATTTTTTTTTAAAATTTTTTTTTTGATTTTTTTTATAATTAGCTTTTAAAGCGCTATTTAATTTCGGTGAATTTTTTTTATTAACTACCATATAATATTTTTTATATAATATTTAATATAATAATGACAACGTTCAATCAATCAATAAAGACACAACATGATAACTAACTGTTTCTCATTCATTCAAAATATAATTTAAGCATTCATACAAAATTGTTAATATGCTATCATATATATACACCAGCTTTTTTGGCCACAAAATGAAATGGCCAACAGCTTCTCCTACAGTCCTAACTTCGTCTGTACATTGCGGCACCGCTGAATGTTTCTCAGATTCTACCGCCACTTCAAATTGTATCCTCGCATAACCTGAAATTGCATCATGGCATTGTATAAGTATAACAACACACACACACACACTAAGTCGGTATATAAATCTTAACCTGAAATACAAGAACACACCTATTACTGCTACTATATATATGCAAACCACTGCCAAACACAAAGGGTTTTGTATCAGTAAGATAAATGTAAATGACTAAAGGTCCAACTATATTTCTTGATAGGAGCCTTCTCAACTAATACATATATATAGTAGCAGTAATAGGTGTGGAACTTACCCCAGAATAACCAATTCCAACGAGCTCAAGAACTCCGGGAACTAAAGGAAGCCTATCAATGGCCTGCAAAAACATAATGCACAAATTAAACTTTCGTTCAATAAATATCATACAAGCTATCAATAACTCTTAAGTTCGCATATAACAGATATGATCAGTATTAATCTTTTAACTGCAATGAAATCTGAAGGGCAGTAAATATTAGAAAGATTTTATGCTCACAGAAATCATCCCTGTAGAGCCCCATAGAGCAACTCCACCAGCAACTACAAGTGAAGTCGTGGCATACACATTAAATGAATAAATACACAAATATGTGGCATTGAAAATGCAGTTAGTGGCCAAGAATTGAAAGAAATGTACAAGTAGTAGGGAGTTTTCGATTGGTACTTTACCTCAAGTTATGAAGAAACACCATAGGGAAGAAGTGCAGCAGCTGTGATCCTTCCTTCCTCGTTCAATATGTTGAAAGTAGATGATGCATTTCTCTGGAAAATCAGAGAGAAAAGGAAACAATTCAGGATATGTCATAAGGCCCTCCTTTTCTCAATACTTCCATTAATCAAATAATCCATGTCAATAATATGGGTGGAGCTACCCGTGCTAAATAGCATATTGATGGCGTAGGAAGCTCTCAACAACAATATCAAACATATATGTCAATTTCACCAATGGAGGAGGTCCTGCTAAAACTCAAAAGAAGTCCCTCAATTCAAGCCCTTTGTGTTTGAGGATGGACTATTACTGAAGATGCTCGTCTTACAGACTCGGAAATCAAAATAATTAGAAATGTGCAACTAGGAGACTAGCTAAAAAAACCAAAAACCAAAAACCAAAAAAAACTTGGGTAGGCTAATAAGAGTATACCGAATCTATCTCTTCTAATTTCATGCCAGTCGAACGAATGAAGCGTCGAACTTCAGGATCCACACACCTCCCAGTTCCAAGAATCAGAATCTCTGTGAAAGAAATAGCTAAATAGATCAGTTGTATTTTTCAGCAAGCACAAGGTAAAGATGACTATCGTTATACTCTTGAGTTACTAAGCCTAGAGTTATAATCACAGAGAATATAGATATGGAAGTGACAGCAAACAAGAAAAAAGAATAATAATTGTAGTCTTCTAATATACTATTGTAAAAACCTTTTCTACAGTTAAAAAACAAGCTCAAGTACCTAATAAGTAACAACTAATAAGATGGGATGCATCCACCCTAAAAACCTACCCTATGTTAACAAAAGGTCTGGTGTTAAATGAATATTCAACGAGCATTAATTTATTGTTTGACTACTATGGTTAGTCGAAGACTTCAGTTGGTGCCTAGTGTGTGAATGGCTTTACATGTCTGATTATACGAGGTTACTATAGGGCCTCTTATTTCCCCTAATCATAGAATCTGGCCTAACCACCTGCTTGGTAGTGTTGACTAATTCCTCCTGGATTTTACACCATCTGTCAAACAAAAGATATATAAGCTCTACATCAAATAACTAAATAAATAAATACACATTAAATTTTATGATCCAAAAAATATACACTAAGAATCTGAAATCACAGAAATATAGAAGCTCTACAAATGAATAAATAAACAAATATGTGGAGTGAGTGGTGTACATACAGTATGCTGCAGACTTCCAAGTATTGCGGATGACTCACAAACCGAAGAAGAATTATTAGCAGATGGACAAACCGCAAGCATGCTTCCCTGTTGCAACAGAACCGAAGAAGAATTATTAGCAGATGACTCACAAATTTCAAAACATAAAGGTAAAGGCCAAATCAAATCTAAAACAACGGTGAAGATGACCCAAAAAAACAGAGAGAGAGAACATAAAGGAGCACAACTTACATTAGACGTGTGGCCCCGAAACTTTCACCAAATGATATCAAGTCCTCTATGTGATCCATGTCGAAACTGGCAGCTACAGCACGTGCAAAGGCCATGCCTTGCTCTTTCTGTAGTACAATTTTGCGAGTCTCTAAAACTTTCAACAGCTGAACTCTAACAAGATAAATGCACACTGAATAAGATTTACAACCCCATGAAAGTGCCTCATCATGTATAGCAAAGAACCTATCACATTTGAATTATCACATTACAACTTAAATAATGTTTCCCCCGGTGCCATACTTGCTTTCCAAGAGCATCTCCAATGGATAGCAGTAGCACAAACAATGTATGCAGGTATACACAAAGATATCTACTTGATTTCATGTTTATGGCTATCTAATTGATTTCATATTTTAGTTATATATAGATATGGTTTTCACTGACCC
Organism: Berberis thunbergii; assembly: GCA_003290165.1. NCBI lineage: Eukaryota > Viridiplantae > Streptophyta > Magnoliopsida > Ranunculales > Berberidaceae > Berberis > Berberis thunbergii. Next base: position 8,163 of record QNQO01000446.1, on the reverse strand, counting down.
CACAGAAGAGCAGATGTTTAAAATTTACTTCCTTGTTGCAAAGATACACAAAGAGACATCTTCATAAACGCAAGGAGTGACTTTTGACACCTAGGCTACACTTGGTTCCACCGTAACTGTGGAATGTTTTCACAGGAAAATCTTTAAATATAGGCATGATTGTACACCTCTGGAACATACCTTGTTTCTCACACCTCCCACAATAAATGAATTTCACATGGGGATGATAAACAATGGATATTCACTAGTCATATGATAAAAAAAGACACTAGTTCCCTCACAAATTTGGATGTACAAACAAGACTATATTTTCCTATCAAAGACCCCTCAGTGGTCTTGAATAAACAAGTAACTTAAGTTGCAATATCTATATCAATAACACTGCTACAATTGCTTACACCTATGTATGATTTATGAATTTTATTACATGATCAGTTGTTCAGTGACTGCTACTATATATGTTTCGAACTTAATAGCATCTGGATACCAAGGAATCTAAATCAGTAGGAAGCTGAAGGTAGATATTAAATCATGTTATTTATTACAAAGTTTAAAGAGAAATTTTACCAACCAGTAAGTGAGACACACAAACAATGAAGTTCGAGTTACCAAAAATTAAAGTTGGAATTGTTATATTTCTTTCGTAATCATAGTGTGGTCCATACTTTGAATTTTCCTCCTTCAAAGTAGATCTGTTAGACTCAGATTGATGCGCTCCAGGCTGCCATAAACCCAAAGAACGAAAATCAGGATACAAGTAAAAGAATCATAATATGAGTGAATAAACTCATACCTAGATGATATCAAACAGTCCTCTGCTCCTCAAATCATACTTCACTTCATTCCCATTCTCTCCTTCTCCTCTTCCATCCTGCAAACAAATGGTCAAAATCAGAAAAAACCCAAAGGAGAAATGGTAAAATTAAACACAAAAAAATGGTTTTTACCTGATGGGCAGAAGATGGCATGCCGCTGCAAATATGGAGAACTCAGAACCTAAAAACCCCAAACCCAAAATTTTAGAGTCTTGATTGAGTGAAGAGCTCAATATGTCTGTCATTCCGATGCTCAAGTTTTGAACTAGATTCGAGTCGCATCATAGTCTCTTCTGTTCGAACTGTTTGGGGACAAGCTACTGAACATAGGAAAGTGCCCAACAATTAAGGCAAACACAGTTTCTAGTCCCCCGTGAGAAGTAATTTGCTTACACCCTACATAATTGTCATTTGTTAAGTTCATCAGAACCTGCCCATAAACAAATAAAAAGGAATGATCAAAATCTGACTGATATTAAGTAAGAACTCACCAAGATAAGGTTGTTGGAATAAGAGATAACAAATAACAATATGATGCTAGTTAGATAACTCAGAAAACAGATTACAGAGTTGATCAGAGTTGAGTGAAGTGATGAAAAGCGACAAGAAGAAAGCCCGATGAAGCAAGATTGGCAATGATTGCACCCAACAACTTACTCAACTCCTCATCATTTCACACTGCCAATTGTATGTGTCGTAGCACTATTCTGGATTGCTTGTTGTCTCTCGCTGCTTTTCCTGCTAACTCCAACACCTGATAAAAGAAACCCATTGTAAATTAGATTCCCAATTCATTAGGTTAAAATTGTTCAAGTCTATTTCACAAAAAATCACAAATTTAAGCACCATAATCAAAGTCCATTGTCAATTTCATAAAAATAAACCAAAACAATCAAACCCATGTAAACATAAACATGATTCAATTTCGTTTCAGAAAATCAAAAAATTAGGGCACAAAAGGCAAATCAAAACCAAACTAATGAAACCCATTCAAAATCAAAGCATGCTTAACCAACCCGGTTCTAAAGATATAAACTTGAAACAAAATACCCAAATTTAAATGAGCTTCTGACTCCTCGGTTCCTAGCCTCCTCTGGTTCCTCGCCTGAGTCGCCTCCTTCCTCGGTTCCTCGCCTCCTCGCCTCGGTTCCTTGCCTCCTCGCCTCATCGCCTCTCTGTGTGTTTGAAAAGGGGATTCTAAATGTCGAGGAAACCAAAATCTGAAAAATGAAAAAATGAGGGCTTGTGATCTTAACCGTCCGATCGTATCAAGATCTGAAACAATGAGATTTAATTTGATATTTGATCAAAATCGAAGTGCTATCCTAAATGGAAGTAGCATAGCGCTTCGGAAGCGCTATGGTAGCTTTGGTAACTTTTTTTCTCATAGCGTTTTTAAAGCGCTATCTAAGACATAACTAAGATAGCACTTAACTGAAAAAAAAAAATTAAAAGCGCTGTTGTAGAGTTTTTTTTTTTTTTTAAAGACAAATAAGCGCTATCCTAGTGCCCACTTGGATAGCTCTTTAAAAAAGCGCTATCTAAGTGGCGTTACCTAAGCTAATATTTGTAGTAGTGCATACTAGACTAAGGCACCATTTGTTGAAGGAAAGAGGTCATGGGATAGCTATTTGTGATAAGATCTCTTCTGAACAATTTATAGAGGTACAAAATCTTGTTGATGCAGCTGCATTGAGAGTAGAAAATGCTGCTCGTGCACGTGTTGTTCCTTTACCTCCTTCAAGGGGCTCAGCTCAAGGTAGTTGCGCAGGTCCGAGTGTTGGCGTAAGTTCATCCCCTGATTCAAGGAAAGGAGAGCAAGTAATCCGATTACGGATGCTTTCAATCTCAATGATCGGCAAGAGTTAGATGCTTTGATTGCAAGGATACTTTACTCGGCTGCATTGCCTTTCAACCTTGCAAAGAATCCGTATTATCAGAATGCCTTCACCTTTTCATCAAATAAAGCTAAGTCTATTAGTGGTTACAAGCCACCTGGGTACAATGCATTGAGGGCAACTTTGCTTCGAAAAGAAAGAGATCACGTTGAAAGGTTATGGAGACATAAAGTACACATGGAAGGCTAAAGGAGCAACCATTGTTTGTGATGGATGGAGCGATGCTCAAAGGAGGCCTCTTATTAACTTCATAGTAATTAATGAGGGTGGTCCAATGTTTTTGAAGGCTGTGAATTGTGAAGGAGCGGTCAAAGATAAACATTCATTGCTGGCTTGATCAAAGAAATTATTAATGTGGTTGGGCCTAATAATGTGGTCCAAGTCATAACTGACAATGCTCCAGTTTGCAAAGCTGCAGGTTTAATTGTTGAGAGTCAATACCCTCAAATCTTTTGGACACCTTGTGTAGTCCACACTCTCAACCTTGCTTTGAAAACATATGTGCCCCAAAGAAACACACCTTCAATGAAAAGGTCTACAACGAGTGTAGTTGGATTGTTGATATTATTGGGGACGGCGTGCAAATCAAAAATTTTGTCATGAACCATTCTATGAGATTGCACATGTTCAATGAGCATTCAAGCTTGAAGTTGCTTCTATTGCAGAGACCCGCTTTGCTTCAAGTATACATTATGCTGGAAAAGGCTGAAAGACATTAAAAGTAGTCTCCAAGTATGGTGATTGGTGGTAAGTTGGGATTCCTACAAGGAAGATGATGTTGAGAAAGCAAAGTTTGTGAAGGAAAAGTTATTGGATGACTTGTGGTGGGACAAAGTGAACTACATACTTTGTTTCACAGAACCTATATATACATATGTTGCGGAGGGCTGATACTGATGAGCCTTGTCTTCACTTGGTGTATGAAATGTGGGATACTATGATTGAAAAAAGTGAAGCAAATTATTTATCGCCATGAAGGGAAGACAAAATGATGAGGAGTCAGACTTTTATTCAGTGGTGTATCATATATTGGTTGATAGATGGGAGAAAAGCAACACACCACTACATTGTTTTAGCAATTCCTTAAATCCAAGGTAACTTAAGTTTTGCAATATTCTTTTTCTATTTAATTTAGAAAATTGGGGTTAGGTTTATAATATTAATTTGTGATTGCTTAGGTATTATAGCAGACAGTGGCTTGAAGGGCTCCGAATCGTGTTTCCCCAGATTGTGATTCTGACATTTCAATGGAAGAAGAATAAATGCTTTCAGAGATACTTTGCCTAATGATGAAGAAAGAAGAATGGTAACAACAGAGTTTGCAAGGTTTTCAGCGGTGTGTGGGACAATTTGCAGATAGGGATTCTATAGAAAATAGAGCACACCTAGATGCAAACATTTGGTGGCTTGCTTCATGGTTGTTCTGCACCATTACTCAGAGCTTTGGCTTTGAAATTGCTTGGGCAACCTTGTTCTTCCTCTTGTTGTGAGAGGAATTGGAGTACGTATAACAACATCCACTCGTTGAAAAGGAATCAGTTGACCCCACAACGAGCTGAAGATTTGGTATATGTGCATTCTAATCTTCGTCTCTTGTCAAGAAGAAATCCAGAGTACAAAGAAGGTGAAACAAGGATGTGGGATATCGGAGGAGATGCACTTGATTCATTGGATTTGGATGTTGCTGGCATACTTGAGGTTGCCAATCTTTCTCTTGATGAACCTGAGTTAGAATCTGTGCTATTTGACGATGGGAGTGTGTCGAGGACGATCGATGATCAAGACATAGATTAGTGAAATGAAATCTATGTATTTTTTGTTTTTTTGTTGACGTTCCATTTTTTGGAATTTAAAGTTGATATTTTTGAGTTATGTATAGAACTATCAATCTTTAATGCATCTTTTTATTGTTTTTGAGTTATTTTATGACATTATGTTCATAAGTTTTTAATAAAATATAAAAATATAAATAAGATTTGATCGACGTGTCGCCGAGTCCCCGAATCCTAGTTTTTTTGAAAATTGCCGAGTCGCCGTGTCGTATCCGTATCCGATACGACGCACGTACCCGAGTCCGTGCATCCTTGATGACTAGTCATACAATTATATGAAGTGGTGATGAAAACAATCTCATATATGTCAACAGTTGATGGATTTTGAAAAGAAAATATTGCATTGAGGCAACGAAAAAATCCAATTCCATGCAAGATAGACGAGATAGAAGGTAAAAAAAGAAAACACTAAGAAATTTTACGGACTGGCATGTATGATAGGAGTTCTGGGTTGCAGTTGAAGTATGGCATAAACAACTCACATAATCCTCGAAAACCAAAAATAAAATGAAAATTTGATTGAACCGTCATCGTTCATATTTTCATACCTTAAAGGACATCTAACGAATCATCATTGATCCTATTCAACAAACCATTTTTTAATGATTGGGGAACAACTGCTATTTGCTGATTAGCAAACTATGTGTGATCGAACATAAACCTTTTGTGATTGAAACACAAGTACACGACTACTTTCAATGCTAGTTTGCATTGGCAATGATTGATGATAAGAGTATTCCGAACTTTCAATATTGCATGCTCTGTTTCAGCAGGGAACATAGATGGTTGTGAGAGCAATTTGCAACAATAAGGAGGCGCGGGCAGAGGGGCAGAATGCCTACAATCAGCGGTGAACTTGGGCCTCGCCGAAATGAACCAAAATATGCATGGATCTAGTAGCAATTCTAGGCCGAATGGAGAACCCGGGGATGTTGGAATTCAGCCGGCCAATTGGTTTCAGTTACTCAAGAGGAGGTGAGGTTGCTAAATTGATAATGCTATCAATTTGGTTGAGGAAAGACGCGCTAAGCGGAAAAAGAAGAAAACAAGGTATATCAATACTTTTGAAAGCGCCTCAGAAGATGGTGATGAGACTGAGTCAGCTTCGGAGGTAGCGCCGGACACTGTAGCTATCAAGGACTTAGAGTTGGGGGCGCAATCCGGCGAAGAAACTAAGAAACCAAAAGTCAAAAGGGCGGTGCCTCCGATACCACGTCGTTAATACAAAGAAGGGTGCTTCTTCTTCCGCGTTTAAGATGATTGAAAACTTTTTGTTTTGGAATGTTCGTGGGGTCCGGTAATAGAGCCATGCAAAGACGGCTAAAAAAATATGATAAAATAATGTTAGAATTCTTATGATAGCTGAGCCTATGATTGAAGCTAGCAGATACATGGGCGGTTGGCAATAAACTTAAGCTTGCGGGTTTCGCCTCTAATGACACAATTGGTGGAAAAATATGGATCTTTTGGGATGCTGCACTGGACCTCATTATTGTGGATAAGTCAGATCAGATCATTCACTGTCAGGTATCGGATTCTACTTCAAGAGTTTATTTAATTTCTTTTGTTTATGCTAAATGCTCGGTTGAGAAAGAAGGAAACTTTGGTCAAATATGGTTACTCATGCTTATAATCATGACCTTCCATGGATGGTTGGTGGGGATTTCAACACTCTCTTAAATTCACATGAAAAGATTGGGGGAGTGGAGCCATCCTTGTCTAGTATGTCTAATTTCACGGATTGCATTGAAAATTTTGGTTTGGTTGACTGTGGCTTCACGGGACCTAGACTCACCTGGTGTAACAATAGGTGAGGAAGAGACCGTATATGGGCTAGACTTGATAGAATTTTTGTTAATTCAATATGGTTGATAGTATTGGCAAACCCGAAAGTGGAACACCTTAGCAGAACTTTTTTCTGATCACTCTCCACTGCTAGCATCCATGCCTATTCAGGCATGAACAGGTTTTAGCCCATTTAAATTCTTTAATATGTGGATGACACATCGTGGGTTTCTACCTCAGGTCAGAGAAATTTGGTTGTCTGAGTTAGATGATATGAGACATATTGACAAAATTGATGTTAAGCTTAAAATGGTGAGAAGAGCTCTTATACAGTGGAACAAGACGGTTTTTGGTAATGTGTTTAGCAGACTGAGATCTCTAGAGGATGAAATGCAACAATGGGAGACTATTCTTCTGGCGGGCTGGGATAATATTGGTAATAATGGCCTTAATGTCGATGCAAACTGGGACACTAATGCTTGTTGTAATCTGAATCGTTGTTAGGCGAAATATAGATTGGCTCTTAAACAAGAGAAGCTTTACTGGATTTAGAAGTCGGGAGAAAAAGAATATAGTGAGGGGGATGCTTATACAAAATATTTCTTTGCTTCCACTAAATCCAAACAAAAAAAGGGCCATCTCTCAGATCACTTTATCAGGTGGTAGGACCATTTCGGATCCGGGTGAAATCCTTGAAGAAGCAAATAATTTTTTTCATAGCCTTTTATCTGCCCAAGGAGACTGTGTGCTGGATTCAGAATTGTTAGATTGCATTCCAAAGACCATTACGGCAGTTAGGTGTGATGCATTGGTTAAAAGGCCTTCTTTGGAGGAAGTTAAGGATGTTGTCTTTGATATTCCAAAAAATAGTGCTCCAGGCACGGATGGATTTACTGCTGGTTTTTTTCAGACATGTGGGACTTGGTGAGTATTGATATATGGGAAGCTGCTATACAATTTTTTGAGGGGAGGCTCTTCCGGCGTATTTCTCTGCAAATTTCATGGCTTAGATCCCGAAAAAGGAAAATCCAGGTTTCTTCTCTGACTTTCGCCCCATTAGTCTTTGCAATGTAATCTATAAAATTTTTAGTAAAATTCTTTGCAATAGATTGACATTGGTATTACCATAAATGATCTCCCTGGAGCAAGGGGTTTTTGTTAGAGGAAGGTTTATTAGGGAAAATATTGGCCTAGCACAGGAATTGGTAAGAGATATCCATAAAAAGGTATTTGGAGGTAATGTGGTGTTGAAGATTGACATGGAGAAAGCTTATGACCGACTTGAATGGAATTTCCTCTTTGCGGTGCTCAAAAGATTTGGTTTTAATACCAGATTTTGCCATATTATTTCCAACTGTATAGCTTCTTGTAGTTTTTCAATTTTGCTACAAGGAGCTTACAAAGGCTTTTTTAAGTCCACAAGAGGTTTAAGGCAAGGGGATCCTCTCTCACCATTTTTATTTATCATCGCCTCGGAGGTTTTGAGTAGGGTATTGCAAAGGGCTTTTAGTACAGGAAAAATAGGGTATTATTATACGCCTAGGGCCCGAAGTCCTGTTTCGCATCTACTCTATGCAGATGACACTTTAATATTTTTAAATGGGTGGAAAGCTTCAGTTCAGGGGTGCATGGAATTTCTGAAAAAATATTGCAATGCTTCAGGTCAGAAAATGAATGAAGGAAAAAGTTCTTTTATGATGGTAGTGGAAATAATTATAGCGTTGAAGAGGTTTACAGGATTCCAATATAAAGGTCTCCTTTGACGTATTTGGGAGGGTCAATTTTCCAAGGGAAAGAAAATATTTCCTACTTTGAAGAAATGATTGACAAAAT